>JAXQQM020083608.1:0-199909 GCA_034641835.2 Pinus albicaulis
CAGCTGTCATCCACTATACGTGTCGTCCCACGTCACCTTTGCATTGATTGCGGTTTCCATTGTTATAAAGTCGAGTTTTCCGTTCCGTTGTGGTTCATTTGTGATTGTTAATACCGTTTTCAAACCTCACCGTCCACCTTCACATGGCACCGAATTTCTTCAAATTCTCGCTCGATAATAATAAACGAGCGTCTGTGTCTGGTTTGTCCAATCTGAGCCCTCTCCTAGATAGTGAGAAAGACGTCCATGATACTGCTTCCTCTGTCAATCACCCTCGCTTGCATTATCAAGTGACCTTGAACACCGACCAGTCACCTGTGTTTTCCGCTATGCAGAGTTCTGGAGTGCTTTTCGCCTGCATCCCTAAGACCCATGTTTTTCCTGAATTCATCTCCTGGTTGGTCTCGTCCATGTATCCTGGTAAATGTTATGTCATGAACTCTCAGGGAGAAAATGTTTTGCAGGTTTCAGCTCAATTAATGCGTCAGGCATTATGCTTCCCAGGGAATGATTCTCCTTTGCAATTCTCAGAAGATTCGCTGGTTCAATACTTCGAGGAGCTCTCAATTGAAGAATTTAACCGCTGCATGTCATTTTTGGTACCAAGTCCAGAGAAGGCCCAGTTTGGTTCGGGAAAATTTGGTTTGGAGGTTTTTAATGTTCAATACAGGTCAGTTCTCAGCTGTATTATGGAGATTCTGGGGAAAGAAGATGATGGCGAAGTTGACAAAGCAACTCTGGGAATGTTTACTCTTATGATGAAACCGAGAGTGGTGTTAGATATTCCATCCTTTTGGCAAGAAGTGGTGAATACTCAGTTGCTTTCTCTCCCACTAACAGGTTATTTTAGATTTCCCTCATTAATAGTTTACCTGTTTTTATACCAGAATGTGGAAGAATTCATGGGTATTGGTTTTAAGCTTATAATGAATGTCATGAAATAAGCGATCAGTTTCTCTTTTACATTTGGTGCAGTGAAAGAAGAAAATGAAGAGTGGTTTATTTGTGAATTTGTGGAAAATTTTATGACCATAAAAACATAGAATTCTCAAAATAGGAAAGCAGGCCTCTTTACTGTAAAAGCCATAAGAGTTCTGCCAATTAGGACCTGATGGCAGATATGGAGGCGGATTTGTTTTTTGAAGACCATTACGAAATACAAGCAAAATGAATTCTCGCCTGGTAATTGCCGGAGGAGTCATTTTTGAATACAACGTCCTGAAAAATTCATATCAGACAAGCCAGCTACAATCAAGAGATCAAATTGGGCCAAAAGATTCATGAATTTTATTAATTCCAAAACAGATGAAGAGTTGCAAGACATGGGGATACAAGACAGGTATTTTTATGCTGAGGAAATAAGCAAGATGATCATTAAAAATGATCTTCTAAAAGCATCAGAGAAGCGGCTACAGGTAATCAAAGAGGTGATTAAGAAATTTGACATTTCATTTGATAAATTGATAAGAACTGGCTTGCCATCATGCTGGAAGGAAGGAGGTGAATTTATGTCCTGGAAGTTTTATGAAGATCAGTTGGTGTTTGCAAAAAGCAAAGCAGATGGTCGACATGAGAAGTCGCAGATATTAAAGGGAGAGACAGTCTTCAATTTCTTACAAAGACATTTCCTTCTATTGTGGATGGTGAAAACGTTGTTTACAAGTAACCTCACTCACAGTCATATTGTTGCCTTCACAGTAGAATATCATCGTTATAAGAGTGCTCCAATAACTCAAGACAAGCTTTGGAAGGAATGTAAGAAGTTTACTATTGATACAGAAAAAGGATTTCCTGCCAAGCAGCCACAAGTGACCGTACAGCCGCAAGAAATCATTAAATCAGTTGCTGTTCCAGGAACATCAGTTCCTTTAGATTAGGATTTGTCGTCTTTTATTTTATTTTCAAATCACATGATGCAATGTAATGACATGTTACCGAGGCATATACCTCCGTGACATAAAGTAGTTAAGTGGTTACAGTCAGTTAGAATCAGTTTTATAACTGAAACCATTTTGGTTCAACTTGTATTTAAAGACATTCGAAAGAAGGAAGAAGGTTCCGAGTTTTGAACCTTTGAAGGCTAAATTTTGTACTAAGCAGTATCGAATGAATAAAGAAGTTTTGCAAGTTTCCAATATTCCATCTATGTTGAAGCGTTTTCCTGGTTTCCATTTCATTTGCATTTCTGTGAATAAAGTAGAGTGATTAGAGCTGCAGGTCTCTTGATATTTATATGTTTAAGAGTTAAATATCCTTAATGGGCGCTCCTCTTCTTTAACTTATATGTTTTCCACTTCCTCTGGATTTTATAATGACAGTTTCTGTGTAACGCAGCTTGACAAGTTAAAATCCTTTTCTTTCTCTGCCTTTCATCTTTTCACTTCAGTATAAAGGGAATATGGCATTGCATGGCTCCTAAAGATTTGATATTTGGGAAATATATTACTAATATTTAAAGGATTAAGAACAGAGACACATATCTACATTTTTGTGACATAATCTTTAATGTCTTGAGCACGGATTCTTGTACACAACCAAGAATTGTTTCTCAAGGAACAACATTTTCCATGCTCTTTTATGAAACCCTAGCATTATAAATCACTCCACCAAGATACCTTAATGTTTTAAAGTGATTACCTACCTTGCACCATTATATCTGTTGAGTCTCAAATCTGCATCTTTCCTATACACCTTTCTAGACCTTTTTCATTCACCTGAACCTTCTAAGTTGTCAATATCATTGCATATCAATTGTAAAAGAGCATCTAAAATGGTTTTTAACTATGTTTTGTGTCTGCTGTTTGATTTAGATTTTTGCTCATTTAGCTGCGGAATCTTACCACTTTCCGCAGCTGCTGCAACTTTCCGCAGCCATTTTGTGAAAGTTTATGTTACAGGTGTCTTCAGGAAATTCGAGCCACATGGGCAAGTCAGAAATGATGTGGACATGGATCGTGTCTTATTGTCTCGGGCAAATTCACCTAAGGAGGCTGCGGTCAAAGGTGGCCAAGTGGAAGTCAACCGTAGAGTCCCACGGTGACAGGACTCTGTTTCTCATCACGTGGAGATTTGTATGACCGTTTCTAATTTACGGGAGACACATCAACACCTGTACACGGCTCCATAAGTCAAATCCAACATCCACTCTTCATAGATTTACTCCTCACCGCGGCCATGATGCTGGATCTCTGGACGTGATGGTTCACGTGTCTCTATCAGCACAAACTTTAGGGAATTAGTTATATCACCTTTGTTATAAATAACGCCACTACATAGCGAGCCTCATATAGCTCGAATGTAATCGTTTCCACCGTGTCGTAATATCATTTCTCCTCGTTATGATCAGATTTAGTTTATAAGAAGACTCGTTTCCACTCCAAAGTGTAATTCGTATTTGAAGGTCATTTCCGAGGTCCAGGGCAGAGGGCCCGTACGCTGAGGTTTTGTGCATTACTATATAGTTTCTTGTTTTATTTCTTTAAGTTCATTGTGCCATAAGTCATTCACGTGTTTATACATTGCTTCTTTCATGGTATTTATGCTTCATCTCTGTTCATAATCTTTCATGCTTTACATTTTACTTCTGTCCATAATATTTCATGTTTTATGTTGTTGTTAACTGATCAATTTTCTTGTTTCAGATTACAAATAGGCAGCCCGGGCATTTGCATATCTTTTGACTAATGACATGGAATCAATATTTTTCTGCTGCTAATTTATTTTTTTTAGTTTTTGTTTAATTCCAGTACTGCTTTGTTTATTTCAGTCTTGCACATTTGTTTTAGTAGTTAAAGTTAGATATATTAAATTGCTCATGTCATTTTCAGTTACCTCCGAAAGCCACAGCTGGACTGATGGTGAGGGATTGAAGTATGAGTGTGTAGTTTGGTATTAGTTTACTTTCTGCAAGTTAGATATATTAAATTGCTCATGTCATTTTCAGTTACCTCCGAAAGCCATAGCTGGACTGATGGTGAGGGATTGAAGTATGAGTGTGTAGTTTGGTATTAGTTTACTTTCTGCAAGTTAGATATATTAAATTGCTCATGACATTTTCAGTTACCTCCGAATGCCACAGCTGGACTGATGGTGAGGGATTGAAGTATGGGTGTGTAGTTTGATAATAGTTTCTTTTTCTGCAAATTAGATATCAGATTGCTCAAGTTGTTTATGGTTACCTCCAAAAGCCATAGTTGGACTAATGGTGAGGGATCATAATATAAGTTGATGCAATTTGATTTAGATTTACTTTGTTGCAATTCTTGGATTTCTTTAAGCATAGTTTCTTTTGTGTTTAGACAGCAGCAATGATAGTTTGGTTTTCATGCTCAATAGTTTACTGTTTGATTTATTAGGCTAGCAGCACATTTTCATTTCCTTTTAAGTTTTGTCATTGTATGTTTCAAATTCCTTTTTAAGTTTGAAGTTGGTAAATCATTATAAATGATATCATTGCCTTGAACAATCATAACCATACTTGTTTTTATTTTAGAATTTCCATCTATCTCTGTTTATAATCTTTCATGCTTTACATTTTACTTCTGTCCATAATCTTTCCTGTTTTATGTTGTTGTTAACTGATCAGTGTTCTTGTTTCAGATTACAAATAGGCAGCCCGGGCATTTTCATATCTTTTGACTAATGACATGGAATCAATATTGTTCTGCTGCTAATTTATTTTTCTTAGTTTTTGTTTAATTCTAGTACTGCTTTGTTTATTTCAGTCTTGCACATTTGTTTCAGTAGTTAGATTTAGATATATTAAATTGCTCATGTCATTTTCAGTTACCTCCGAAAGCCACAGCTGGACTGATGGTGAGGGATTGAAGTATGAGTGTGTATTTTGATATTAGTTTACTTTCTGCAAGTTAGATATATTAAATTGCTCATGTCATTTTCAGTTACCTCCGAAAGCCACAGCTGGACTGATGGTGAAGGATTGAAGTATGAGTGTGTAGTTTGATATTAGTTTACTTTCTGCAAGTTAGATATATTAAATTTCTCATGTCATTTTCAGTTACCTCCGAAAGCCACAGCTGGACTGATGGTGAGGGATTGAAGTATGGGTGTGTAGTTTGATATTAGTTTCTTTTTCTGCAAATTAGATATCAGATTGCTCAAGTTGTTTATGGTTACCTCCGAAAGCCATAGCTGGACTAATGGCGAGGGATCAGAATATAAATTGATGTAATTTGATTTAGATTTACTTTGTTGCAATTCTTGGATTTCTTTAAGCATAGTTTCTTTTGTGTTTAGACAGCAACAAGGATAGTTTGGTTTTCATGCTCAATAGTTCACTGTTTGATTTATTAGGCTAGCAGCACATTTTCATTTCCTTTCAGTTTTGTCATTGTATGTTTCAAATTCCTTTTTAAGTTTGAAGTTGGTAAATCATTATAAAGGATATCATTGCCTTGAACAATTTAACCATACTTGTTTTTATTTTAGAATTTCCATCTCACATTAGAAAACCAAAAACGACAAAAAGGTAAGAAATAGGTTATCTTGCACATATAGTGCACCACACTTCATCAGCTTACGAATCCCGGATTGATAAATTAATGTAGCAATTTAGGACACACTAAATTGACCAAACAGACCCTGTAGTAGAAATTCCCGAAGTGGAGTATTGCATATCCATAGGCAGAGTCTGAGAAGGGCAAGCTAGCCTCAGGATTTCTCCCTTCTTTAGAAGGAGTCATATCCTGTAAATGCCCCATCAGTCAATCTTTAAAATGGACTTGTGATATCTCACTAAAGAAGGAATTGGAATATCTTAAGATATTCCCGACGGCGCAGCATGTTCCTGGAAAAGGGACATTACATCAAATCATCCACATATAAAACTAAGATGAACAAAATACCATTTACCATAATGTAGTAGATATTGGCATCTGTTTCACTCTTAGTGAAGTCCAATCCAATAAGATAAGAATTTATGCGAGTGTACCAAGCACGAGGCATAGAGAGCTCTCTTGAACCTATATACATGTGTCTTAATGCTAAATGTATCAAACCCCTCAGGATGCTCAATGTAGATCTATTCCTCAACCACTCCATTGAGGAATGAAGTTTTAACACCCATTTGGTGGATCCTCCACCCCAACTATGTTGCTAATGCAATTATGGTCTTGATAGATGAGTCTCTTGCCATAGAGACAAATTTATCCTCATAATCAATCCCCTCCGCTTGTGAGAAATTTTTTACCACAAATCTGGCCTTATGCTTCTCAACACTTCCATCAGGTGCACGTTTCACCTTATACAACCACTTGGAACCAACAATTGGCTTGTTCTCAGGTATGGAAAACACCTACAAAACAGTTTTCTTCATGATGAAGTTATACTCCTCCACCATGGCATCTACCCACACCTATTTGGAAACAACCTCTTCAAGAGAACATGAATCAGAATCTATCAATTCTATCATGAGTTCCATATATCCTATATATCTATTTGTTGATCTCCTCTATTTGCGCAAGGATTTAGGAGCTCCAACATGCTCCTGAGCATCCTACACCAACTTGTCAACCATCTTGGTCTTTTTCATCCCTTCTCTGCAAGGATTTGTGTGAGTGGGTGCCTCCACTCGGTTTTATCTCTGCTCCTCCACATGTGGTTTCTCCACATAATCCTCTTGGAATGTCCTCTTGCCTTTGAGCAAGATCTGAATCTATGGATTTGATTGAGGCTCCTCCTTTGGATCTAGAAGCTCCTCCTCTGATGGTATGTTTGAATCTCTTTCTCTAGAGAACTACTTATGGATTTAACCTCACCAAATATAATATCCCTCCTAATAACAGTCATCCTGAGTGAGGGAATGTACACCCAATAAATATCAGGCATCTAAGAATAGCCACAAACATCCCCCTCTTTGTAGTGGACTCCAAATTTTTATTGCTATATTTGGAGACATGACAATAGACTATGGATCAAAAAATGTGAAAGTGGGAGACATATGGCTTCCTTCTAGTGAGAGCCTCTTCAGGTGTAATCATTCCAAGGATTTTACGAGAGCTCTTATTCTACAAGTAAACAATTGTATTGTAATATTCTACCCATAGGGATAGTGGCAATCCCCAGTCATACAACATTTCTCTAGCGGCTCCTACAATAATTGTATTTTTTCTCTTTGCAACCTGAATTTGTTGTGGGTTGTGGGGTGAAATAAACTCCCTTCTAATACCCTCCTTGACGCATAATTCTTTGACTGAACTAGACACATATTCTTCTCCATTATCACTTCTCAGGGATTTAATTTTCTTTCCAATTTCATTTTCAACTAAGGCTTTAAATTCAACAAACTTTGAATAAACCTCATCTTTATTCTTCATGAAATAGATCCAACATTTGCAGCAAAAATCATCTATGAAGATCACATAATATCCGTTCTTTACAATTGAGATTATGGAAAATGGTCCACACACATCTGAGTGAACTCTCTCCAAGATGGCTCTAGCTCTGCCATCTTAGCCCCAGAAGGACGATTTAACATATTTTCCAAGAGTGCATCCCTTGTAAACATCATGTTGATCAAGGGTGCATTTTAGGAGTCGATTGGGATCTATTGCATTATTTTCAAATCTCCATGGTGTAGGTTCCCCATGCACCTATGCCAAATCTCTCCAACATCTCAACCATGAACATTTTATTCCTTGCTACTCAATGCAACACATGCATCAACCTCTATCTTGTAGAAATTTTTAAATCGAACACCAATTTAAGTTTACTTTTCTTGTAGCAACATGATTCTTATGAGCCTCTTCTTCATTGAACAGCACTACATATCCTCTGTCTTCAAGTACAACTACAAAAACTAGATTTTTCTTCAGACCAGGCATATACATTATATTCATTATGTGAAGATGGGAGCTTGACTCCCTCTTAAAGGTGATAGTTCCAATCCCTTTGGTACTATACCTTCCATCACCTCCAAGCCCTATGCCTAATTGTAGGTCCTTCTCCTCTAAGCTATTGAATAACTCCTTATTTTTTTTCATACGAAATGAAGCACCAAAGTCTAAGTACCATACTATACCTCATACAATACTTTCCATGCAAGAAATGAAGGTGAAATCCAACTCGAATTGTGATGTGAGAACATCTCCTCCTGCCCATACTACATGATTCTTACTTGATTTCTTGTGTGGAAAATTATTTGCATAGTGTCCATACTCATGGCAGTGAAAGCATTTAATAGTGAAGGGATTCTAACTTGCCTTGGGCCTTCTTTCCTTTGTCTGCTAAAGAAAATTTTTCTTCCTCAACAACTTTGGATGTGACTCCACCTCTAGTGTTTCTTCTAATCTACTCCTACACCAAGTCAGACCAAAGTCTCTCCTAATATGGGAGCTTGTCTCTTCCATTAATTGAATCCTAATAGTTGTGTCAAGAATTTGGAATACCAAGGAGTGCTAAGCTCAAAATTTCAGATGGCGATACAGTCTCTCCAACTCCTCCAAGTTCATTTCTCGCCTAAGTGAATCTAGATATGTACTTAGCAATTGTTTCATTTTTACTCATTCAAATGTTCCCAAGCTTATATTTCAATGCCCGCTTCTTGACATTGCTTCTTCTTTGAATAAATCTATGACAGTTTTTCAGATTGCAAAAGCAGTCTCCTTTCCATGAAAATTTAAAACCACATAGTCTCTGATTCCCTCTAGGATAATTCTCTTGGTTTTAGCTGTATCTTTCTTACACTAAGCCAACTACTGTGCATCTGATGTTGCTGATTTTGGAATATTTGTTTTTGTGTACTATAATACTCTATTTTCATCCAACACAACTTCCATTCTATATTTCCAAGGACAAAAATTCGAATTTCCTTCAATTTCCTACTCAAGCCTCAATCCATTGAAATACATTGTACCTACACTAAAGAAATATTTGCACCACAAATATGCTATTCAAAATTTCTTTGAAATATGATTAGGAACTTGGTTTCTATGTAGTTTTCAATAGCTTTGATACCATGTATAAATAACATGAAATTTGTAGTCGCCAATGAATTCAGACTGAAATCAATAAACATAACTTTTTTCTACTAAATTTTTCGTAAGGTAAACTAACAATAGAAACACATGCAATCATTCAATCACATTGAACACAATTTTTACTGGGGAACCCAACTGGGAAAAACCCTTCCTCTGTGTGTATTATCTCAGATGAGAATAATGATTAATTACAATGACTGCTTCAATGCTTGAAGCTTAATCTGGACTGCAATTCTAATTTCCTCCTAACTCTCCTCTGGCCAATACTTAGCCAAAATAGGCCTCCTACTTCCTCCTATTTCCTTACACAACTCCTACTCCTAAAGAACAGGGAAGCTCCTATTTCCTTGCACAATTATTGAGGAAATTAGCTCACCTGCTACATGAAAACAATCTACACTCACTAGTATACAATACTCATTACATTATGCATTTTCTCTCCAACTTCAATAGACAATTCAAATTGCATGCACGACTAGAGTTATTTTTAGTAAATTGATTAGTTAATTGAGAGACAGTTGAGTTCACAGCTGTTACAACTACTCAACTAAACTCATACTAGCTCTATTCTAGACTAGAGCTTAGATAATTGACTTTCACTAAAGATAACATCTCTAGATAGCTAGATTTTACCCACCAACTTGCAGACAACTCTACTTCTAGCCCACGAAATCGAATTGATTGACTTAAGTGAGTGATTTTGCGATGTCACTCCTAATAACTGCGTGACAACTCATCCTACTGAAATGGAAATTTGAATTTCTTCATTTGAAGTACACGTCAACTGAAGCCTTTCCTTGATACAATTTAACATAAATAAAGTTATTTCATGAGTTTTTATGATTCTTTTTAAATTTTAACGAGAGAGACATATCATAGAGTAAGTTTTAGTAAATATTTTGATGCTTTTTAGCATTTAGTAGCCATATAATTTTTATTCATGCACTAGTCAATATAAAAAAGAAAAAATGATGTTTGATATATGCAAAAACTATTTTGTAGATTATATAATACAAAATAAAATTTTAAAAATTCATGGTTAAGTGTAAATTTGATGGAGGAAAAAAAAAACATGTTTAATATTTAGACTATGTTTCCTTGATAATTAAGACCTTGCATCTTTATGCCACCCTAACTTGAAAAATAATGACACTAACTTGAAACATAAGTGATTTTGATTTAAGTACAAAGTAACTTTAAGAAGTCTCATAGGTCACATCTTTGTTTATCTTATTTTTGTACATACCCAATCATAGCATACTTGTATATAAGTATGCTTTGATTAATCATTTATTTTAATTCTCTCCATTATTTTACTACTTGAAATTTACAAAATATAATTTACAAAACTAAAAATAAAGCTACACATAATTAATTACATAGACGTGAATGTAAAACAAGACTACAACGTGAGAGCGATGGTTTTTTTTAATGGGCATGTCAGTGTTTTTGTTTAACAGTAGTAAAATGAGAACTGTGGAGATTCGGAGCTCTGAGTCTGAAAATATACACCACAGAAATCTACAATCCATTAGTAGTAATATAATATAGACAGTCATTTTTTTTTATTAATTGTGGTCAATTTTATTTGAAATTCTATATAGATTTTTTTAAACTTTAAATTTGAGTTAGGTAATTTGAAAATTTAAATATTATAAAAAAATAAAATACTAAATACATTTATATTAAAAAAAAACACAAAAATCATAATATTATTTACAATAATATCATTGCATTCCAATAAAACAAAGACGACTTTTAATAATTAATTATGCTTATAAAAAATATATATTATTTATAAAATAATTTAATAATGCTAAAAAAATATTATTATATTAAAATTAAAAAAAAATATCATATAATAAAAATTAGAGAGAAAAAAATATGATATATAACTACTTCATCTAATTTTATTTTTAAAATAAATAATATTTTTTTGTTTAATTTAAATAAATAAAAAATTCCCACTTGGGTGATAAATCTCATGTTAAGTTAATTTATAGTGATAGGTCTCATGTTAAGTCACTTTTTTTTGGGTAAAAATATATATGTGTTAATGATAAGTTACCATTCGTTTGCAAAAATCCACCTATGTTAAAGGTTGCTGGACATAGTGATTTTGACTGTCGTGGTTTTTCCAGTCACAAACCAAACTTAATGTACTATGAGAACTCAAACAACTTAACAAAAAAATACCTCGGATGCGGGTGATCAGTAATGCTCTGCTAGCATGACACATGGCCTCACCAACGCCAAGCGGTTGTCCTCTCCATGAGGCAACACCTACACTAGGTGTGAGAGCCTTAAATATGCCTCACTAGTCCACGATCTGGTACATTCATCGACATTCAATTCCGCTTGATATGCATTCATTCTAGCTCGTCTGAATTGTAGAGCGCTCTGGCATTTTATGGGCAATGGCGCTGCCTGCAGCCTCCAATTGTCTTGCGCCTCCCTCCGTCTTTCCCTCATGCTTGATCTACAAGCTCCTGCTCTCGGCTACGCTGGTCTTTGTTGAGCCTCCACTCCTCATGTTTTTGTTCAGTCGGCCCTTGCTCATTCGTTTCACACTGCATATCACTCCACTACTCGTCCATCTCCCTCTACTCATCTGCCTCCTCTGCATTCCCATAATTCTTCTGATACCATGCCTCGCCACCACCAAATGCATTGCTGCAGAGGAGGAGGTAGAGGTTCACCCTCTCGACCTCCAATTTCAGCCATGGCTGAGTGCACTATGGCTTTCTTGGTGGCCATGGAAGCACCAGAGGTCTATGACCCACAACTCCTCTCAACCCATCTCTCATTTCGAATTCCGGAAGCTTAGCAAAGAAATTTCAGCTCTGGTCTAGGAAAACGCAGTGTAAATCCATTCTCTCTAATTCTTTTTCCCCGTAGCCTAGAAAAATGGTGGCTCTACCCAACAAATACATGGAGGAAATCTCTGACAGTGGGGACAGTAGAAGCTCAGCCCGAAGGCGCTAGGCATTCGAACAAGGCAGAAGACATAGATGCTCGCTCCACCTCCACGCCAGAGCTAGACCCTCAACTCTCCAAGAAGGAAGACGACTCCTCTGACTACGGGTGCTACATAGTGGAAGAACCTCATCCGCAAATTCAGGATGCAAAAGACCAGAACTTGTAGCACCATGGTTTCTCTTTCTCGAGTTTTCTTTTGCTTTACTATAGTCTTTATGTTTACTTTCATTTTGCACAACAAACTTAACTTCTTGGATTTTCTATTAAGGACTCGTTTCCCCATTAGGAATAGCTATCTCTATGTTTTGTGGACTGCTTTATGGGCTGGTTTCCCCCCAAAGAGCAGCCCTATTTTTGAATTTTTAAATTATCTCTTTCCAACCAAAGTTAACCAAGTCATCAATCCCTTTGTACATTTTGTACTATATAATAGAAACTAGTATCATGCAATTAAAAAAAAACAAAAAAACAAAAACAACTTTAGAGAAAAGGTTTAACTAATTTTATGATATTGAATAATTCTTAAAATGTTATGATATAAAGAATTTATTATTTCTCTAACATTAAAAAAAAAAACTCAAACATTCTTACTTAAGTAGCCAGCAAATACGCAAAGATTTTTCACTCTACCTCTCCTGGATTTGGATTTGAGAATGTTTTGAAATCTAATAGAAATTAGTTGTTAGAAAAACTGAACTTGTTTTTTATTCCCAGAATCAGAATCTAGATGCTCTCTACATGCTTTCATATAATAAAACAATGATATCGAGATAGAAAGCGAGATAGACTTCATTCTGGTAAACTTCCTTCTCTGGATCAGGAACGGGTCGCATTCTTCTTCTGGATCACGACTCTGCATTCAGACAAATTTTTTTTTACAGTGATGCTCTTTGGCATGCACATTGCAGAGTGCCCACTGAATTATTGTTTGAAAACAAGCTGTTAAAAGCGAGATAGACAGGTGCTGCAGACTAGCCAGCCCCAAGAAGGAAACGTATTCTCAAATTCTGCACACGTAATCAGATGAGACAAGTGAATGATAAGGCACGCTCTTCGTTTAACAGCGGGAATAGAAAAAGACATTCGTGTTCAAACAGTGGTCCAGTATCCTCTAGGAAAACTTATGTGATATTGTGTGTATGGATCAACTTTCTGACATTCTCCAGTTTTGGAGGGATAATGTAAATGACAATGTTTTCTTCATCTCCAACATGAATCTTAATAGTGTGCAACATGAATGTTTTCTTCACATGTTGTTTTCTTCATGAATGCAACATGAATGTTTCTTCACATGCAACATGAATCTTAACATGGAACAAATGGTGAGGAATATTCATTAAGTCTTTTTTCTTAGTTGAGGGAGATTTTGAATTAATGATTTTTTTTTATTTTTTTAAAGCCCCAGTACACCAAATCACCATCCATTCAACCTTACAACAGTTGGATGTGTTTTACAAAGTATTCTCAAAAGTACATAAACACTATATTTTTTAAAAGGAAAAAATGTTTGTTTTTTCAGCAGCAAGACAAGCATGGTAAGTCATTAGACAATGCGTGGTTATTCAATTTTTTAATTTCTTTGCAGTATCATTATTTTTGGTAATAGAAATGATATTATGTTTATTAGGTGTAGAATAGGTGGTAATAAGATTAGGTAATAAAGTGTATTATTAAAGTATTTTTATGTGAATGTGGCTAATTTAAAAACCTATAAATTTAATTTAAAAAAATAAAATGGAGAAAGTTTTGGAAAGCCTTCAATCATTATCACATTTACTAAACCCTAGTTTGTGCACTTTCTATTTTCTTTTTACTCTCATTTTTCTTAGACTCATAGCCTAAAACCTCTACATTTTTTATTTTTTTCCACTCCTTCCTCTTGGTCTTTTGTTGTCTTTTTTGGGTTTTATTTTTTAGTCTTTACTACTTGGTTTCATCATTGGTTATCATTTTTATTTTCCTTTATTTTTCCTTTTTACCTTCTTTTCAATTATTCAAGTTTTTACATTTTTTTACCATAAGGTTTCATAAATAGAATTTCTTTTCTTTTCTTTATTTTTTTTAGCTATTAAATAAGTTACTAAGACCAACTCTCTCATATATATATATATATATATATATATATATATATATATATATATATATATTTTTTTTTTTTTTTTCTTTTCGTTTCATAATACAATCATCATGGAGTTTATTAGACATGCATGTGTATAGTGGTATCAGTCAATGAAGTCTTAAACTCCATGTTTTATTGGCTGAAGTTATTGAAGATTGCAGAGGCAATGAGTTAGCGAAGGTAAGAAGAAACTGTAGAAGGTTAAAGTGCGCAAAATTCGTTTGGTGCCAACTTGTAACCCTTTGTTTGTGTCATTGGTTGACCCTCCATCATTACTGAAATTGGCTCCATGCACATCTCATAGAGGACCCCACTAAACCGCTTACCGCTCTCAGGAGCACTCAACGATGGTATGTGGTTTTTCACTGAGTGATGTTAGAGAAGATCTCCATAGTAGATTTCAATAAGTGGTTTCAATTTCCCAGACATCAGTTTCTACCTAATGTAGAAATTATACAACAAGCATGTATATCATGGATTCAATCCAATCTAACAATGTACTAAAGTTAAATATTGAATCGCTTTTACAAATCAATTGAGGAATTAAAAACACAATCGCCAAACACATGAAAAAAAAGAAGAATCAATCAAACCACAACACAAATAATTTCCCAGGGAAATATTGCTACTCAAAACCCCACTATCTTCTATTGTATATTCAACATGGATACATGAAAAGATTACATACAACTCTTCTCACAAGAGCCCTCCTGTACTCAACTAACTGTCTCACACTGTTTTGGATAAATCTGACCAATACTTAGCCAATTATTGGCCTCCTGACGACCTGCATTTCTTGCACAATTCATGTGGAATGCAATCCCTATTCCATAGGAATTTTTTCATTCCTTGAATGTGCAAGTATCATGGACAATCCAATGGGTGTTTGGTTGCATGGGTCCAACCCAATAATCCTACAACTGATAGTCAACTTCCATTTCACCTAGATCTCAATTGGGTCTCCACTGGAACTGACATGCATGAAACTAATATTAGTAAATCCTCAGTTGCATGTGGGATCACTGACTGTGAATTAAATAATATTTAATTCACTTGATCTCTCACTAGTGTATCAAACAGTTACAACTAGCATAACTGAGTTTAAGTCACTTAGCTGAGTTAAACTAATTACAAACTGCATTAACTAATGCACCACTGTGCTTCAAACTCTGTTACAACTAGAATTACTCTGCATGCCTCACCAACTACCCTTAACTCGAAATTCATGAGTTAACTGAGTTTATCACACTCAGTTAACTATTACAAGTTATTTTGAGATTAGATTACATTTTATTGTCCATCTTAATTAAGAGATAACTAAAATATACATGCACCAAATTTAGCCCACACTAGTATATGTGTTGCTAAGACCTGTGGTCCCACACTAGTGTAGATGCTGCTTGGACCTCCTGGTCCCACACTAGTGTAGGTGCTAAAATTTCTTGTTGAACTTCAACACTCCCTCTCAATAAGAAATGGATTATCCTTCACCCCGATCCTGTCTCTATGGTATTCGAATTTTCTCCTGGTGAGCGCCTTCATCAGAATATCTTCATCCTGATCTTTCGCAAGAATGTACTGAAGTAAAATTATGCGCCTTTGAACACAATATCTGAGATAGTGGTACCAGATATATATGTGTTTAGACCTATCATTAAACACATAATTAATTGAGAGTTTAATGAAACTCTGATTATCACAATGTATCACTGTCGGATCTATCTGAGAACCAAACAAACCAACCAAGGTATTTCTCATCCATATAGGCTCACATACAGCTTGGATTGCTGCCATGTACTCTTCTTCCACTCAACTGAGTGCCACAGATCACTGCTTCCTACTGTATAAAGAAACTATTTTCGATCCTATGCTGAAGATCCCTCCTGATGTGCTCTTTCTGTCTGATGGACTATCTGCCCAATCTGCATCTGTGAAGCCTTGAAGCTTCACTCCCTCTGTCCGTCTTTACCATAATCCATACTCTGATGTGCCCATTAGGTATCTCAAGACATGCTTCCCCGACTTCCAAAAGAGCTCTTAACCATAGCTTGACTCAGCCAGTTAACTGCGTAGTAAATGTCTGGTCTGGTGTTCACTAAATACATCAGCGAACCAACTAACTGCCTGTAGACAGTAGCATCCACTACCTCTCCAGAAGTAACATCCTCTTTCCTCCAATTTCCTGGAAGAGGAGTGTCCATGGGTTTGCAGCTCTGCATGTGAAACTTACCTAGTATCTCTTTGGAATACTTGCCTTGAGAAACAAAATGTTCACCATCCCATTTCCATATTTCCAAACCAAGGAAATAATGAAGGAGTACCATCTCCTTCATTTCGATCTCCCTTGAAAGATCCTCCTTGCACGAGTGTATTAGCTACTCATCACCAGTCAAATTAGATCATCAACATAAAGAATATTAATAAATAGCTTACCCTCAACCACAATATGGTACAGGTTTGCATTAGTCTCACTTTTGGTGAAGCCCAGTCCGTTGAAATAGTTGTCTATCCGAGTGTACCAAGCACGAGGTGCTTGCTTCAGCCCATATAGTGCTCTCTTGAGTCGACACACATGTGAATCACTGTTGAAGATATTGAAACCTTCTCGCTACTCTATATACACTTCTTCCTCAATGACTCCATTGAGAAACACAATTTTCACATCCATCTGATGAATGCGCCAACCCATCTGCACTGAGAGTGCAAAGATGGATCTAATGGAAGAGTACCTTGCTCTCGTGCAAAGTCTCATCATAATCGATCCCCTCAATATTTGAGAATCCACGGGCCACAAATCTGACCTTGTACTTCTCCACACTCCCATCAGCAGCTTGCTTTACCTTGTAGATCCATCTAGATCCAACCACTGATTTACTGATCAGTCTTGGGACAATATCCCATGCACTATTCTTGAAAATGGAGTCATAATCCTCCACCATTGAATCAACCCAAATTGGTTGTTGCACTGCCTCCTGAAAAGAATATGGTTTAGTCACAATACATTTTCTCATAAGAGCCATGTATCCAATAAACATGTCTGGAGACTGTCTCTGTCTGTGCTATGAAGTAGGGGCTCCTACATTCTCTATAGCATCAAGTCTCAATATATTAGCTTCCATGGTGTGACTTCTACCATTTATGATGGATGGATATGCATGAGTGTTTTATGTCACTCCATGATCCTCTGCATGTGGCTGCTCCACATCTTGAGTCTCATCCTTGGGAACCAAGAGTTCCTCCTCTGCATGCAAATCTAACTCCCTCTCAGGGAACAATCACATGGCTTTATCCTTATCAAATTTTATATCTCGTCGCACAACAGTCATTTTGTTGTTTGGAAAATACACCCAATAGTTGTGGGGATTTTCAATGTACCCCACAAAAATCCCAATCTTAGTTGTTGGTTCCAACTTCTTCTTGGCGTCTTTGGTCACATGCACATAAAAATATGAGCCAAAAATATTAAAATGTGAAACATTAGGTTTCTTAACAGTGAAAGCCTCTTCTGGTGTACTCATGCCAAGTATCCTACGATGACAACAGTTCTGCACAAATACCACTATGTTGCTTGATTCCACCCACAGATGCATCGGTAGGCCTTGATCATGCAACATCTCTCTTGTTGCACCCACAATATTCCTATTCATTCTTTCAGAGACCCCATTCTGTTGTGGATTATGAGGTGCTACCAGTTCTCTTCGAATTACTTCTTTACTGCAGAATTTATTGAATTAGTTAGAGATGTACTCACTACCATTATCACTCCTAAGAGCCTTCACTTGCTTCCTCATGTATTTCTCCACTAGTGCTTTAAACTCTGAAAACTTTGAGAATGTCTGATATTTCTTCTGCATGAAGTAGATCCAGCACTTACGAGAAAAGTCATAAAAAAATATCACATATTACTTGTGCTTTGTTGTCAAAGCAACATCGAATGGTCCACACACATCTGTGTGAACTCTCTCAAGGATCCACGAAGCTTGGTTCTCCTTCTCATGAAAGGTGGCCTTTACATATTTTCCCATAGTACATCCCTTGCATGTGTCTAACTACACAAGTGTACCGTTGGTAAGACCCATAGAAATCTGCTACATGACTTTCAAGGCTCCATGGTGAAGATGGCCCAATCTCCTATGCCATAACTCGCCCTCATCCCAACTCACCACTTTGTCCACCTTGCCCATCAGTTTTTCACATCCATCTACATCCATCTTGTAGATATTAACTTGAATCCATATATTCTTGGCTTGTCTTGTTGTTTTTTGTCGCAAGAAATCTTTTCCTTCACTGAAAACAACATTATAGCCTCTATCCTTCAACATTTCAACTGAGACTAAATTTATCTTCAAACTTGGTACATGTATTACATATTTTAATTGAAAGGGTTTACCTTAATGTCTCTGGAAGGTAATGGTACCAATCCTTGTAGCAATGTACCACACATCATCACCCATTTCAATATGCATCTGGAGATCCTTCTCCTTCAAGCTACTGAAAAGTTCCTTGTCTCCCGTCATGTGAAGGATGCATCACTATCCAAATACCACACAGATCCAAATGCACTTGACACCATGCATGTGATAAATGAGAAGTCAAGCTCAAATTGCGAGCCCAAAGCCTCACCAGCTGTAGATCATGAAGCCTTCTTGTTCTTCTTCTTTTGTGGATAGTTAGTAGCATAATGCCCATGCTCGTGATAGTGAAAACACTTCACTATGGAAATGTCGCACTTCTTTCCATATTTGGACTTAGATTTGGAATGGAACTTCTTTCCTTTCCCCTTCTTCGCCTTGTCAGCCAAAGCAAAATCTTCTTCATCTTCATTCTTAGATGAATATCCATCTCTGGTGTTTCGTCGGAACTCCTCCTGCACCAAATCTGACCGCAGTCGTTCCCAATCTAGAAGCTTTTCCCTTCCATTAACAGAGTCTTGATAATTATGCAAACTCTTCAAAAGTCGTAGGAGAGCTAGACTCACCAAATCATCATTAGCGACAGTAATTCCAACTCTCCCCAGCTCATCCCGGCATCGTACAAACTTTGTTAAATATTTTGGCATTGAGTCGCCTTTCTCCATGTTGATCTTCCTAATTTTATCTTTGAGTGCCAATTTCATATGGTCACCGATGCTCTGAAATAGATCCGTCAAAGATTTCCACATAGAATATGGTGTCGCTTTGCCATGGATACTTGAGACAATGTGGTCTCGTACTCCCTCCAGTAGGATCCTTCTCGCCTTTTCCACTTTCTTTTGCCATGCATCAATATTTTCAGCATTTGTCACAGTGGGTTTAGGAAAATCATTGTCAATGAATTCCTTCAAGCCATTATCGTCGAGTACTACCTCCATCACGTCCTTCCAAGAAATATAGTTAGATCTTCCCTCGAGTGCATACTCCAATCTCAAGCCATTGAAATCCATTTCGATCCTGAATCAACTGTAGCACCAAGAAAGTATTTTTGCAAATTGGATTCTATTCAGTCTCAAACTTAGCTCCTCCTTCACTATTGTGATTTCATGTGCTCTGATACCATGTAGAAATTATACAACAAGCATGTATATCATGGATTCAATCCGATCTAACAATGTACTAAATTTAAACACTGAATCACTTCTACAAATCAATTGGAATTAAAAACACAATCACCAATCACATGAAGCAAAGAAGAATTAATCAAACCACAACATAGATAATTTCTCGAGGAAAGATTGCTGCTCAAAACCCCACTATCTTCTATCTTATATTTGACATGGATAAATGAAATAATTACATACAACTCTTCTCACAAGAGCCCTCTTGTACTCAACTAACTGTCTCACACTGTCCTGGATAAAATTGACCAATACTTAGCCAATTCTTGGCCTCGTGACAACCTGCCTTTCTTGCGCAATTCGTGTGTAATGAAATCCCTATTCCATAGGAATTTTGGCCTTCCTTTATTGCACAAGGATCATGGGCAATCTAACTGGTGTTTGGTTGCATGGGTGCAACCCAATAATCCTACAACTGATAGTCAATTTCCCTTTCACCTAGATCTCAACTGGGTCTCCACTGGAACTGACATGCATGTAGCTAATAATAGTAAATCTTCATTTGCATGTGATATCACTGATTGTGAATTAAATAATATTTAATTCACTTGATCTCTCACTAGTGTCAAACAATCACAACTAGCACAACTGAGTTTAACTCAATTAACTGAGTTTAACTAATTACAACCTTCATTAACTAATGCACCACTGCACTTCAAACTCTGTTATAATTAGGATTACTCTGCATTCCTCACCAACTACCCTCGACTCGAAATTAATGAGTTAACTGAGTTTATCAAACTCAGTTAACTATTACAAGTTATTTTGAGATTATATTACATTTTATTGTCCATCTTAATTAAGGGATAAATAAAATAGACATGCACCAAATTTATCCCACACCAGGGTAGGTGTTGCTGAGACCCTTGGTCCCACACTAGTGTAGGTGTTGCTACACTAGTATAGGTGCTAAAATTTCTTGTTGAACTTCAACACCTGCGGTATTCCTTGGCATAAGCTCTGAGTTGTTTGTAATGTCGAGTTTGAGTATGATGGTCGTATACCTTTAATGAGGTAAGGTACAAACATAATATGTGCACCTTTTAATCACCCTTCGATAGTCCACATGTGTGGTGGCCCAATTCTCTAACACGTTGGGTGCAAATATAATAATTTGTCGATTTGTTGTTGACTTGGCAAGGTTAGTTTTTGTCGACGCCCAAACTACCATTGACACGTATTTTTTTTTATGGAAAATACATATTTTCACACGTAGAAGTTGTCATCTAATCTAGTGTTTTTGTACAACAATCGTGTTCTATATTTCTAAGTATTTCACCCAAAGGAATTATAGGCTCCATGTTTCCCTTCACTAAAAAAGTCAAAATATATTTTTATAATTCATTGATTCCAAATATTTGGTGATTGTTGCAAATATGAATTATTTGATTTCTTTAGTGGGTGTTATGCTAAGTGGAAAAGAAAACTATCATGAGTGGTTTCAAAATATTAAACCACACTCATTTTTAATTATTTATGGGAAGGCATCTGTGAAAGAAAAAAAGACAAAGATGGAAAATAGTTTGAACCTCAGCCACCTGATGACGATAAACAACTTGCAATTTGAGAGACTAAGGATAAAAATTCTTATGCATTGATTTCAGCTTTAGTAACTGAAGAGGTAAGCAGATATATACATTACAGTAACACATCACATGAAGAAATAAATAAATTAAAATAACTTTATGATTCTCATTCTTAACAAGAATTATACAGTTATAGAAGTGGAAAAATTGGTCATACTATTGTTAAATGTAGAACTCCTTGGGAAAAGATTAATGAAAAGATAGAATAGCTTAATGAAAATAAGGAACAAACACCTTAAGGTAAAAGAAAATCATCTGAGTCTGCTCACAGGTTGTAATTTCTCATTGTAATTTCAACATAATTAATGTTTTTAGTACTACATTTTATTCATGGCAAGACAATTGGATTTTGGAAACAAAATAAACAACATGTCATATGGCCTTTGGGAGAAATTTATTTTAAACATTCAATGATAAAAATTGATGGTTTAAGATATTTTGATGAAAACACATAATTTAAGCCTTCATGAATTAGATCTATTTGTTTGAAGATACATGGAATTGCAAATTATATTATAAATGATGTTCTTTATATTCCTCAATTTCAAAGAAATTTAATGTCTCTCATTCAAATCAGACAAAAAGGGAATTCAATACATATATTTTATGGTATCATTGAGATATGTAGAGCATCTAATAATGAAATTGTTATGACTAGTGTTGAAGAAGACAAGCCTCTAAAATTGAAAGGCGCATAATCTATTGTATTGAATTATCATGACAATTCTACTCATTTGAATCATCAAAAGTGATACTTTGTCTTCCAATTTATTATGGCATGCTCATTTTGGTCATATCAACAATGATAGTATCCGAGTTATGCTACAACAAGGTATTAAAGGTGTTCCTACAATTCCAAGAGAGATTACACCATGTGATGCTTATATTTTAAGGAAGAATTATAAACAACTTTTTCATAGCTCTACTTCTAGAGCTTCGAGAAAATTAGGTCTCATACATTCAGATTTATGTAGAGCCATGTATATTGCAACTAAAAATGGTAATAATATATGATAACCTTTATTTATGATTACTCAAGAAAGTGTTGGGTTTATTTGTTGAAATACAAAGAATAAGTTTTTGAAAAATTTAAAGCTCTTCATTTAATGATAAAAAAATGAAACTCAATTAAATATTGACACTCTAAGATGGCACTCTAAGAATCGATAACGATGGTGAATATACTTGTTATGTTCTTGAAACATATTTAAAAGACAATGACATCAACCATCAGACTACAATAACTTATAACCTGCAACAAAATTGTGTTGCAGAACGTATGAATAAGACATTAATTAACATGGTCAGATCAATGATGTTTTAAAAAACGTGAAGTTGATGTTTTGGGGAGAAGCAATGCTTTTTGAAAAAAATATTTTTTAATCATTTTCCATCTTTTGTCATTAACAAAAAATATCCTTATGAAATGTGGTTTAATAGACTTCCAAATTTTCAAATTTAAGAGTTTTTGGATCTCCATATTATGCTTTAATTCCTAAATAACAAAGAAAGAAGTTGGGTGCTAGAAGTCAAAAATGCATTTTTTTGGGATATTCTAATACTTCTAAAGCTTACACGTTAATACTTATAAAGCTTACAGGTTATATGATGAAGACAATAAGAAATTTATTCTTTACAAATATGTTATTTTTCTTTAGTCTAATAAAGATATTTCCACTGTTGACCAAAAAAAAAAAACTTATTTGGATGAATTTACATCCAAAAAGTTTTATTTTGATTATGATAATGATGTTCCACATACCAAGGGGGGGTTCTCATTCTAAATCAGTTTATGGATCAATTTGTGGATTTTCTGCTAGTAAAATTTCCATTCGAAAATGATCCTACTGAAGATGATTTTGCTGAAGAAAAACTAGGTGATAGTAATGTTTCTGCAGGATAAAAAGGTTTTCTTGAAGAACCTTATGAGAAACCAACACAACCACTTCAAAAACCATTGCAGAGATCAACAAATGTCATAAAAT
Organism: Pinus albicaulis; assembly: GCA_034641835.2. Classification (NCBI taxonomy): domain Eukaryota; kingdom Viridiplantae; phylum Streptophyta; class Pinopsida; order Pinales; family Pinaceae; genus Pinus; species Pinus albicaulis. Next base: position 23,259 of record JAXQQM020083608.1, read on the forward strand.
TTCCAAGAAAATGTGATGAATTTGACATATTGATATTTTCTAAAAATAATAAAGGAGAGAACACATCAAGTTTAGGTCACTGTGAATTCAATTTTTCTACAATTAATGAACCTAATTCTTTTGAATAATTCATCGATTGTGATGAATGAAAAGAAGAAATGCAAAAGGAGTATGATGCTCTTGTTAAAAATGGCACTTGGAGGTTAGTGGATCCCCTTGTTGGCATCAAACCTATTGGTTGTAAATGAGTTTATAAAATTAAATATAAGGCAGATGGTTCACTTGAAAAATACAAAGCAAAACTTGTAGCAAAAGGGTATGCTTAGAAGTAAGGTGTCGATTACACAAAGACATTTTCTCCTACAACCAAATGGTGCACTATTATAACTTTTTTTTCCCTTGCATCTCAAAACGGGTGGAAAATGCATCATATGGATGTAAAAACAACCTTTTTGAATGGTGATTTAAAGGAGGATGTGTATATGTTTCAGTGAGAGGGTTCTGCTTTTAGAGATAAAGAAAAAAAGGTATGGAAGTTGGTAAAATCTTTGTATGGTATGAAACAAGCAGCCTGCGCATGGTATTAAAAGCTACTAAACATCTTCTAAACTTAAATTATAATATTTTTGACCTAGATGATGAAATTATTTTTTTCAAGAATATTGGGAAGTCAGTTGTATATCTAGTTATCTATGTTGATGATTTGATGATTTCATGGAGCAATAATGATTACATATTCTATTAAAAAGGAGCTATAGAATATTTTTGACATGAAAGATTTGGGTTTATTTCATTATTATTTAGGAATTGAAGTTAATCAGAAACCTAAACATATTTTTATTTCACAGAAAAATTATATTGGACAACTATTGAACAAGCTTGAAATGCAGGATTGTAACCATGTTTCTACTCCAATGGAGCATAATTTGAAGTTTACTTCAAATTAAGGAAGTATTTTTGAAGATCCAACAAAGTACATTTAACTTTTTGGAAGTTTAAAAAATTTAACTACTTCTTGTCCTGACATTGTTTTTTTTGTAGGGACACTTTCTAGGTTTATGCATCAAGCCTGTGAAGTTCATTAGATTGCAATAAAAAAATGGTTCATGTATTTAAAAGGAACTCAATCATATGGTATGAAATATTCCAAAGTTTTAGACTTCCATCTAACAGTTTATTCTAATTATGATTTTTATGGAGATAAAGAGCACGAAATGTCTACTTCTGGTTATTTGATGAATCTTGGATCAACAACCATCACCTAGAAATGATGAAAATGATTTTTTTTTTACTGATTCGACCATTGAATATGAATATTTTGTAGCATATCAAGCCACAAAAAAATAATTTGTCTTCAAAAAATACATGAAGATCTGCATGAGAAACAAAAACCTTCAACTCCTTTACTCATTGATAATTCTTCTATAATATAATTGGCCAAGAATATAAAGTTTCATGATCAAAGAAAGCACATTAACACCAAATATCATTTGATTCAATATTATGTAGAGGCCAAAGTTATTCATTTGTCATAGTGTCCAACTTCAGAGAAAATTGCAGATATCTTCACTAAAGCATTATGGCGTGAAAAGTTTGAAAATTTTAGAATGTTACTTGTCATGTTAGATGTCCCTTTAGATTAAAGGGGGGAATTTTAAAACTATTGCTTCATGATTATGTATAATATTAGGTACATTAGATAATTAGTTTCTATTATGTTAAATAAGTTACCGAGACCAATTGTCTTGTACCATAATTTTATCAATGTATATGTAATTTTTTCAGTTTCATAATAAAATCATATTGGAGTTTATCATACACGCATGTGTACACAAAGTAACACTATAGAATCTACACACAAACCAAAAATAAATGAGGCAACTGCAAAAAAAAATGAAAGAAATAATATTAATATTCAGAATTTCCAATACCAAAAATAACCCCTTACAAACCAAAATTCAGACATCAAATCTCAAGAAACTATAATTTAGACTTAAAACTCCAAACAATTCACAATTTTATTCATTAAGGAGAGTGTGACCTTTCCCCCTTTTTTCTTGGCCCAAAAAATGCATTACATTCCTTTTTACACTTAGAGAATGAGTTATCTAGAATTTCTCAAGAGATAATTCCTCTCCAATTGGAAGAAGTCAAGAAAATTCCATGATTTTAGGAGCCTGGTTTCTAAATATATTTTTTATAGAATTCTTAATAATATTAGGAGATTACTTTCTAAATATATAATTTTTAGAATTCTTCATAAACTTAGGAGCCTGCTCTCTAAATGCAAAACTTTGGAAATGTTTGCAGTTCGAGAGATTTGATCTCTCTTGGCACTTGATAGATCTGGTGTTAAGATGGATTTATGTTAGTTTCATATATATATATTCAACATGGAAAACCTATCATTATTTAGTTCTAAAAAATGAGATTTATTTTCAAAAACAAATGTAGATCAATAAACAATAAATGTTAAGGTAATGCTTATTATTTTAACTATTAAAAATATTTCAAGAAAAAGTGAGATTTATCTTCAAAAACATGTAGATCAATGAATCATAAATCTTAAGTAATTCTTATTATTAAAAAATATAATATTGCAAAAGAAGGCAAGAAGTAGGGAGTCATGATATCGACAAGAAGATGGAAAACAAAGATAAGGTATGTTAGGTCCCTGTAATTTGGCAGATTAGAAATGACCAAATAGACGAGGGTAACATCAAACCAATCTTTGGAGTCCAAGGACCTAGCCTTCCTGGACTCAGAGAGGGCTCTCTCTATATTTGTATAAAAGGTATGACTTGTATGTTTTTAGGATGTTGATTTTAGGCTAGTTAAAGTGATAGGGTTTGTTTGTTTTGTTTTGTTTGGCTGGGTAGGTTGTCAAGAAGAACAGATAGATTAAGAGAGGTTCAAACCATTGGGCTATGGGGTCTGTGAAAGGCTTGAAAAGTACAATAACGAATCAAGGGTGTTTCATAGGGCAAGTTAACAAAGCCAAATGGATCTTAGTAGCTTATGTGAGTGAGATGAACATTAAATTTGGGAACATATTAGGTTTAAAGGGAAATTAAGAATCCTTTAACAAATACTATAACAAGAAGGGCATTCAAGATCACTATGCTTAAGAAATAATCAAAGGACAAGGCACACCATAAACTTCTCTGGTCAAACTTAAGTAAACTTTAAAAACAACAATCCAGTAAACCCTAGAGAGCAGGGAACTCCTAAATTCTCTAGTTATTCACCTTTAGAGAAAGAAAACATTCAAGATAATACATTAATAATGATTAAAGAGCAAAAAACTCCTAAATTTCTTAATAAAACTATAAAATACCTTCAAAATGATTATTTAAGGTGGACTAAAGGATAGGGAAAACCATAAAATTATTTAGCCAAACCCTAATTAGTGAACTTCAAAGAAAAGGCCTTAAAAACAATGTTTTAAGCTACAACAAAGGACATGGCATACCATAAAATTATTTGGCTTGATTCCATTAAATAATTTTCACGGAAAACAAGATGAGTGGAAATATAGAGTAGTTAAGAATTATCTAATCAGACCTAGCAGAGGAAAACATCTAAACAACAAAAGGTAGACAGAATTAAGGTGCCTCTCAACAGCATATCTTAATCTCAATTTTCTACTCTGTCATAAGGGAAATGTGCACTATATGGAAAACATAAGAAGACAAGTCCTAAATTAGAAAAACATCACCATTAACTAGGTTCATGAATCCTATGAATGTGCTTGCTCCATTGCCATTCAAATCAAAACATTCACAAAACTCCAAAGCCAATTTTTTCTCAACTCCAAGTCTATGATATTGAGCTCAACAATCAACCAACAACCAACATGAGGCTTACATGCAATATTTAACTACAAAATTATGAATTAAACCCTATCTAGGGTTTTATAAGTCATTAATTACATAACAAATGCATTTGACCATTGAGACCATGCAAGGCCCAAGGCACAAATATCCCAAACTCATTAAATGAAAAAATAACTTCTAACATAACTTCTAAGCTAATTTTGGAGTTATTTGTCTTCAAGGCCTTCAAAATATATTTTTCAATAAATTATGATGTGTTTTTTTTACTTTCAGGCAAGGGCGCAACGCGAAGGTACAAGGGTGCAGTGCCAAAACTGGAAACATTTCCCTTTTTGCAGTTGAGTTTTGGAGGCCTTCCCGATATCCAAATGATCTCCATGATAGCTCATTGGAAAGCCTGTCCTATATAGTTTCTAAATATTCCTTTAGTTTCTATATTTTCTACAATTTTAATAGTCAAAAATCCATTCTCCCAAGACTGCTAAGGGCGCAGCACCAGTGCTGAAAAGAGGGCAGAAATGTGTTTTTTAGGTGGTTTTTGGCCCTTTTGAGGGACCAGTTATGCTCCAAATGACCTGACATTTTATGTGGATGATGTACATTCCATGGGGATCATGTATATGTAATAAATGTTCCATTTGGTTTCCCCAAAAATAGCGCAGCGCTAGTGGCACTGCGCGTTTGGCCCTCTTTTCTGCTAGCCAAACAGTCAAAAATCAAAACTTGCACCAAAGTGCCAAAATTTGGAATTTACCTTGCTAATCATGATTTGGATACTTGGAGGGATACATCAGCAAGGATATCTAGTTTCTCCTTCTTTTTTGCCTCATTTTGTGCTTGAATCTTTGCAAGGGCTATTTTGAGCTTGGCCCTTGCAATTCTGTTCCTCGTGGCATAATGTCTTGCCATATTCTTCTGCAGGTCAATGTCTCCTTTTGCCTTATCAAGTTGAACTTATAGGTGAAAATTGGCTCTTTCTAGCCAATATTCTCTATCATAGCTGATTTCCATGGCAAGCAGCTCACTTGGAGTGAGTTGCTCTGCCAACTCTGTCTCTTTCTCTCTTTCCCAGGCTAAAGCCTTCTTCAACCCAATTGTCCTTGGCATCTTCCTCATCTTTTCATTGTCATTAAAATTGACCAAGGCCTCATCTAGCATAGCCTTAGCATTTTCACCCTCTTTTCGAGCTCTAATAGCTCTGAACTCACTGATGGCTTTCTCCGTCTCTAACTGCTGGTTTTATACCTCAAGGAAGTTGATCACATTCTTTGCCCTGCCAAGATTTGTTTGTATCTCCCTAATCTGGGCATCCTTGCTCTTGATCAAAATGTTTGTAATCCTCTCCTCATCCTCAATCTCAAGGTCAATAATTTGAAACTCTTGTTCAGTTTCATGCTCATTCTCTTTTTCAACAATGACCTCCTCTCCAACCTTTTCCCTACCCTTATCAAGTTTTTTTGTTGATGATGAAGGAATTCCCCCTTCCACAATATTTGGAGAAAACACCTACCTATGACCTCTTTGATAGGTCAAAGGAAAAGGCTCTATGATAACCATCTCAGTGTCATCTATCCCACTTCTCTCTTCTATGTTTTATGTTGTGGTATCATGAGATGAGGGTGAAGGATTGTGGAAGGGTGATGAAGGAGGATCATCATGAGGTGAAGGAATGTGAGTGGATGGTGATGTGGAAGGGTCATCATGGGGTGATGGAATGTCAGTGAGTGGGGATGTAGGAACAATAGGAAGTGATGGAGAAGTAGGAATGAGAGGATGAGATAAGGAAGGTATATCATGTTGATGATGGCCTTGTGGAGTAGTAAAAACCTCATTGGAAATGAAGGTATCCCATGGAATGCCCTTCTGTTGTAGTTGGTGCATAACCACCATCTTGACAAGTGAGTGATGGAATAGGATTTTCATCTTCTGTGGGTAGTTTCTCTTTTTCACTATGTATGTTGTTTTATCAATGCTTCGGTAAAGTTAATTGGGTATGTGAAGCATCCTCACTCTAGTAAAGTCCATAAGAAGCCGGATGTGGTAGGAGTAAAGGTGGGAAAACCTTCCTTCACAAGTAAAATACTTCATTATAATCTCCATCATAGGTTCATATCTATCAATCAGGTGAGAGAAAGGAAAGATGCATTTGTTGTGGTCTTTATACCTGGGCTTAAGGTATGGCTCAAAGTAACTCATGTCAAGGTTATCTTGCTTGAACCATTTCTCCCCTACACTAGGTATGCCCATGGAATTGGCAATGGCATCCGTAGACAATTAAAAGGTGACCCCTGCAATATTAATTTGTTTGTCATGCAAGTTAATGATAAATAGTCTAGTTAGCTCAGGGTGGTTTTGCACCTACTGCACCTTTTCACAAAATTCATAGCAACCTACATGCTTGAAACAAGAAATAGTAAGGGGAGATGCAATGAGCTCTCTTGTATTGAGGGGTTCAAATATATTTATCGTACCTCCCTTGTGATCATGCCTCTTTAGCATATGTGCCTCTATACCACTGTCTTGACCCTCTGACATTGTAAACTATACCTTTATAAAACCATGGAGTGTAAATGGAAATGAGATGAAGGGACGGTAATGAAAAGGTAGCCTTGCAAATGAGGGAATGAGTGAGTGAGGGTATAGGTGTATGAGAATGAGTGGGAGGTAAAACAACTCAATGACAACCATCTAGCTGTGTAATTACCCTTTTTATCACTGACACTCTATCTAGGAAGATAAAATGAGGTTTAAAAAGTGATCTCCAACTTTGAAACTTAGGGTTTGATTAGGATTCATTCCATTGATTAAGAAATCACTAAAATATCTTAAACATGGGTGTATGTCAGGTACTTACCCTTATCAGTGCTTGGAGAACCTTTGGAAAATACTTGAAGGATATTTGGAGTGTTTTGAGTGGTTATATCACTTAGAAAACCCTTCTGGCCAAGCGTGTAGCGCCAAGGATGAGGGCGTAGCACCAAGCCTAGGTACGCATCACCAGTTCTAAGCATGGAGAGCCTTTGAAAATGAGTAGGGTGTCTGTTTTGGGAAAGAGCGCAGCGCCTCCCCCGGTGCACAATGCCTTTATAAAATGAACGGGGAAGAAATGTCAAATGTGTAGCGCCGACTCCCAAGCGCGGAGCGCCAAGGAAAATTTTCCCAAATTTGGCTTGAAAACTCAAAATTTCCTCTCCTCTGAATTCTCTTTATCTTTTGAAGGATAACAATGATTTATTGAAGTGTGATATGGGATTTTATAGACTTGTAGGTTTAATTTAACTTTAAAAACCCAATTTCTAATGTCAAAGTCCCTTTTGTCTATTCTCACTAACCTTTTTACACTTTTTTCATGCAGATTTGTTAAAGTAATGAATTTGACCTCTCTTTTGCTTCTTAAAGCATGAAAAACTCATTTTTTCATGTTAGGGTGATTACACACACTAGCATCTTCAAATTCATGTGTAGTTTTCACCATTAAGTTCAACTTAAATTTTCCACCCTCTCTCGCCACTTTCTTTAAAAACCCTAATGGTTTGTAGTCTTTCACAACAATCATCAGTGTTGTCTTATAAGTTCTCTATAACCCTTTCGATTTCATTCATTTTTGTCCATTTCACCTCACCTTTTTCCCTATTTCATCAATATTTTCTGCTAGAATTTCTTCATGTTTGGCCTTGTGTGCTTCCTCCATGCATTTTTTGCAAGTGATCACTGTTTTGGCACTCAACTAGATCATCAAGTTCATAAACCTTAATCATATTCAAGACCAAGTTGTTTCCCTTTATTGTAAGTTGTTTTCATTCAAGAGTAGATATTCTACCTCATCAGTACCTTCTGCCGATAAAAATTTCAACACTCCTGCAGAAGTGCTGAACTATTTCCATATTTCTCATTTGCATACTTTGAACTGAGAAGATAATCCTATTCAGAAATTGTAGGTATTTCTTGAATAACCATGTCTTGACATTCTATTACATCTGAGCCAGATTCTAGCAAAGGGAAACAGTGCCTGAAACATCCAATGATGACCTTAAAACAAGTAAAAACCCTAATGACCTAGTGGGAGGGTCCTTTGACCTGATTTTGACTGAAATTAGACCTGGAGATTTGCAAGTGAAAGCAGAGTATTTGTTATGATTTATTATGCCCAAAAGGACATGGGAATGAGTTAGTTATAGGAAAACTTAGAGGGAAAGTGGAGTTCAGTGACAAGGTAAAATAGGGAAATGAGGTTATAGGCATGAATAAGGATGAAAATGAGAGGTATAAGCCTATGATGAGTCTTTTAGGAGCAACAGGGTGGCTTTGGGAAGAACACCTGAGGAAAAGTGAAAATGTTTTTTATAAGGATAATGAAGTGTTGACGGGAAAAATTGTCCGGCCAACAGTAGATGATCTCCCCGGTAGAAATTCCCAATCAAACCTTAGACCATTTGGAATAGGGATCCCGTCCGGGGTGTGGGTCCGGCTACCAGTTAAGTCACCTTTCCTTTGGTCTCAAAAGAACTCAATCGAACCTGTGGACACACACTTATTCACATGATACAAGATACATGGTTGATGCATTAAACACGTATATAACACTATGCGTAGCAGACAAATAATAAAGCATACACGCCGAAGGAGGTGTTGTCAACAACACATCTTTGGGGTTATGCTTGTAGGCTATTCTGACCACAAGAGAAACAGTTCTTTATGGCGATATGCCCCTTTAATTCCTGAAAGATAAAACGAAATGTTAATAAACAAAGTCATTAACATCCATTAAGTAAGCGATCAATCTAAACATCATTAACACAAATACAGGAAACCATAATGTATGAATGATGCCATTAAAGAGTGCAGTTTCATTAATAAAAAGATGTTTTGAAACTGTATAGAAATACTCATAGTGTTCGCACAGCAAAACACATCAGATCCAAAAGGAGTTTCAACAGGTATTTGTATTCATATGCAAAAGGAGTGTTATCTTTCAATACAATGATGTATAGCTCTTGAGTCCAAAAAAAAGAAGATCATTTACATTTTTCCCAGAGGGGGTTTTATAGATCAAAACTTGCCCTTTGGGCTTCCTGACTCTTCGCCTGTCCGTTGGTTGAGTTGCCCTGCGACCTGGGAGAAAACTGCGACCTGCGACCTACCGGGCAGTGTGACCTGCGACCTACTGGGCAGTGCGACCTGCAACCTACTGGGCAGTGTGACCTGTGACCTACTGCCACTGAGTTATGAAGACGAGCGCGCAAATGAGAGGTCAGGGGCATCAAACTGCTTTCCTTTGAGGAATTCTTGCTAGGTCTGATACTCTGCTGCTATGGGGGAAGCTAGAAGAACCTCCTCTTTCAACCGATGCATGCACTCCAGGGCATTTGGGACTAGATTTTCCTTCTTTTGTGAGATATGGTTTGAAAGAGAGGTGAGATTGGTGTAAATCCATACTGGCATGAAAAGAAAATGGCCTAGGTTTTCTTGTGATGCTGCAATATCAGGAGTGACAGCAGCTTGCCTAATGGGCTGCAGAAATGACTGGATCTCTTGATCTAACTGATCCCAGGTTTTTACCTCGTCCAGTGCCCCCAACGAAGGAATATGGTGAAGGGTGTGCATCAAGTCGATTCCGCTGATTAGGTGTTTGTAGGCAGCCATTACTTTGTCCAAATCCTTGGATAGCTTATCCTTGGACTGTATTTTCATTCGGATTTGGACTTTGGCATCCTGCGTATGAATCCAATCCTTCTTTGGAAAATGCTCAGGGGCCTGGGGATACCGTGTTGTCCAATCCATCATTCGTTCCAAGGCAGTAGAGGCCTCTTTCAGCTGCTCGTGATTTTTCTTAGTCTCTGCCTGTGCTCTTACCAATGGGGCGACTGTTTGTTTTATGGTGAACATTTCCCCATAAACTTGCCTCATGGTCGCCTCTAATGTGTCTAACTCCTTTAGAATGGCAAGCGTAACTTCATTGACAAGGGGAGTTTTGCTTTGGAGTTGTTGAACTTCCTCTCTCAATGCCGCCCTTTCCTGTTCTGCCCTTTTTCCCTGCTGCTCTGCTTCTTGAAGTCTATTTTGTAGAGAAATGATTTCTCTACTCATTCTAGTCACATTTTCTTCCGTGGCCGTAGCGAAAGCTGTACCAGCTGATGCTATCATCACGGGATTAGTCCTAGTATCAAGGACTATGTCTTTTCCGGTTGCGACTATGGATGTAGCGGAAGGATTTTGTGCTAGGCACCTTCTCTTCTCTTGCCGTATTTTGAAAGAGAACTGATCAAATGTGAGCCTGGTGAGGTCAAAGACCTCCTCCTCTTGCCCCTGGGGGGAGCCGACATCAGAGAGAGGGGTTCATGTACTGCCCAGAGGTACGTCAAGGGGAGACACCTCGATATCCTCCAGCATTTCATCCTCTTCTTGTTTCTTTTTCTTTTCCTCTTCTTCCCTTTGTCAGTGTTTGGCTTTAGCCTTATCATGTTCTTTCCTCTGCCTGAGCTCTGCTTTAGCCGCTGCTTCTAATTCGGGCTTACTTTTCCTCTCAGCTGTTGTGGCTTGCTCAGTTTCCACTTTGTCTAGCTCTTTCTTGAGTTCCTGTTCAGCTGCCGCCTCCGCTTCTTTTTTCTCTTTCTCATTCTTGGCCTCCTCGGCCTACTTCTTCTTCTGTTCTGCCCTTAAGCTCATCTTGCGCTTATCCTCATCCTCTTTCATTTTCTTTTCTGTCTCTTGCTGGGCTTTGGCCTCTATTTCTTTCTGTTGGGTATAGGTACTTTGCCCTATAGTGGTCTGAGGCTTCCTAGCTAAAGAGGAAGAAGAACCTCCTAATTCACGACCCCTTGCTTCCAAAGTTTGGTCATCCGGGTCTTCTTGGCCAGGGTCCACCCCCAGAGAAAATCGTCTATCTGCATTGTACCAGTTCCTTCTTTCATCCTCTCCCGGGCGTTCAATATGCTGATAGTTCCATTTGAATTTAGTCGTCTTGCAATGTTTAGGAGCTATCCTCTTCGGGTCGTATGTTCGGTATTCTAAAGCCCTAAAGTGATAGCTTTTCATTTCTTCTCCCTCTACCTCTACCTCTCTGAAGTCTTTAACTATGTATGCGCTGATAGTGAGGGGTAGGGCGGGCCATGGCTTCTTCTTACCTCTGGACAGGACCCTGGAGAAACCTGACGACATTTGGAAACAGACCTCCTGCATGAGCACTTTGTCTGTAACAAAACGAGGAAGAGCATGTGGTGCCTTGAATGAGCCAAAGACTCGGATGATTGTATATTCGGCGAAGGGGAACCAATGCGCCACTTTGGTAAGTGTCTCCATCGCTCGCCAGGACATGCAGGGAGCGTCTTGGCTGAACATTTTTCTGTATAGAGCAGGGATGAACACTTGGAAGATCGACTCTATGTATTTTTTATATCGGGATTCCCAAAACACCTTGGTTTGTAGATGAATGGCACGGGTCTGTTTGGGATCCCAGTTATGTACCCATCCCTCAAAGTGCAATCTCGAACAGACGGCATCCAATAGATAAGAGGACATATAAAATTCGGAAGGCATTCCTTCATCTGGTGCTAATGCCGAGGATAAATTTGTGTGAATGGAGGTCATCAATATGTTTTCCCAGTTGAAATGGGTGCCATACACTGTGACGTACTCCATGATAGTTTCCCATGAGCCGTTGAAGGTAGTGGCATCTGGCCGCCCATACAATCTGCAAAGCAGGGCAGCCACCAATTTATACACTTTCCTGAGGCTCGCCACTGCGTATTCTTGGTCTTTCTTGAACTTAAACTTCTCAGGCTCCTCCCACCATTGCCTTATAGTGTCGACTACAGGAACTGCATGCGCAATGGCCCATTCTTCTGTGAAATATTCTTCCTGCTCTGGCAAATAATAATAAACATGGGCGTTCGAGCCTTTTAGCGTTGCGAAAGCCTTGCCTTCGCTATCTCTGATCACGAAATTCTTGGGATCTATTTTCTGTATGATCTAATCCGTCATCTCTAGGCATGGGAATATTGCCGGATGAGCACTTGCGAAATGGAGCTTGGACCTTTTAACATTTAAGTATATCTCCCGATCAGGGAGGTCTTCCGAGAATTCCGTTTTGGCAAACTCCTGGTACACGTGGTACCATCGCATGTTGTCCCCTTTGGCAAAGGTGCAAAGGGTATCTCTGTATATCGGCGGTGGGGATATTTTCATGTCCATCTCCGTGTCTTCCACTACCACGTGCTTGTATTTCTTCCGAGACGCTGGTGGTCCCATATCGCTGGAATCGGAGAGGATAGGTATACACTCCAAATCTGCTTCAAATTCACCTGTCATTTTCATGAAAGAATCCCAAGATAAGAAAGACACCATGATGATACAAGAACAATTACAGTTTATCAATTAATTCAACTAGGACACAGGAAAAACTGAAAAAGTGGTCTATTGGGTCGCGGGGTCGCAGGTTGTAAGAAAATGGCCAAGGTGCGACCTTGCGACCTTGCGACTAGGTCGCAGGGTCGCTGGGTTGCGGATTGTGAAAAAAGATGAAAATGTGACCTTGCGACCTTGCGACTGGGTCGCTGGGTCGCGGGGTCGCAAATTTCGGAAAAAATCGGAAATGCGACCTTGCGACCTTGCGACTGGGTCGCGGGGTCGATAAGTCACAGACTGCGGAAAATGGAAGGGATGCGACCTTGAAACCTTGCAACCTTGCGACTGGGTCACGGGGTCGCTAAGTCGCAGACTACGGAAAATGGAAGGGATGCGACCTTGCGACCTTGCGACTAGGTCGCAAGTCGCGCTAGGGCTTGCTGGGGGGTTTTGGGCACGCGTGGCGTGGAGTGATTTTCCCTTTAACTGGAAAAATACAAGGCTAAATGGGTCTAGACAGAGTCAAGGGATAAATTTTGGAGTAGGGAAAAGGCCATGAGAAACTGAACAAGAAATTGTGATGAGTTGTGCGAATGTGGTGGAAACTAGAATCAGAAGGAAACCCTAAGTAATAAATGAAAATAAGGGCTAAGGAAAAATGACAATTTAAAGGCTGAGGGATGCAAGGGTTTGGCAAGAATAACAAAAAAAGAAACAGTAGGAGGAAAAATGGCAACTTACCCGGGAAAATCGCATGCCAGTCGACCTGTCAGAGCCGTTTCTTTCTATTCGTTGCATATAAAAAATGTGACCTAGTGACCTCCTTTATATAAAAAGGTCGCACATGCGAGAATTTAATAAGGTCGTGAGGTCGCAATTTGGGTGATCCGAGAGGTATGTGACCTCGCGACCCCGCGACCTTGCGACCTCCGGGTCGCGGGGTCGCGAGGTCGCTGGTCGCGGTTTTCCAAAGAAAATGAAGTTTGCGACCTAGCGACTTAGCCTTCTAGACTCCTTACTTAGTTTTTCTTTAAGTTCAAGGGGCTCTGAAAAAAAATTTTGCAGTGTGGTTTTTTGGAGGGTGTTGTAGGGGCTACAACATGAAGGAAGTGAGATTTCTGAAACTCAAGATATTCAAGGAATATTTTTTTCAAAAATCTATAAACATCCTATAGTCATCTAAAGAAAGTGAAAAATACTGATGACTAACAAGGTAAACTAAAAAAAAACTAGAAGAGAAGAATAAAACATCTAAGAATTTTTATTAATAAATTATGTTTAATAAAATCACTGATATCCATTACTTCCATCCAAAACTATTTAGAGTAAATTAAATGTCAGATTTGAATACCTTCACCAATAATATTAAGCTCAAGAGTCGGATATCTAAAGAAGCAGAGAAATCACGATAAGATAACGTTAAAAAATATTAAAGAGAATAATATAACATCTGAGAATTTTTATTAATAAATTCTAACTAATCTTAGGTTGGGAGACTAGGTCTTTAAATAACATTGACCTTAAAAACATTTGAAGGAAGATTTCAAGAAAAAGGAAATAAGTAACGATGGACCATCCTGAGGTTATTATAAGTATTTTCATATCTTATTTGGTGCATTAAATACTTTGATTTATGTTCCAACCTGAAATAAAAGAATTTTACATGAAATGGAAATAAACGATCTAAGTATAATTAGTCCATTTAATATTTGCACTTACGATCCTTAAATTAATTTCAGAAAACATGTACATCATCGTATTTGAAATGGAGTCTAGTAATTAAACCTCACATATTTTAGCAACTGATATCCATTATTTCCATCCAGAACTATTTAGAGTAAATTATATGTTGGATTTGAAATGCATTTAGAAAAATATGATTAACATGAAATCATGAAAAGTATAACCCATGTTTTTGGTGTTGTGCGTGGCAGACTTATCTTTACAAATATTCACAAATGAAGTTCCTAATCCCTATGAAAGAGTCAATTTGTGAATCTTCTATGTAGATATATAAAATTTACACAAAAATATTCAAATATCAAATTTGGCACAATAAATTTGGTTATTTTATGTGTGGAAAATTTATTTGAAATATATTATTTTAAATAGGCTACATTAGAGAAAAATACTATGGGAAAATCATGGGTTTTCAACTAGAATCAAAATGTTTACCTAACGAAAAATGGTAAATTGACTAAATTAACACCGATGGTAGATTCACTAATTTACTACTAATTTAATTTAATTTTAATAATAATTATAGTTTTATTTTATTTTTTTCAATACCATGGGTTCTCATAAACCTCGATATCAAAATCCGTAAGTAACTTGAAATTTTACCTTAAATACCTAAGAAAAATAAATAAATAATATAATAATAAAAATAATAACATCTCTACCATATTGGGATGGAGAGCACCTATAGGCACAACTACAAAAACAAGATCATGAACTAATATGGTTGTGACAAGAAGGGAATTTATCACAATCACCATTTTAGAACCGAAGAGATGGGCATGCATATGAGCTGAAAAATATGTGCTCAATTATTGATCTTCCTTTTCTAAAGCGATGTTTGGGTCTCATCTTTGCAAAATAAGAAATATTTCTTTGTAACTAAACTTGTTGCCACTAAAAACATTATGAATATGGACAAAAGAAATATAGTGAGTGATTATGATAGAACTTTTAGCATCACAAGAAATTTAGTCCATGAATCGTCATTATTATTTTTATCTGCTCGATAACAATAAAAAGGAGGCATTCCTATCATATTTTTCTAGAAATTGTTGGATCAACCATGCATCCCAAATTTTTGTGATTTATTTGAATTTCTACATTGTTTTGAACATAATATAAAGTTTGGTTATGTTATCAAAAAATTGCTTCTGATAGGCTGCTAATCAGAAAATCTCATGTAACTATTTAAAACCAATCTTGTGACTGAGGCTTAGCCTCCTCAGTTTGAGAGGGCTCTCTCATGGGTTAATGATATTGAATAAATATGTATATGGCTAACTCTATTTAGGAAATAAATTTCTTACAATAAGTTTAGGTTGAAAATAATATCAGTATGTAAAAATTGGGCTTATGGTGTCAACATTTTTAGTGATTCAGTGATTTCACTTGACACTGAAGTTGAGGCAGGTAAGAGATTTTAGTAGTAGGACACACACACATGAAACAGGAAAATACATAGTCAATTCATCTATAAAGGAAGTCAGAGCATTACATGAATGAATTCTGAGTATTATAAATGAAAACCACTGCAAACGAGATACATAAAAGGTATATATAAGATAGGTAAAAACTAAAAACTCATTCAGAATCTCAGGTTGGTCAAGTAACAAATCTTTGTATTGCTGAAATGGTCCATTTACAATAAGCTTCAATTTTTCAAAAAATCTCCAACCCCTGACAAATTCGACTCAATGGCCTTTAATAGACTTTTTACATCATGAGATGATTTGACTCCTGGCTAGATTCATCGAATTTTTGCCTAATCACTCCTTGCATAACCATAAAACATCAACTTAATGACAAAAATACAGTTATCCTACTTGACATTCCTTTTCCTAATAGGACTCAAACTATTCACTATTGCCTTTAACAAGCTTATCTTATGAATTAATTACATTATTTGACAATTCTGCTTTCACATGTTAGAATAGAGGTGATGGGATTCATCACTTTATGAACACTTAACTGACCTCCTCTAAAACTGGAAACAAAACCCTGTTTTTTAGGCAAATGGTATTCTTCTTCCATGAATGCTTTGGCTACCAATTTATCTTCAATTCATGGTCTTTTAGTGCTGAATAATTGCTTGTCATGGTATTTAACACTTCAATAATCTCCAGATGTCCAAAAATTCTCCAAAACCTACTAAAAAGGCTCAAATATAGTACGCTGCGAATGTAAGGCAGTTTTGTAGCGCTACAAAACATGCCCTTTACCCTAAATATTTTTTATTCTTTCCTTTTAAATAGTATTCATCATCATCAGAAATATCTCCCACACCAATTTCACCTCTTGACAGTAGCCAAAACTTTTTCAAAAAGTTAAAATAACAACTATAGTAGTTTCTTAGCGTTTTGTTGTCCTTCAAGCCCAGGCATGCTATGAAAATGCTGAAAAGTGCTGAAAATCCAGATTTTTGTGTAATTTTTAAAATTGTACCCTGTAAGTGCCAAGATATTGTCTATAACATGTTGTTAGCCTTAAAAAAACATAAACCAACTCACCTTATGATCCTTGAGGCATTTCTTCCTCATTAATAATTGGTTGAGCTATTGGCTCTTCAAGCAATGCCATTTTAAGGCCTTTTTTCTCTAACTCTTCATGAATTAGCTTATGTTTCTTTTGAAAGTCTTTAACCTGGTATTTCAATCTTCTATTGGTGGCTTTCAACTATGTTTTCATCCTTCTGATATGTTTGGCCTCTTTCCTTGCTGGAATGGTCCATTTTATGAGTTGTTGTGTGTTATCCAAAGTCTTGGAGGCAATGTCAACCTGTTATTCCAAAATTGCCTTCATCTTTTCAAATTGAATCTTCTCTACACTATGTTTCCTTGCTTCTCTTTTCATAAAGTTCATGATTGGACAATTTCAATTTTACTTCAAGGAGCTGAAACTCTATTTTTTCCATCACCTTCTCTTTTCCCTTCTTTGATTTGCTAACTATATCTTTCTCTGTAGTTGATGAAAGTTCAATAATCTCTTGAGGTGGATGAGTTGTGTTAGTAAGTGGTTGAACTTCTTTACTGCTCTCTAATAGCTTCCTAGAATGGCTTGTCATAGGCTTTCTTTCTTGGAACATGAAACCTGCATATTCTCCCTCAAATTCTAATTTCTTTGCAGATTTAGCCTTTTTTAACTTCTGTCCACCTTCCTCTATAAACTCAGCTTGGACAATAGGAGTTTCCTCTATTTCAATGGCATGTAAAATATCTTCTATATTTCCCTTAGCTTCTACTTTATCTTCTACAACCACTGTTTTCTCTTCTAAAACCACTGTTTGGCTCCTTGTCATCCTTTTGGTTCCTTTACTAACAGTTTGTTTTTGTTTTTCAGATTTGACCACTTTTGACTTATGTTTTGCAGGTGGGACACTTGGTGTGTCAAGACTCTACATTTTCTCTGGCTCCTTCATAATTCTCTCACTTGTTTCTACTCTTGCAGTTTCACTTGGTTCTGCTACTAATGGTTCCCTCTATTCTATTGCTAATGGTGATGGAATTTTCCTAGGCTTAGGACTTCTTGAAGGAGTAAGAGCATCCAACTCAAAACCACTAACAAAAAAGAATGAGGACCAGTCTCTGCCTAACCTTTTAAGTTCATCTAAAACCAATAACTTCATTAAACCATGATGAAATAATGAAGTCTCACTCCCCTCAGACTTTTCTTGGACCTTATCTGCCATTTTTGACAAAATTCTATGCAAATAGAAAGGTAGATCAAGGGAAATATTACCAGTAAAGTGCATAAGTAATTTGAAATGATATGAGTATACTTTGTGGTATCTGTTGCACTGAAAATTGTCATCTTGACATTCTGCTATATATATAAGTTCATTTTCACTCATACTTCCTCCTTTGCAAGTCTAACACATCAGTTCCTCATATCATGCCTTAAAAATAAGAGAAAAGCTCTGAAAAGTCTCTGAAACTCTGGTATCGCACTTTCTCTTTGTCTTACCTGCGGTCCCGCACCTAATGTTCATGACTCCTGCGTACCTGAACACACTTTCTCTGTGTTAAGAGTGAAGACCCCTGTAAAAGAATAAAAAGGCGCAAGTAAACTCAAAAATCTCACTTTCAGTCATTTGTAGAAGCCTCTGGAAGGAATCTTACGGTTGCAGAACCGCTCTTTTGAGGTTCATGTATCCCTTGCCTTAAGGAGCTAACCCCTTGATGTGAAGAGCTTATCCCTTTGAAAGAGGATTCTATCCCTTCATAGTGGAATTGAAACCTCCTCTTTTGCACTATAAAAAGAGGCCTTGGGTAGCCTCAAGGGGAGTTCAAGCTTTAGAATTATTTGAGGTAAAGTGCTGTTGGGATTCAGACTCATTTAACTAAGATTTTGTGAGGAAAGATCACATACCTCTATCTGTCTCGGTTGGAAGAGTGCAAGGCTTTTCAGAGTAGAGGATATTCCTGCTTCAGACCCCGGGAAGGCCTATTCAACATCAAGGCTAAGGTTGTAAGGTTTTCTTTCATTCAAAGTTAATACAAATGAATTCATTTTTCTCAATAAATTGTTAATTAACTGTTTATTTCATGGATTCCTTGATCACCATTATAGGCATGATTTATAATATTTACTATACAGGTGCTATTTAATGTTTTCTTATTTGTGACTGCAGGTCTATAAAGATAACTCCTTCAAGTGACCGAAGGACAACTACTTCGAACAAGCATTGGATCTACGGTAAGACCTGAACACCTTTATAGTATTCTTTTGTAAATCACATATGTCTAGAGAAAGATAGGTTTGTTTGACTGTTTGTTGCTAGATTACCTTTTGGTACTAGGGTAAACAATATTTTCTGCAAGATTGATTTATCCGATCAACAAATTGGCGACTCCGCTGGGAAAGGATTCTTGTTTTTTGGTTTTCCTTTATTTTGACTTGAGAAAATGATTTTTCTGGTTTTCGATTGATGGATACTCGCCTGGGTAGCTTAGGTTTACTTTGCTTTGAAAAGTTTTGAAGTCTTTTCTATTTTTCTTGAACTTTTTTGGGGACCGCACTTTGTTTTCTTACACAGTGTGGGCAGTTTTGCAATTTCCTTGAGTAACCAGTGCAGGACCACACCTGTTACTTCTGGGGCCTGCGGACCCTATTAAATTTTTTGAAAAGCTTCAGATTTATTCTTCCAGTTTATGTTTAATTTGATTTAGGATTTATAGTATCTGCCCAAATCTGTATTTTTCTTTTCAAAAACCTCTTGTGAGTGAGTTCCAATAGTATTTGTATTTTGAGTGATTTTCTAGAAGTTTTGCATACCTGGACTGGTTTTCGCTTGGTCTCTATAGTGACTCAAAGATTGGAAGCTTGAAATACCTTAGATCACACTGGTCTTTTTGTCTTCTTGACGAGTCTGACTTGGTTGCGAAATCCATCCTTTTTGAGAAATAGATCTAGTTTTCTCTTTGAAAATATTTGAAGAAGCTTTGTTATAAGTTCTGAATTTCATTTTTACAGAAGGAAACATATCTGGATGTTTTTTGATTTGTTTTTTATTCTGGGAAAATGAATCCTTAGTTTACCGAACAACTAAGAAAAACATTCTCAAAAAAATTAAAGCTTTTATTCAATTAGATTTTCAAAGTTTGTAGATCTCAAAAACTTAGTTTTTCGTAGTTTTGAGTGCTTTTTAGAACTTGTAGATCTCTTTTGAAGGAAATTTGTTTTTGTAGTTTCGATTTTTGAAAGTGAAATGGATTTATTGTGTGCATTTATTATTTGTCTCGTTTTGAGTTCTTTTTGAAAAACAAAAAGATTTTCTTTTCATTTATTCTACATGTTCAAAGAAAGAATTGTCTCTTAAAAGAAATTGCATTCTCAAACTCTTTCTTTAGCTATAATTTCATTGAAAGAAAAAAGAATTGTTTATCATTTTAGGTGCATTTTTTAGTGTGTTTGGAAGTCTAGTCTTCACACCATCAAAGTTTCATTTCCATACCTATTGACTTAAAGAACAACCCATAAAAACAAAGCTTAATTAAAATTAATCTAGTAATATTTTCTATTTCTAGGGCTCTTATCACCAATATAGCTTAGGCTAGTATCTTGGAGTAGGGAGTAATTAACTCTCCAAGATAGTTAAAAAAAACAAGTAGATAAATCTTGCGATAGGAAATAAATCACGAGATCATGTCCGAACCTTTGAGACAATCAATTATGTTTCATTGGGAAAGATAGAAGATCTGCGCGCATTACAAACGGTAAACCTCGGATTAACCATTGTCGAGGAGCTTGGGGTCACTTGTTGGTAAACCTCAGATTGACCATGTCTAGGAGCCTTCAAGGGGATTGAGCTTTGTTACTTTGCCCTTGTGCGTGGAATCGGATCGTAGACTGTTCCCCCAGTTGTATTTGTTACTGTTGGTAAACTTAGTGTCCATAAGATTAAGATTATTTCCTAAGGTGAAGGTGAAGGAAAGATCTCACTATACCTGGAGCAGACGTTGACTAGACTCACTTGGACTCTCTGGGGGGTTCTCTTCACTCGAGATGGTTTTGTGAAGAAACTTGTGCCAGTCTATTTCATTAAGCAGGTTGTTGGGGTAACTGTTCCAACCGTCATTTCTGTATTAAACTTCTACTAAGTTGGATTTAATCACCAACTAGTGTTTTTAGTACGGGAAGTTACTGTTTGTGCATGGTTTGAACTCTTAGATTTTTTAGGCGTTTGATTCAACTATTTGTTCCTTTAGAGACTTTAAGTGTTTTAATTGAAATTTATTTGTTTGCATGTGATTGATTAATATTTAAACATGGCAGAATTACCGAGACAGTCCCAGAGACTTCAGGGGAAGCCCCTTAAGTATACACCAAGTTAGCTTGAAGGGTTGCATGCTCTAGTGTCGTCTAGTAGCAGTATAATTAGATCAATAGAAGTCGGAAGTTAATCTATAGTTGTTCATCCTGATCATCAAATACCCATGACAGAGCATATTCAAGAGCCGATTTCAGTTTGTGAAGTTGCTGGTAGTATTTCTCCTTCCAGTGAACTAGCTGAAGAACCTGAAATTTCTGAGCCTGACACTGAAACTTCTGTTTTGGAAACATACTCAGGATTTATTACTCCAACTTCTAGTGATCCTGGTTCACTTAGGGTAAGAAATATTGTTACTAAAGATCTTCCATCTGACCTCATTTCTATTGAAGAACTTGCCAGTCCAGACAAAGAAGTAGCTCTTCCTAAATCCCCATTGTATTTGAATCTTAGGGAGCGTGAATCCATTTTCTACAGCCCTATTGGGAGCGATGCTTGGTATTTATCTTTGAAAAACTTTTTAGAAAACCTGGGTCTTTCTTTTTCACCACCTCGAATTCCTTTTCATCCTACGCCCAGAGGTTATTATCCTTCATCGATCATGTTAGGAGAGTCATCTATGTTTTCCCAAACACCGGAAACATTTTTATATGGTGGTCCTTCTGTTCCTTCGGGGTACCAGGCTCTCTCTGGTAATTTCTCAGGAGAAACTCCTCGACCGACTGAACAAGTATTATCATCTGGTCTTAATGGAATTAAAACTGAAACGTCAAACGCAGAGAAAATATTTATGATTTCTGGTAATATTCCAAATCCTCAACCTCAAGGTAGTCAGTTACCACTTGGGGGGCAGCCTCAAGGTAGTCAGTTACCGCCTGGGGGGTAGCCTCAAGGCAGTCAGTTACCACCTGGGGGGAAACCTCAAGGCATTCAATTACCGCCTGGGGGGGAATTTCAAGGTAATTTTTTCCCAGGACAAACTGTAGGACAATATTATTTTGGAGAACAAATTCAAGGACAGTACATACCTCAAGGTTATCAACCTTTAGGACAGTACATACCCCAAGGTCAACCCCAGACTCAGTATATTCCTCAAGGTCCTTATCAACCCCAATTTAAATATGCGCCTCAGGGTTATCAACCTCAAGGTCAGTACCCAACTCAAGGTTTTCAACCGCCTTCTGGTCAATCATTTGTACAAGGAGTTGGAAATTTACCACTTAATTATCAACCCTACATTCAACCAGGTTATGGTCCTTCATATGTACAACCTTCTATGGGAAAATACCCCAGAATGAACATGGTGTGGGATCCATCCCAAATTCAAGAGACTATGCAACCTAATTTTCAGTTACCTAGTCAACCTGGACAGCCTTTGGTTTCTGGTCCAACCCAGCAACCTGTCCAGCCTACTGTTCAAATCCCTGCACCTAGTTCTGTTCAGCAGTCTGGGCCTAGTACACCTCAGACTCCACCTCAAACTGCTGCAACTACTGCAACATCTATTCAACCTATAACACCTGTTTCTGGAGTATCTGTAGCTTCGGTTTCTTCTATCCTTGCATCTATGCAAATTCCTCAAGTCTCTGTACCCTAGTTAGGACCTACAGTTCAGACTTCAGTCCAGATACCTACAGGACAAGCTGGTACAAGTATGATTGTCATGAGTCAACCGCAATTCACATATCAACCGTACCAGGGCAGTATCAATTCAGTCCCATTTCACAAAACCTATTTTATCAGTATCAACCGTATCCTAGCTATACTTATCAACAACCTCAACAACCACAGTTTGGTCTGGTTAATCCTAGTTTCCCGGGAGGTTATACCATTCCTAATGCAAATCCGATTCCCAGTTATCCTGGGTATCCTCCTCCTGGAACTACTCTTGTTACTCAAGGTTTTCACGACCCTAACCATCACTTACCATTTATTACAACTTTGTATTTACCTGATTTGTCACGCCTTACGAATGATCCAATTTACTATCATTCGTATTGGCCGCTAATGCCACATAAGTTTCCCAGTGATATACCGAAATTCGAGGGTAAGTTAGGAGAGGATCCGTCAAATCACATTATGACTTATCACCTCTAGTGTGCGTCTAATTCGATAATTGATGATTCAATTCGCTTACGTCTTTTTCAATGAACTCTTATTGGTCTTGCCGCCAAATGGTACATTGAGTTACCACGAGGCTCTTTTAATAATTTCAATCAGTTAGCAACTGCTTTCTTAACTCATTTTCAGTTTCCTTTCAGATACGAAAATGACACGGAACTATTGACTTCACTAAAACAATCCACGTCCACATATATTTCTGATCATATTCACGAATGGCGATGTAGAAGACGTTTAGTGAAATTTTTCATTCCGGATCAAATTTTGGCGGAATGGTTCATTAAATCATTATTACCCAAAATCACTGAATATGTAGCTAAGGGAAGAGTTGTTACTGAGGAGAAATTCATTGCTCAAGCTCAGTACCTTGACCTCATCTACACACAGTCAGGTACTTTACATGAAAAAATCCCCGATCTTCCAAAACAAGGTTAAATAACTGTAGCTCCTTCAGGGTCTCATGCCGCTGATGGTATGATTAGTTCAGTTAGTACTAAAAACAATAAGAAATCTTCAAATAATTATTCTCCTATAATAACTTTACCTCATTCCCCGAAAGGAGAATCTTTCGCTGAAATTTTTGCCGACCTTCATGTCGTAGAGACATCTACACCAAATCTAAATCTGGCGGTAAAAAGAAGGGGAAGAATAAAAAAAAACAAAATTCAAAAGATAAAACAGATAAAAATGAATCTAATGACGAAAAACGCAAACCTCTGTTTTCTTTTTATAATTTGCGACGAGGATCATTTTACTAAAGAATGCCCACATCGAGTGGAGGTTTCAAAATTCGTTAAAGGTTCTCAACATCCTGTTGTCTTGAAGGATCCTTTTCCTACTCAAGATAGTAAGATGATTGGTTCTACCTCGAACGCCTCAGAAGAACCTGGTATGATGATGTCTCATGTCAGGATTGTGACGCGATCGCAAGATTATGGTAGTAAAAGTCCTGTTGGTGGTAAAGAAGCAGAATCTTCTAATTCAAACACATCAACTACACTTCCTCCTATTTCTGATCCACTGCAGATCGAGAAACCCAATTCAGACTTAGTAATCAAATCGCCTGCTAAAGGTGTACTTCGTAAATCAGATTTCAATCAACATGCAAGAGCTGCTCAGAATTACAACATTGTTGAGGACTTAGCTATTTCCCCTTCAGCAATGTCGGCTTTGGAAGTGCTACAATCGTGCCTAACACAGCGTAGATTACTTTTTTCTGCCATAGGAGCTATCGATATTCAGGATTCGAACCTAATAATCTTCGATTTAGAGAATAGCACACCCCACTTACCTCATCAAATGGCTTTCCAGATTCTAGTATTAGTCAAAAATAGATCGGTCTTTTGGACTGTGATTGATGAAGGGGCTTCTACGTGTATTATGTCGATCCAGTGTTAGAAATCTCTTGGTTCTCCTACACTCAATCAGTCTTCGACAATTCTAAATGCTTTTGATGGCCGAGGGTTCCATCCTTTTGGTATTTTGCAGGATTTACCTATAGGGGTCGAAGGAAAAACCGTAAATCTAGATGTGGAAGTGGTTGATGCCCCTTTAGATTACGACCTTCTCCTGGGTCATAGTTGGTCTTATGCTATGACTGTTGTTGTTTCATCGGTCTTTCGGCTTATCAAGTTTCCACATCAAGGAAATATAATTACAATAGACCATCTCACTTATTTCTCATCCGATCCAACCTCTACAGAAACTATCTAGCACGTTGGTAAAATGGCTATCCCTTAAAAAGATGTTGGTGTAGGTTTGATTAAAGATTCTGGTTTACTAGGAAATTTTTCCTTTCCTGCTCCTAACGTATCACCTCCTATTGCAAATATTCATATGATTTCATCGAATACTGTTGATGATCCTTGGATCGTACCTACCGATTCCGAGGTGGATTCTTTTGATGGCGCGATGCCTTTGAGTCCCTTTGAAATTGCATATCAGGTTGTACAGTCACTTTCTAATCCTTCTTCAACCGAAACTAATCCAATGAATGTGATCCATAAGGAATCACTTTCTATATCTAGCTCAGCCACAATGACATTTCTCGATCTTTTTCATACTGATGAGCAGATTCGTGAACTTTTGTCTTTTGACGATTTACCATGGGAAGATCTACATCATCGATCTTCGTTTTTAGTTGAGTTGGATCATTTTGAAAATGATTTCTCTTCTATTTTTACTGCTGAATATGTCAAAGAACCGTAGAATCCATTGCAAAATCCTAATTTTGAGTTAAATTTGGAAAATATCTCTCGAACGATTCCTATTGAAATTTCAGTTAATCCTGGAATAATTGAAAACATTCATATAGGTGCTTACTGTACAAATGAAGAAATCTAAACTTATAAAGCCCTATTTCAAGAATTCCATGACGTTTTTGCCTGGTCATATGAAGAAATGCCAGGAATCGATTTGTCAATTGTCGTACATGAAATTAAGACTTACCTGGATGCAAAACCTATCCGACAACGCTTACGTCAGATACATCCAAGAAAAGTTACTGCTATCAACGTCGAAGTTGAGAAATTACTTCGTGCAGGTTTCATTTATCAAATTCCTTTAACCGATTGGGTATCGAATATTGTTCCTGTTCACAAAAAACAAGGAACGATAAGAGTATGTATCGATTATAGGGATATTAATTAAGCTTGTCCTAAAGAAAATTACCCAACCCCCTATATCGATCAAATCATTGATGATTGTGCCGGCAGTGAAATGTTCTCCTTTATGGATGGTTTTTCCGGTTACAATCAAATAAACATACTCCCTGCTAATCAGCCTAAAACAACTTTCATTTGTCTATGGGGAACATTTTCTTATTGCAAACTACCCTTTGGATTGAAGAATGCTGGGGAAAATTTTCAAAGGGCTATGTCTTACGAATTTCATGACATTAAGCACATTATGCAGCCTTATCTCGATGATTTAACTGCTCATTCATTGCGTAGGGCTGACCATCTCACTCACTTATGAGCTATCTTTATGAGATGTAGGCATTATCGAATTCAGCTGAATCCACAAAAATGTGTCTTCTGTGTAGAATCGGGTTGCTTACTGGGATTTATTGTTTCGAAAGAGAGCATTCGTGTTGATCCATCGAAGGTCAAAGCTATTTTCAATCTACCTCCTCCTTCGACTCTGCGCCAACTCCAAAGTTTGCAGGGGAAAGAAAACTTTTTAGGTCATTTCATTCCTAACTACGCCAAGTTAAAAAAGGGTTTTACCAGGTTGTTCAAATAGAACGTTCCATTCTTTTGGGATGAGATTTCTGATCGATATTTTGATGCACTCAAAGACGTGTTGACCCATGCACCGTTACTGCATCCTCCCAATTACAACCAGGACTATTTTTTGTACCTCGCCGCCTCTCATTCCACCATTGGGATGGTTTTAGTTCAGGAAGATGAATTCAAAAATTAACATGTGATTTACTATCTTAGTCGAAATCTCCATCCGACTGAGATCAAATATACGCATGTGGATAAATTGGCCTTGGCAGCTGTTCAAGCTGTCCAAATATTCCGTCACTACATCTTATTATGCAAAACCACAGTAATTTTTTACTGTAACCCTATGATGTACATCTTGAACAAACAATTGCTAGGGAGAAAGTATTCCAAATGGATAGTTATCTTGCAGGAATTTGACTTGCAATTTGAAAAATCCAAGGCAAAGAAATCTTTTTTTTTTTCCGAACTGATGTGTGATTTCCCGTCTACTGATACTGAAACTGTGGCAGAACAACCCATTGCAGATTAATCCTTGTTTCTTATCACTACTCTTGATCCTTGGTATGGGGATATTATTGTTTATCTCCAAACCCAATCTTTTCGGCCTGAAATCTCACGATCTCAACAATAGAAAATATGTTTCCAATCCCAACAATACAATATTATTAGTGATACACTCTATCGTCGTGGAGAAGTTTCTGTTTTCCGACGATGTCTTACACATGAAGAAGCTGAGAAGGTTCTGAATGACTGCCATTTTGGAGAATGTGGCGATCATATGTCTGGGTATGCCACAGCCCAAAATATATTGCACGCTGGTTATTTCTGGCCATCCTTATTCAAATATTGTATCTATGTAGTCCAAAAATGCCATAATTGTCAAGTCTTTGATCGTAAAATGCGTGCACCACCTGCTCCTCTTCACCCTATAATTACTTTCGGTCCTTTCGCAAAGTGGGGAATTGACTTTATTACATGTAACCCTGACTCAGCCGGGGGGCATGCGTATATTATACTAGTGGTAGATTATTTTACTAAGTGGGCCGAGGCGATGCCTACATTTTCGGCAGACGGCAAGACTACTGCAACTTTCGTGTTCAATCATATAATTGCTAGATTTGGTGTTCCTCAAGCCATAATTACGGATCATGGAAGTCATTTTCGAAATATCATGATGACTGAACTGACAGATTAACTTGGCCCGCGCCACGATAGTTCTACTCCATATTACCTGCAGGCTAATGGTCTGGTTGAAGCTATCAATAAAGTTTTATTCACTGTGATTAAACGAATCATTGGTATTCATAAGTTGAATTGGCATTCCATGTTATTTTCAGCACTTTGGGCATATCGGACCTCAGTAAAAACATCAACTGGTTTCACTCCCTTTCAATTGGTTTACGGTTTGGAAGCTGTGTTGCCTATTGAATGCAAAATTCTGTCATTGAAATTAGCCATAGAATTACTCCCAGCTATGTTTGAAGAGGAGAAGCGTTTTTTGTACTTGGCTCAGCTAGATGAGAATCGACAAAATGCTGCATTAGCAAACGAGGCTCATGTCAAACGAATAAAAGCTCAGTACGATAGAAATGTTACACCTCGTAATTTTTCAGAAGGAGACCTAGTTTTAGTGTATGATCAAGCCAACGATAAGCTAGGAGCTGGAAAATTCGTGCCTATGTGGCATGGTCCTTTCATTATTAAACGAAAGCTGGAAAAAGGGGCCTATGAGCTGATAGATTTCGACGGTGTCCCTTTAGATAAACCTAGAAATGGGCTTTATCTAAAGAGATATTATGCTTAAATTTGGTGTGGAGAATTTTTATTAGATTAGTTTTTTTACTGTTGGTGTGTTTTAGATTAGAAAATCATGCCTAGTTTAGAATGTGCTCTCATCACTATTCCTTCTTATTTGAGTTTTACTCTTGATATTGCAGATGTCGACATCTCTTCAAACCTACATTGGTTTTGCTGATGGTGCTTGTCGTAGTACATGGAACATTTCTTCCGCGGCGTGGGTTATCTATTCACCCTCTAATGAGTTAGTGTCCATGCATGGGGTAAGCCTCGATCAAACAACGAATAACATTGCAGAGTATAGTGCAGTGATTAAGTTATTATATGAAACCATCTCATTTGGGATTCAGAGTTTGATTGTTAGGTTGGATTTTGAACCTGTTGTATTAAAGCTTAACAGGGTTTATGCCATTAGAAATCCAGTGTTATTATGGTTATTTTTAAGGTTTCATCTCTTGGAACGTGAATTTGATTAAATTGAATATCAGCATATCCCAAGACATTTAAATAATTTAATAGATGCAGTTGCTTCTAGTATGATAAATACACATTTGCAATAATCAAAACAGTAAATTACACAACATTCAATAACATGTACACAAATAGCTGGTAATAGTGATATATCATAGCATAAAAGTTTGTTTTAAATATACATCGTCTTCGATCATAGGTTTAAAAACACCTTATGATCGGCAAAAATGATAATACAAAAGGTCAAAAAATGTTATGAGTCTACAAATCGATCATCCTATCCCTGGTGATGATCACGATAAGAAACCACTGCTCGGGCCACCCTACACAAGAACCTCCTAAAAGGTCATGGGACACCAATCAAATATCTCTGTAATCTAAGCGGAATATCATCTATATCGGTCTCTGGAATATCTAGAGTCAAGCGCTCTAGGTGATGCTCCAAATCAGAAAGGATCTCTACTGATTGGCCCTATGGGGCTGGTGCTGCTGCAGCTAGATGCCTCCTCTCATAAGGTTGGAGATTGGCTGGTCATCGTGGGCCCACATCTACATTTGAATTTTTGATTATTAGTTTTGGGACGATTAAAATACAAAAAAAATTAGAACTTAGAAATTGTTGAAAATGATTTTTACCTAAATCATCCCACTGTTCTCCTGCTGGGAGAGCCATCTCTCGATCGCTGCGGAAGTCTATCCCGACATATGGAAAGTCCTCTATAACAAAAATTTGGCATTCTAGCCAACGAAAATATGTAGAAGGAAATCGAACAACCTCGATGCCCTCAGCATGATGGGCCATCAAAGAAACCCAACGAACCATCCTAGGTTCTCGAGGTCGACCAAAATTGATAGGAATGTGCTGTGGAGCTAACATGGGGATCCTCTCTAGAGAAAAGGTGACTAAAATGGATCCATATCCAAAGTTATTTAGCTTTCCATTCTTTTCTCTGGTTAGTTGGCCTTTCACATTGGCCAACACAGCTTCGCACCAGTTGAAAATGGTGCCTCTAAAATAGTCTACTACAATGTGCATCTGGGAACCAGTAGCCACATGCAACGCTACACTCCCACACAGTCTGGTAATATTAAATGCAATAAATTTAAGCTCAGGACGGATGATAGTTTTTATGTCAATCCGTTTGTCCTTGGGGTCGGCTCGATCATCACAGAACTCTAGTTGAAGACTAGCGACAGACTGGCCACCTGGCCTAGTCCCAAACAGAGAAATTTTTTTGCCCCTCTTGGACAAACCAGTTAAAAAATAAATATCCTCTAGCTCAATTTCGAGTCGGTGGATGCCAATAACAAAGCACTGGTCCTGTACATGCCATCTGTTCACTAGCCACGTCAGGAGGTCTACATGTGACCTCATGCCCTGAATGGCCCAGAATTTGTATAAACCGCATGCTCTCAATGCCTGCATTGTAGGAAAATGATTCATTGCGGCGTCATCTATGTCTTCATGTTCGCGTTCTCTCCAAACAAGAATTTTGAATGTCCTACAATGCATAAAAAGACATATTAGAACAATCTTGTTTGAAAAATTTTGGGTGGAATTTGAGAAATTTAAGTTTGAAATTTCATTAAGCGGGGTCCGCAACCTATTTTCATACACAATGCATAGGTACGCATAGGCGCAATGAAACAGGTAAAAAACCAGGAATTTTTTCTATGTAGAAAAAATTTGGGGTCCGCAGGGCCCGCGTGTTGCGCCTGTGGACCCTCACAAGCGATTTTTTCAACCTATTTTTCCTTAAAAAATGAAATTTAAAGCCTAAAAATGAAATGTAAACGGATGAAATGCAAGATAAGGAGGTTGTGGATTACCTGGAGCTAACAGTTCTCGATTTCGCTGGACGGATTTTCCAGAATCTTCACTGGAACTTTTTTACCCAAAAGCTCTCACTTTTCACTCTGAACTCAAATGGTAAAAATGAAGTTAGAAAAGCCCTTTTTATAAGTTTTTTTTTTGAATAAATGATTTTTTAATTTGTTTATTTTTCACTTTGAAAAGGTAATTTTTGAAAACATTTTTATTTATCTTAAACATGTATGTGTAATATTTCGAGTTTTTTTGCAGAAAATTGGATTTTTCAGGAAAATTGATCGTTTTTCAACAAAGAGCATACTTTTATCACTTTTTCAGACTCTTTCAAAAATTTACAAAAAAGTGAAAACCTGGAGTCCTCTTTTAAGCTCTTTTCAGACTCTCGAAAATTGAAAATATTTCCAAGCACTTGATTATTCGAACTCGTTAAAATAAATGAATGATCGTCCTTTCAGTGTAAGTTTACCACTTTTACGGACTGAAATGGACTATTACGAAAAAGGTACACGTTGACTAATTACGGTCAACAGAGTTCTCTCCCACATTATTTTATCCTTTTTCGGGCTCGAGAGACTAAATTTACGAAAAAGTACCCCCAGGAGTCTTCTTAAGTTTTTTCTTCTGACTCCCTAAAATTGAAAAAACATCGAGTTTCTCCTATACTAGACTCGTTAAAATTTAACAGTAAAGGACCTATTCAATTTTAAACAGGAACGAGCCACTCTTTCTTAGGGTTCGAATCTTAAACTAAGTTGGACTCATCCGAAGGATGAGCTTATAAACAAGCAAATGTTATCCTCCTCAAGCTTGGCAAAAATAAAGAGGTACTTGCCAGAAATGGTGGGGGAAAAGAGAGAAAAATGAACCTGTTTGTTGTATTTTGATTATTCGAAAAGCCAGTTAACCACTCTTGAACACGATACTTTTGTTCACCTGGGTTGGGAAATCCTTTTCCTAACATTTAATCAAACCATTTTGAAAGTCTTCAATCGGTTTCTAGGTATTAACTTGGGGTCAAATTGTCACCAAACCATCTGCAGTGATGTTATGTGTTCAAGAGGATAATTCAAACAAACCATTCATCTGCAAAATATTTGTCTTCCATTTTTACCATCCCTGAGTCAGTCCTTGCCAATATTTTTCTTCAAAAACTTGATTTATGATTTTGTGTTGTGGGCTTGCCTACAATGAATCACTTCCTATCGACGACAAGTCATTATCTAGAAATTTGATCTAGAAATCATCAGTACCTTGAAATCTGCATGCCTCAATGGCAATCTTTATCGCCTTCGATGACAGGTTGCATCATTGACCTTCGATTGAATGATTCCGTGACATGTTCGACTTCAACTCATTCATTCACATTTCAAGGATTGTACTGAGTACTTTGAGGGCCATTGACATTACTGGTGGTTACTCTCACACTTGTTAACAGTCTACATTATTGACTGGTAATCAAGTGGTTTCTACCATGTTCGACTTCAACACATTTATTCACATGGATAGAATCATACAGGTTCGAGAAATGGAAATCAAGACCCTGGATCTAGTTTCTACAATCCAGGTTGCGAGGAATTTTGTTATTGTTGGCCGCTTTAATTGTTTTAACAATTCAAGCACCACATAAATTGTCAACCCAGAAAGGTCTGTTTATTCCAAAGACAATCACGCACTGGATATGCTCAATTCCAAAAGCAAAGAAATGTTGTAGCATCAATCATGCAAATATCAATCAAACTGTTCACACCTCACTTTTAACAAAGCTGAAGCCTACTTGTGTTACAGCAGAAACAATCCCTCTATTGCAGACTTTCATTAAAAGAATCCTAGGAAAAATAATGAAAGGAAATCACACTGCAGAAAAGGAGATCAATCAACCATAACAGAGAACAGAACACTATTCCCCCAAACATGAACTTCAGCACCTGTTTCCTGATATTAATCACACTGTAGAAAAAGAAGATCAACCTACGGGGAATAGGACCCTATTCCTCCAAACAGGAACCTTCAACACCTGTTTCCCGATATCAATCTGTCACACATTCATCTAGTAAACAAATGACTGAAAAGAAAGTAACTCTCAGCTTCTTAAGAATGAATGGTATAAAGCAAATTCAGTGTTAAAGAAAACAGAGTGCTTAATAAGAAACACAGAACTGTATAAATTCTTCAGCAAACAAGGTTAAATTAAGGTGCGAATAACATAAAAAGGAACAAAATACAGGAGCAATTGGGTGAATCTTGTGATGAAGGCGGGCCCTGTCCTTATCACAAGATCCCCCGAGGAAAGAAATTAAATTGAAGCGCTCAAAATGAACTTTTATTCATCTGTCAAGAAATGTTACATTACAACAGAGCAAAGGCTCTTTCTTGCTTCAAGAAATGTACTCTCGCAGCTTCTAAATCCCCTTCTAATGATGATGTCTCCTCTTTTTAAAGAGGAGACATCTATTACAGTTACATCAGAGAAATCCTATTTTTATCCAAATCTAATCTCTTGTTTTAATACAAGATCTTTTCTGTTCTTCCATCCTGGAATGCTATTACAAATAAGTACAAAAATACTAGCTTCAAAACGGTCCGTGTAACAGCTTCCCTTGCTCGTCTTCGTCCTGCTGTCATCATTATTAAAATATATTTGAAGATCGCAAATCACGAGCTGTCTCAACTACGGGATTTGTGTGTCTGTTGACTGTTTCAGCAACGCGATCCTTATCATGAATTATCTGCGATCCTTTAGACTTGTCTTAGAAACTATCTATCTTCGATTCATGATTAAATATAAAAGTAATGTGGAATTATATGAAAAACAAATTAAATACATAGTAAAGAGGAGGATTTCATATACCTTTGGATAAAATGGATGGAAATGATAATGTAGCCTTTTAAATATGGACCATAAAGAGTAAAGTGGTGTCAAAATGTGTGGTCAAAATGGTACATTGTGAGGTCCTAACATCCCCCCCAGCTGAAAGGGTTGCATGTCCTTAGGCAAATTTTACTTTGAGTCAGAGTCTGAGTACTAACTCTTTGCATGCAAGTTACTCAAGCAATAACTATGGAAGGTGGCCTCTGTTGAAGATCTGAATCCCTGGTTACTCTGCAGTTTCTGCCATGCTGCTGCCTCGTCTCTGTTAGCCAATATATAATGAGGCTGATATCGTTCTGCTAGCATCCATAAGATAGGGAAGTGAAAATGATAACCAATCCAATTCTCAGCGCATTGTTGAATGCATCTGACATAGTTTGGTATTCTGGTCAGTGCAGTTTGAAGATTATCAGGGCTAAATGGATTATACTCTTGTCTTTCTTTACAGGACTGTTGCCAGAACATGGTGTTTTCCTTCAAAGCAGCAGTCTCTTTGACCCTGATTAACTGATGACACTCTTGGAGTACTGAGGATTGCAATTGTTGTATGTACCTGCTCATTCCTGGCTTCTGCAAAAATTGACGATATTCTGCTACAAAAATGGTCGGGTTTGAAGGTTCCGGCCTTATCTAGAGGAGGCGATTATCCTCATTGTGCCTACCTACGATAAAAGTGGTTTGCCATGTGATTTGATTGGCAAGAAAGGAAACAAATGCCCTAATTTGTATATCACCAACAATCGGATTCAGGTTGACTTGTCTATTTTTAGGCATAGCCTCATTATGAAGATAAAGTTCACATAATAGATGTTGATCACTAGCAGAGGCCTCAGTAAATGTTTTGACAAATTGTTCCGCTGTGAGCAACTCATGAGGTCTCCCGTCCTTAATTGTTTTCAACTGAAAATAAACAAGGTGTTCAGAAAGAAACAGAGAATAATTCAAAGAAGGTTTCCTGGTGGCTAACAATTTTTGCACTAATGAAAACATCAGGACCAGTTTGTCTTTTAACTCCTTGGTTTCTTTCTTGGAATCCTTAAGTTGCTGAAGTGTCTGCTCCTAGTTATCCTAGTTGGAATACATCTGATTCTGCCATGCCAACTTATGCTGTTGTAACATTTTATCTTGATCAATAGCATACTGTTGCTTCCACTTATTCATTATTTCCAACTCTTTCCATGGTAGAGTTTGTGTTCTGGAATTATAAGTACTGGGCGGAGGCATAGTCTGAGTAGCTGAGTTAACTAATACAGGGCAGGATATCTGTGGCTTGGTTTCTTTCTCCAAAATTTTTGAGGGCCTTACTGGTTCTTGTGTGGCAGTAGGGAATTCTTCTTTGACTACGACTGATGTGGATGCCTCAGGCACCGGGACTTTAACTATTTTGTATCCGGCCTGTTGGTAAATGTTTCCACATTCATGGCACATATATTATTTACATGGGTCATTCTTTTGTGCTGATGCTGTATGTGCCAACATGTAGAGGTTTAGTTCTTTATCAAAGGCTTCCCTTGTCGTTACCAACTCTCTTTTGTTGGCCTCTAACTCTGACTTCAAAAATTCATTTTCCTCTAATAAAGATGCCATGGTGAGTGAACCCTGTGTGTTGGTTGCTTTTGCTGGAGTTGATTGATGTTCCGCAGCTGTAGCTGGTTCTTGTGTTTCAGCTACAGCTGGTTTCCTTATATTATCATGCTGGATGTTTGGTTTTTGCACTTCAGCAGCTGGTTCTTGTGTTTCAGCTGCTGAGTGAGTAACTGGTTCTTGTGGAGCAGTTACTTTTTTAGTAGAAAATGATGTCATATTACCCTGGGCATCTGGTTCTTGTGGAGCAATGCCACAGGACGAGACAGGTAATGATTCAGGAATTTGGAATGGTGATGATGAATGAAGGTTTAGCAAGATAGCTGCAGGGTCAGGGGAAATGGGAAGGACTTCAGATTCAACAGTCGTTTTCATTTTTCTCCTAAGTAGGAAAACGGAAAAAGCAGTGACTTTCTTTTTCTTTTTATGAGAAGATTCTTTTCTAGGAGAAGGGCTATCGGAAGAGGTGACAGCTTGGGATGTGGCCCTTGTTTGCCTTTTTGAGACAGAGACTGTTGCAATTCGTCTCTTTCTTTTATGAGTAGGGGGTGATGGGGGTGTTTCAGCTTGAGAGTCATCGCTAGAGTTATGGACAATGGGATGGGATGACTCTGCTAAATGGGATGAACTTAGGGATGGGTCAACTTGTTCTGAAGATGGAATCAATGGAGGATCAGGAATATCTTCCAGTTGCCGTTCATAAGAGCTTTCGGGGGTTTCCTGGGGAATTTCGGCTTCTTGGGGAATTTCAGGGGCTTGTTGGAGAAGTAGGGGTAGGTTATTTAGAGGGGGGTTTTGCTGGGCAAAACCCCTCTGAATTAATAATTGACACAGGCGATGACGGGTAAGGGACAATAAGGGGTATTTTACCCGTCTACAGTAATATGACATATTTTTAATACATCCAAGCAGATAATAAGGAATGTTGACTAATCGACCATTCCGCAAATGACTCATTAAAACAAAATCATGTTAATAAACTACCTGGTAGCGCCCCTCGCAAGTTAAATAGTGATTGATAAATTCAGCTACCTTTGGCCATGGGGGAGGTAATGAATTCAGACCTATGCCACGGCCTTTAATCTCAACCTGTTCATCTGGGAGAAGGAAGTCCTGCTATGCGTTTAGGATGACTTTTTTCCTACTAAACCAGCGAGCACCTGTGACCGGTAATCCCGAAACTTGTGCTATATCTTCTTCTGTGACCGAAATTCGGACCCCTTGGACTATAGAGTGATTCTCCTGAAAATTCTGCGCAAACTCCAAAACTTGGTGAGGATCAAATTCTCCTAGCCTCTCAAAATATGTAATCCATCCTGCCTGCTGAAAAATTTGGTAAGCATCCGGAAATAATTCGAGAAGAGCCATCGAGCCAGGTTCATGTCTGATAGCCAGGCCTCCCATAGCTACTAACTTGAGTCAAATGTAGAGGCGCAGAGAGCAGAAACACCAGAATCGATCAGACTAATCGTTGCGACTGAGAATGTGGAGTATTAATGACGGCGGAAATAATGGATATGAAGAGTGACAGTGGATTGGATGGTGTGGAATGATGATTTAATTTTCGAAATCCCCCCCCCTATGTGTGATGAAATGAGGTTTAAGTGTGCGAGGATTGTAATCATAATGGGAAAGATCCTCTCTTTAAACTATTATTTAACTGTATTACATAAAAAATCCACATACCTTATATTTTTACCTCTGTTTTTATAATTTTAAGTATAAAATTCTTGTTCATAGTGGCTTAATACTGATGGAAGAATCTTTAGATTTCTCTAAAATGTAGAAACAGGAGCATATTGGAGTCTGCTCAATACTGGATAATATTCACCCAAGGGATCTGAAGAATAAAAGTGGGGTACTGGAAAATTTGTGTAGCAGAGGAAAGGAATGGTGTTTTAGCAATGGAAAGATAGATGACAGGTTGCTGAAAGTGGTGTTTCAGCAATGGAAAAATAAAGAAAATGGAATGTAATGATCTGGAATTAAGAAAACTGGGGGAAGTACTTGCTGAGGAATGATTTCAACAGTATGGAACGAGAAATGCCGGCTAAAAGATGGTGTTTCCGGAGTGGGTACGAAAAAAAATAGGAAGAAGGGAAAGCTGGAGTAAGGGGATAAGTGATAAAAGAGACATTGCTGGGAAATGAGGAAATGAATTGAGATGAGGGAAACAAAGCTTCTATGATTGAAGCTTTAGATCTTCTTGTGATGAAACTGTCCTCCTTAGTGAGTTCTTCCTTAATCTGCAAAATACAATTGTAACATGCCAACCCTTGATAGGGATTATTAGTTTTAAATCTAATCTAATACTAAAAATATAGTGCAGAAAATTAAATGCTGTGAGGAGCAGAGGACTCCCCTAGAAAAAGATAATATGTATCAGTCATGCAAGATGCCTTAAAATCTTCTTTAGAAACAGGGCGCTAGTACAAGTGAAGCCTATGACCATTTACTAGTAGAGGTGTTTTATAATCATCAATTGTTACAAGTCTTACTATTCCATTGGGAAAAACAACATCTACTTCATATGGTCCAAGCCATCTTGTTCGTAACTTACCCTGAAATTTTTCAAACCGAGAGTCATACAATAAGGCCCAATTACCTTTTTGGAACTACTTGTGTTTGATAATTTTATCATGCCACTTCATTCTTTGTTGTTGAATCATGGTTGTCTGGTGAATGGCATCTAATCTCTTTTCATCCAATTCAAGAAGCTGCTGCAACCTAGCTGTCGGCACATCAGTCAAATCAAGATTAACAACTAAAGCAGTTCTTAAAGTTTTGATTTCAAATTCCACAGGAAAAACAACACTTTTACCATAAACCAATTCATAGGGAGAAAATCATGTAGTATTTCTCCAGGTAGTTCTGTAAGTCCATAGTGTTTCAGGGAGCCTTTGAGACCAATCCTTCTGGTTATCCTTCACTGTTTTAGTTAGAATGGCTTCTATTAATTTATTTGTGCTTTCCACCTGCCCATTGGCCTGGGGATGGTATGGTGTGGTCATTCTATGATGAATATGATATTTCTGAAGGGTAGATTTAAAACCATGATAATTGAATGGAGGTCCACCATCTGTAACTAGCTCTCTAGGTATTCCAAATCTAGTGAAGATTTCCTCAAATAAGAAAGCTAGGACAACTTCTTCATTGGCTCTAATAAGTGCTTTGGCCTCCACCCATTTAGTTATATAATCTGTAGAAACTAATATATAAGTTCTTTGATTGGATGGAGGATTAATGGGTCCTATGAAATCTAAGGCCCATCTTTCAAATGGTTCGAGTACTACCTGGGGGTTTAATGGCATTTGATCTCTATGATTGGGTTGACCCATTCGCTAACAACTGTCACAAGCTCGCACATATTTCTTTGCGTATTTAAACAATGAGGGCCAATAGTAACCCATCCTCAAAATTTTGTGTGCTATTCTTTTATCAGCAAAATTCCCTCCACAGGGGCCATCATGACAAGATTTTAGTATATCGTACACCTCATCCTCTCTGATGCATCTTCGGATTTCCTGATCAAGCCCTGTGTAGAAAAGACACCCGCTTATCCAGCTATACCTGGCACTTTGTTGAACAATTCCTCTCTTTTCCCTATGTGACAGGTGTGATGGTAACTTTCCTGCAACCAAATAATTGGCAATGTCTGCATACCAAGGAGAGTGAGCAGATACTGCAAATAAATACTCATCAGGAAAGGAATCATCTACTGGAATATTATTATCAGTTTTTAACTGTGAAAGGAAATCAGCCACAACATTTTCTTTACCAGGCCGATCTACAATTGTAATATCAAACTCCTGCAGTAACAATAACCATCTGGTAACTCGAGCATTTGTGATAGATTTGTTCATTAAATACTTAATAGCCGAGTGATCAGTGTGGAAAAAAGTAGGATAACCAGTGATGTAATGTCGAAATTTATTAATGGCATAAATTACTGCAAGAAATTCCTTTTCGGTAACTGTATAATTAAGCTCAGCAGGGGTCATGTTCTTACTGATAAAATAGATAGCATAAGGAAGATGGTTTTCCTCTTGTCCCAAGACAGCTCCAATTGCAGTGTCTGAAGCATCAGAAGATATATGAAAGGGGAGTGCCTAATCAGGTCCTCTCAAAATAGGAGCAATAGATAACTGATGCTTGAGTTCTACAAAGGCTTTCTGACAAAGATTAGTCCACTTAAATTCAACATTTTTCATAAGCAACACAAATAATGGAGAAGCTATCTTAGAAAAATCTTTAATAAATCTTTTGTAGTATCCAGCATGTCCTAGAAAACTTCTCACATCAGTTTGTGTTTTAGGAACAGGAAGATTCTGAATGACCTGTATTTTGGATGGGTCTACCTGAATGCCTTGAGATGAAATAAAATGTCCAAGCACTACCCCTTCACTCATCATCATATGACACTTTTCAGTACTTAAGGAGAGGTGAGCTTGAATACAACGTTTAAGCACTTTCTCAAGATTCTGTAGTGCATCTTCAAAAGACACACCATAAGGAGTAAAATCATCCATAAATATTTCCATAGAGTCATTCAACAAATCAGAAAAGATTCCTATAACAGCCCTCTGAAAAGTTTCTGGTGCTTTACACAGTCCAAATGGAAGAACTCTATAGGCAAAAGTTCCCCAAGGACTAGTAAAAGTGGTCTTGTCTTGGTCTTGGGGTGCAATTCTAATTTGGTTATACCCACTAAATCCATCTAAAAAGGAAAAGAATTTCTTTCCTGACAGACTATCCAACACCTGATCAATGAAAGGTAAAGGAAAGTGGTCCTTTTGAGTAGCTTTGTTTAAGGCTCTGTAATCAACACACACTCTCCATTTCCCGTTTTTCTTAGGGACTATTACCAATGGGGAAACCCATTCACTGTCAGATATGGGGTATATAAATCCTACATTAAGCAATTTCTGAAGTTCTTCTTTAACAATTTCTCTTAAATTAGGGTTCATTCGTCTTTGGGGTTGACAGATTGGTCGGCAACCTTCTTTAATATAAATTCGGTGAGTACATAATTCAGGAGAGATTCCCTTCATATCCGTGTAATCCCATGCGAATGCTTCCTTATTTTCAAGTAATAACTTCATTAACTGTTGTGTTTCAGCAACTGTTAGATCAGGATTTATATTTAATGTTTTGCCAGGTTCGATTTCCACTGTTATGCTTTTAGAGGAGATGGTGGTTAACGTCTGAGATAAATCTTTAGATTCAATCTTTTCCTGGGTATCCATTTCGAAAAGTGTAGTCAATTGATTGTGTGTTTCAGCAATTACAGAGGAAGGTTCGCAAATGAAATTATTAATTATTTCATTCTCTGTATTGTCTGTTAAAGCTTGTCTGATAGTTAAAATAGGCTAAATAGCATTATCATCATAATCCATCCACACAGAATTTTCGTTATTAATTATGGGTGTAGCATGAGGATAAAGAGTAAGTTGTTTAGTTTCATAACCATTAGAAATTGTCATCGAACCGGATCTGCAGCTGATAAAGGCATCGACTGTGGCTAGCCATGGCCTTCCTAGAATTAAAGGGTGTCCCCCCAGCTTTGTTTTAGTTTGTAATACCACAAAATCAGCTGGGTAATTCCAGGATTCAACCGAGATAACTAGATCTTCAACAATTCCTTCTAGTTTAATTGTAAAATGGTCAGCTAACTCTAGGATGGTTGGTGTATCTCTAATTGTGTTATTCAGCTGTAACAATTGTGAAGTTTCGAGAGTCATAATGTTTATTGCAGCACCTAAATCTACCAGAACTTGAGGAATTATCGTTTTACCAATTTGAACTGTCACAGTAGGATGGTCGGGGTCACCATATTTCACAGGAGGGGTTTTTCCGGACATTAATGCAGATAGATCACCCATAACATGAACTGTAAGGGGGTCTTTAGTCTTCCTACCAGGTCTCTTAACACAAATGTCCCTCATGGTTCTGGCATAAATTGGTACATCTCTTAGTGCCTGTAAAAGTGGAATTTTAACATACAAGTTTTGCAATTCCCCTAAAAGATTAAAAGCAGGTGTTTCAGGCGTTTTAGTTAAAACTAAACGCTCGGGGAATGGTGGCTCTGTTATTTCAACACCCTTGTTAGAGGGTGGTTGTGCTTTTTTATGTTTCTCAGTTTCATCTTTATCAGAATCAAAAGAGGTTATATCATCTATGATAGGTTCTACTATTTTCCCAGATCTCAAATGAATATCATTACATTGCATAGTAGAAAATGTAGGCTGATTCTGAATATCAATGACTTGCACAACTTTATTATTGGGGTTAGGATTTGGTTGCACAGGTAGCTGGGGTCTCATTTGATTATTTGATGGAGCTCCTGATGGTAGAGGCAGTGGTTGCTGAAATTGAGGAAATTTATTTGGATATGGGAGTTGTTGGCTTCTCCAATTTGAATTCCATGGATTGAAAGAAGATGGCTGTTGTGGGGGCCAAGGAGTCCACATTGCAGGATCAACAAAGGGAGGGTTTGTTTGTTGCATGGGTGGGTAATTCATCTGATTAAAGGGTGGGTATTGCATCTGATTAAAGGGAGGGTAATTTGTCTGACTGAAAGAAGGATAATTATTCCAACGATTAGAAGATGTAAATGGCATGCTAGAATTCATACCTTGTCCTCTTGGTTGCCATTGTCTTCTTTGTGTTAGCAGATAAACTGCTTCAGCTTCTTCTTCTGTTGGCTACAGTGCTGCCTTTATTCTTGGTAGAGAGGGACATTGTTGTATTTCATGATCTTTCTCACAAAGGGTGCAAATTGGTATCTTGTCCAATGGGCATTCCCTTAGTGGATGTTTATCTCTGCATTTAGGGCAAAAGACAGCCAGTGCTGCTTCTGCTTCAACCTGCTTCTTTTTAACCTGCAAGGTGTCAATTTGTGAAGCAAAAGAACTTAACATTTCAGTTTTAAATTCTTCAATTAAATTACCTATTTCAGCTCTTGTTGCTCCCCCACTGGTTGATTTCTGAACTCTTGAATAAGTGGAATCTCTGTTACTTTCTCTGTTCCTTGCAGCTCCTCTTGAACATCTTTTACAGAGTTCAACAATCTCATCATATGATTCTTTAGATATATCTCCTTTACCAAGCATGTTTAGCATGTCTAAACAATCGTCCCTTAATCCTCTAAGTAATATTGTTTTAAGAATTTATTTACTTACATTCGGATGATCAGATCTCTGTAGATTATACTACAGTCTTTCCACATAGTCCTCCAAATTCTCGTCCACCTTTTGTGCCATGTTGAATAATTCCTCCCTCTTTTCTCTTGTCCGACAATAATCTTGATATTTAAGCAGAAATTTCTGTTTCATCTGCTCCCATGTTGTAATTACCTGGCTTCCGAGGCTCATAAACCATCTTAACGCATTTCCCTTTAATGTTGCTGGAAACAGTTTCAATTTCTGAGCATTAGTAACATAATCATAACTTCTGCATAATATATCAAATTCAAAAAGAAATTCATCCGGATCTTTAGAGGATAAACCATGGAAGTTGGGTAAAGCTGACAATGGAATATTCTTCATAGGAGTTGTTCCTCTAGGGAGATCACTGATAGGAAATCCCAAGGTAGAGAGATAATTTTCATCCCTTCCTTCTCCTTCAGGATCTACACGTCCTCCACCAAATAATTCTTCATTGTTTCCTTCCATTGGTTGTTCTCCTACTGCACTTGCTCGATCCTCGAAATCTTCTACTGGTTCCTCAATGTTTTCCACTAGTTGTTCAATATCTTCTGTTAATTCCTCAACGTTCTCTGCTGGTTCCTTAGTGCTTTCTTCTGATTCTTCAGCACTGGCTACTGGTTCTTTAATGTCTGTTACTGGTCCCTCTACGTTTTCAGGGCTCACAAATTCTTCTGTTTTGTAATCTGATTGAGGGGAGCGTTGAGGTTTTGGTCTTCGAGAGCTTAATCTTTGTGATGATTCAGCCTTTGATACAATTTCGTCAATAAAATTCTTTCTTCCTCCCCTTCCTTTGCCCTTGCCACCTGTAGGGTTAGTTTTCTTTTGGGTTCCGCATCCTCTCATACAATCTGCACATCTAGAAAGAAAACATCAATGCTTTTGAAATCTATAATTTCCTTCCCCAGCAACGAAGCCAAAATGTTGGTCGCTTTAATTGTTTTAACAATTCAAGCACCACATAAATTGTCAACCCAGGAAGGTCTGTTTATTCCAAAGACAATCACGCACTGGATATGCTCAATTCCAAAAGCAAAGAAATGTTGTAGCATCAATCATACAAGTATCAATCAAACTGTTCACACCTCACTTTTAACAAAGCTGAAGCCTACTTGTGTTACAGCAGAAACAATCCCTCTATTGCAGACTTTCATTAAAACAATCCTAGGAAAAATAATGAAAGGAAATCACACTGCAGAAAAGGATATCAATCAACCATAACAGAGAACAGGACCCTATTCCCCCAAACAGGAACTTCAGCACCTGTTTCCTGATATTAATCACAGTGTAGAAAAAGAAGATCAACCTACGGGGAATAGGACCCTATTCCTCCAAACAGGAACCTTCAGCACCTGTTTCCCGATATCAATCTGTCACACATTCATCTAGTAAACAAATGACTGAAAATAAATTAACTCTCAGCTTCTTAAGAATGAATGGTATAAAGTTAATGCAGTGTTAAAGAAAACAGAGTGCTTAATAAGAAACACAAAACTGTATAAATTCTTCAATAAACAAGGTTAAATTAAGGTGCGAATAACATAAAAAGGAACAAACTACAGGAGCAATTGGGTGAATCTTGTGATGAAGGCGGGCCCTGTCCTTCTCACAAGATCCCCCGAGAAAAGAAATTAAATTGAAGCGCTCAAAATGGAATTTTATTCATCTGTCAAGAAATGTTACATTACAACAGAGCAAAGGCTCTTTCTTGCTTCAAGAAATGTACTCCCGCAGCTTCTAACTCCCCTTCTAATGATGATGTCTCCTCTTTTTAAAGAGGAGACATCTATTACAGTTACATCAGAGAAATCCTATTTTTATCCAAATCTAATCTCTTATTTTAATACAAGATCTTTTCTGTTCTTCCATCCTGGAATGCTGTTACAAATAAGTACAAAAATACTAGCTTCAAAACGGTCCGTGTAACAACTTCCGTGTAACAGCTTTCCTTGCTCGTCTGTCCCCGTCACACTATTTCCAAAATATATTTGAAGATTGCAAATCATGAGCTGCCTCACGACAGGATTTGCATGTCTCATGACCTGCTTTCATGCTTGACTGCTTTCACAGCGATCCTTATCATGAATTATCTGCGATCCTTTAGACTTGTCTTAGCAACTATCTATCTTTGATTAATGATTAAATATAAAAGTAATGTGGAATTATATGCAAAACAAATTAAATACATAGTAAAGAGGAGGATTTCATATACCTTTGGATAAAATGGATGGAAATGATAATGTAACCTTTTAAATATGGACCATAAAGAGTAAAGTGGTGTCAAAATGTGTTAGGAGAAATAGTCGTATAGTCTTTCACCTATTGTTCTAGAATAGCAGTTGTCTAGGGAAGCGTAATTTATCCATAGATTACAATTCTGGCCTAACAAGTCCAATGCTTTCCATTCCAATGGGTGGTGTTGATGTTGTATTAGGAGTCCAATGGTTACAATATTTAGGTATGATAGCTTTTAAGTTTCAAGAACTTTTCTTGAAATTTTTTTGGGAAGGAAAGGAAGTTGAATTAAGGGTTATCACAGGGAAACCAGGAAATATAATCATATATAATGTCATGAAAAATCTTCTAAAGAAATATCAATGGGGCATAATTGCACAATTATGCTCACTAGAGGTTCAAACATGAAAGTCATCTATTTATTCAGATCTCCAAAAAGTCTTGGACAATAATTCCAAGGTATTTGAGACTCCCAAATGACTCCCACCTATTTTTTATTATGATCATGCTATTCATTTGATTCCAGGAAGTGTTCCTCCAAACATCAGGCCTTACAAATATCCCTATGCCCAAAAGAGTGAAATTGAACGTACGATT
The DNA here is from genome assembly GCA_034641835.2 of Pinus albicaulis. Classification (NCBI taxonomy): domain Eukaryota; kingdom Viridiplantae; phylum Streptophyta; class Pinopsida; order Pinales; family Pinaceae; genus Pinus; species Pinus albicaulis. The sequence goes on from JAXQQM020083608.1 coordinate 67,887, forward strand.
GCAGAAATTCTAGAGGCAGGTATAATTCAACCTAGTCAAAGTTCTTTCTCTGCTCCAGTACTGTTGGTGCACAATAAGGATGGATCATGGCACATGTGTTTGGATTATAGGGAGGTCAAAAAGCTCACTATTAAAGATAAATTTCCCATTCTGGTCATTGATGAATTATTGGATCAATTACATGTAGAAATTTACTTCACCAAGCTGGATCTTCGTTCAAGATATCATCAAATTAGAATGAAGATGGAAGAAATTCCAAAAATAGCATATATAACTCATGAGGGTCATTATGAAGTTTTGGTCAAGCCTTTTAGCCTTACCAATGTACCTTCTACATTTCAAGGTTTGATGAATTCCATTTTAAACCCTTCCTTCGAAAATTAGTGTTAGTATTTTTTTTATGATATACTAATATACAGTAAGTCTTCGAAGGATCATGTTCAACATGTTGACAGGGTGCTCAAATTATTGGAGGAGAAACAATTATATGCAAAAACCTCCAAATGTTTCTTTGGAGTACAAGAGGTGTAATATCTGGGTCATATTGTATCTCCTGAGGGTGTTAAGGTAGACCCTAACAAAATTAAATCCATTAATCCCTACAACCATAAAGCATATTCGAGGATTTCTCAGGTTGACAGGGTATTATCATAGGTTTGTTAATAATTATGGGAGAATAACAGCACCTCTAACAACATTGCTAAAGAAAGATGCATTTTCTTGGAATCCAGAATAAAATAAGGCATTTGAACATTTTAAAGAGGCAATGTTCCAAGCACCAGTCTTAGCTACGCAATACTTCACAAAAACCTTTGTTGTGCGATGTGATACCTCAATAAATGGAATTGGTGTTGTTTTAATGCAATAAGGAAGACCAATTTCTTTTTAAAGCCGTCCAATCAAATGAAAGTATTTATACAAACCTATTTATGAGAAGTAAATGTTGGAAATACTACATGCACTAAAGCAATGGCGACCTTACCTAGTGGGAATACACTTCAACGTAAAAATAGATCATGATAGTCATAAAAATTTTTCAGAACAAAAATTATCTTCAGAAGAGCAAGAAAAATGTGTCACAAAGATGTTGGGTTATGACTTTTAAATTATCTAAGAAAAGGGAAGAATTTTTTTTTTGTAGATGCACACTCAAGAAAGGATGAGTATGTGGAAGCATTTCGTTGTGCCATTTCTATTGTCCAACCAGATTAGATAACTGAAGAAAGGGATGAATGGAAGAATTTTGAAGCACTGTGGACGCTCATTCAAAAGTTACAGCAAGATCCTAGTACATCTTATACATTTAGCTGGAAAAATCTTCATTATGGTACAAAGATCACTTATATCTTTGTAATAATTCCCAACTCAAACAAAAGATTCTTTTCAAATTGCACACCTCTCCCTTAGGAGGGCACTCGGTATTTCTAAAAACTTACCAAAGGGTGAAGAATGATTTTTTTTGTCATGGACTTAAATTTGATATTCAAAATTTTTTGGCAGAATGTTTGGTTTTCTAACAGAATAAAGTTGAGACAATTAAGACCCTGGGCCTGTTAAAACCTTGATCCATTCCAATTCAACATTGGGAGAAAGTTTCAATGGATTTTATCACAGTTTTACCCAAGTCCAAAGGAAAGAGTGTCATCATGGTGGTAATTTATAGACTTAAAAATTATGCACACTTTTTTGCATTATCTCATCCATTTAAATCCAGTACATTTGCTACTACATTTATGGAAAATTTTCAAAAGCTACATGGAAACCCAAATATTATGATAAGTGATAGACATCCCATTTTCACTGGAAATTTTTGGACATAATTATTTTCTTGTCTAGGTACTCAATTAGAGCATAGCTCATCTTATCATCCTCAATCTGATGGGAAAAATGAGATAGTGAAAAAATGTTTGGAAGGATATCTTCGTTTCTTTGTATTTGATAAAGTAACAAAATGGGTCAAGTGGTTACCTCTAGTTGAATGGTAATATAACACTTCCTTCCATACTGCAGCAAAAATGACCCCATTTATGGCACATTATGGATATCATCCATCGTCCATCACATCATCTTTAAGAGAAAATTATAAGGTTCAAGAAGTGGAAGATCACATCGAGCATCAAAAACAAGTTCTCCAAATCTTAAAGGATAACCTCAATTTGGCACAAAATCGAATGAAACAATAGGCATATCAACATTAGAGAAAAATAATTTTTGATGGAGGAGATTGGTTATTTTTATTGCTAAAAACATACAAACAAATGTCCCTCAAGCCAGCTAAGAAGGATAATAAATTATCACCAAATTACTATGGTCCTTACAAGGTGTTGCAAAAGATTGGTACTATGGCATACAAATTGGAGCTTCTTGCATCTTCCCGAGTCCACTCAATTTTCCATGTTTCATGCTTAAATAAGGTTATAGGTGACAATATTTGAGTTCAAACAATATTGCTAGAACTTGACAAGGAAGGAAAAATCATATTGGAACCTGAAGTAGTCACTGAAACAAGAACTTGATCGCTACAAAATTGATCAATTTCAGAGTATCTCATCAAGTGGAAGAACTTACCCGTTGAATATTCAACATGGAAGGATGAGAATTTTATACAAAATCATCCAAAAATACTCAATAATTTAGGAAAACACTTTTTTGAAGTATAGGGGCATGTTAAGTCCTTATAATACTAGTGTAGCTCCTTATTGTTATTATTAGTATAGCCCCTTTATTATTATTGTTTTGCCCATGTGGTCCCCATATTGTTATTATTGTGCCCCTTAGAAACCCACTATTTTTACTATTGTTCCCTTACATTATTATTGTTATGTCGGCTTTGATTATATTGTGACCCCTTAGACTCCTATATATAGAAAGGAGGTATTTTCATTTGAATCATCCAAGAATTTTTCATTTGTGCAATGTAAAGGAGATTCCCCCTCGAAGAGGCTAATTTATAAGTTGCTGATCTATCTTTTATTCTATTTTGAGTGTTGGTTGCATAACACTTTTCCTTGGTGTCATACCTTTCTATAATAAACACAAAAGATGTTTGGTTCATGCATAGTGGAGCATATTTCCATATTACAAGAACGACGGAAGTGTTCCTTACTCTTTCAAATATGTGTTCAGACATGCATGTAAAATTTGGTACGAGTACGATACATGTAGTGAAATGGGTTGTAAGAGTATTATTCCAAGTAGAATCAAGAGGATCTTTGGAGGTGGTAGAGGTGTTATATGTCTTAGACCTAAATACAAAATTTCTTTCAATCTTATCTCTGGAGGATGAAGGGTGTGATGTTGTGTTACAGAAAGGAAAAGTATTCATATGTTTGGAGGGATCTACCCAAGACACAACAATAAGGATTGGTGTCAAGAAAGGTAAGCTGTACAGCTTGTAGGGCTAGCTTGTAAGTAAATCTAATGTGATATTGGATAGAGGATCGATGTTAGTGACAAAGAATGAGCAGGAGGCTCTGAATATTGATTTGATATCGGTGATTTGGTATTCTAATCTGGAAGAGGGGAAATATGCCTCTTCTAAATCTATCAAAACCAGTAGCTAACATTGATGGATTCTCAGGAGAAGCCTCCTAAGATCGTGGTTGGGAGAAATATTGATTTAGCGCATATTCCAAAGCAAGTAACAAGGAAGTTTTCGAGTTTAGTGGGAGTAGCTACAACTATGGATGATATATTGGGCTTAGATATTAATCCAAGTGGAGGAGGTTCTTTTCGAGGTGCCCTTGCACAAACCTTGTTTCTATGTGTGCAAAAGTTTCCCACAGTCTCCTTAAAACAGTTTCTCTAGTGTGAGAAAGTTGCTAATGTAACTTAGTCTAATTATGACAGGAAAAAATAAATATTAATTTTTTGGCTTATTAAGCTAAAAGAAACTTAGAAAAAATAAATTAATTTACTTTAGTAAGTAATTTTTAATCTTAGTCATTGATCTCAAGTGAGGTGAGATCTAATCTTGGTTGTTAATCACTTTGAGATTAGGGTTAGGGTTATGGATTTATATCAATGTAAAGTTATAAAGAAAGGATGAGGAGAGGAGAACTACACACTACAATGGCACAATATTGAGAGTGGCATCTCAATGAACAATGTGTTAGGTCTAAGTGCAGATAGGCTAGAGATCTATATCTACAAGAGAAATAGAGCATTGATCTAGGGAAGATATGTTGGATCATATGATGTTATTTTATTCTATATTTTCTTAGGTGGGTCATTATTCTAGGATGGGAGCCCATTAAAGTTCAGATTCTTTAATGAAGATCTTGTTGGGCATAAATCCATTTGTGTCATTGTGATTAATATCGTTATATTTTCTTCCACTAAATTTCTGAGGAACATAGTTTTGTGTTTATGCAATAGATCATTTTTTTTCTAGGTATTAAATACTAAGTGTTATGTTCGTAGGAAATATAACATTACTTGGGATCAATATGTAAATTCAAAAAATATTTTGAATATAAATAATCATTTCCTCCATGCCTATGTCAACCCTTCCTTGCCTTTAATTTTGATGTCTCATCTTCTAAAACATTTAGTGGCTTCATCTAGTTTTTGTAGAACCATTATCACTTTGATAAGAGCATTGCGAGTTCACCACTCATTACAAATGCCCTTCTCTTTCATTTCTTGTAACAACACATAAGCATTATGTTATGCAACCATCTCACAAAATAGAGAAAATATAGATCAATGACTTGAGAAATAGCCTCTTTGAGGGGGAAACCTCCTTTACATTACATAAATGAAAAATTCTTGGATGATAAAAATGGAAATACCTCCTTTATATATAGGAGTTTAAGGGGTCACAATATAATCATATCCTAAATAATAATAATAATATAAGGGCACAACAATAACAATAGTGAGCTTCTATGGGGCACAATAATAACAATATGGGGACTACATGGGCAGAACAATAACAATAAGGGGGATACACTAACAATAACAATAAGGGGCTCAACTAGTATTATAGGGACCTAGCATGCCCCTCTCCTTCAAAATATTGGCGTCTTCAACACTTGAGTAGTTCTAGATGCTTCTGTATAAAATTTTCATCCTCCCATGTGGAATCTTCAATGGGTAAGTTCTTCCACTTAATGAGATACTCTGAAATTGATCGATTTTGTAGTCTTCGAGTTATTTTTTATGTGACTACTTCAGGCTAAAATATGATTTTTCCCTCTTCATAATTTTCTGGAAACATTGTTTGAACTGGAAGCTCTGATACCAAATTTTATGCAACCAACTCACAAAATAGAGAAAATATAGATCAACGACTTGAGAAATAGCCTCTTCCAGGGGGAAATCTCCTTTACATTACATAAATGAACAATTCTTGGATGATACAAATGAAAATAACTCATTTATATATAAATAGGAGTTTAAGGGGTCACAATATAATCAGATCCTGCATAATAATAATAATATAAGGGAACACCAATAACTATATTGGGCTTCTCTGGGGCACAATAATAACAATATTGGGACTACATGGGCACAAAAATCATAATAAGGGGGATACACTAGTATTATAGGGACATATCACATTATCTAACCTCTTCATACTTCCATAACCAGTGATCACGTAGGTGTAAACATATTTTAGTGGGGAGACACGATTCTTTGTTTTAGTGACCAAAATTTCAATGGACCGGATCGTCTTCTTGGAAATGAGCATGTCATATGCATGAATTTCTCATAATAAAAGTATCATGTACAATAATTCACATGATTTTCATACAAAAAACTACCTCTCATCCATATTGGCACTAAGAAACCCATTCTCATTTAGCTACTTCACCCTGAATTTGATCCCATGATAGCTCAGATATGCTACCAAACCCTTCTAAGTGGAGTTTAAAATCCATAAATAATATTCTCATTACACCAATAAGAACATAAAAGGAAAATTTTTAAAAAACTATATTTCAAATTAATATAATAACATTACAAACTACACACTGACCATTTGTAGGAAAATCAACAAGTAAATGATTGAATACTTCCCTTGAGTCACAACTACATTTCCCAAAATGAATGCACTCATGGAATAAAACTCCTTCCCTGAGCTTGAATAATTTAGTGACATTGGATCCATGTCTTGTTTTCTCTTATTTCTTTTCATCCTGCATTTTACTATTGACTTTGTAACTCAAGTCTCCACAATTTTCAAAAATTATCCCACAAACATTAACATCAATAAGATTCCACATATAACCACCCTCCATTTTGAAACACTAGAAACAATTGTTTCCTTAAGAAAAAGCAAGCGAATGTATCCTTCAAAACCCTGCAAGATGAATGAAATGGGTACAACAATCATAATTGGCCTTCCACTCCTATAGTTTCTCCCCATACTACATCCATTATCTATTCCTTTCCTAATGGAAATTTGGGTGTATGATTTTTTTCATTGGTATCTGTTTTGAAATAACATAACAAACCCTTGCATTACAACCCATGTCTAAAAACTACAAATACATTGCTACTTCTAGGCATAACTATGTTTCCCTTTTATCTCCCATGTCAGATTTATAAGAACCATAACCATGGTAGAGTAATGATGGTAGATCCATCATGGGAATATGTCACTTCCATTAAATCTTAGAATATTTTCTTATAGAACCAATCTTGTATATAAAAAACAATAACTACACCTAGTACAATTGAACTGGAAATCATGGTATATAGTCGTCCCAAATCTAGCTCTTTAGTACAAGTATGATACAAGGAAATACCAAAAGGAAACATATTTTCCTTTGTAGTTGTTGTTCCTCCTTAAATTTTCAGACAAACATCATTCCTCAAAGAGACGAACAACTTTGAAAGAATTCATGCACAACCACCACTACCTTCCCTAGCATTGTTAATTCCCTCAATAGATAATGTTGATTTTGATGACATAGGAAAGACTGACGCAAAAAATATACAAATAAGACACATTGATTCCTATGCTTAATCATCCTTATATGGACATAGGAATCTACACATCCTTTTTTTTTTTCTATGTGAAGTTGATCCTTGCTCATATTCAAATCACAGGAAGAAAAGAATGGAAAAATACATCTCATGTGTTGCATCCAATCTCTCACCGAAGATAGAAAAATTAATAGGGCGAAATGGTATTTTCTAGCCTTGGAGGATTTTTGAGCATGCTTTATAGACCTTCTATTCATCCAGGGGACCAATGACCATTCCAAGGTGTAAAATTATTAGAGCACAAATGCGGATCTAGCTGAAGAATAATTCCACAAACTTGCAATAATTGAAAAAGAAAATTGGAATTGAGAATGCATTTTATTACTCACTATTGATTTGAGAATTAATACATAAAGAAAGTAATTTAATATTAGATTTACATGAAATAAATAAGAATAATTAAAGCTAACTAAAGGTAAGTGTGCTTTATATTCTGTTAATGTGCACATGCACCACATCCAAGCACTAGGGTTAACTAACTAAATTCAAGTGCACATCATATGTAAGCACTCGATTTAACTAACTAAATCCAAGTGCACACCACATGTAAGCACTTGATTTAACAAACTAAATTAAAGTGCACATCACATGAAAGAACTAGATTTGAAGTGAATTTAATTAAAGGTAACTAGGTGGATGTGCACCAAAACCCCCCCTTAAGCATAACTTAGGTGATTGTGATGCAAAATGACTGGGTCCTGGAAATAAGGCCATTTTAGGTACCCATGTGCAATGCATAAAAAATATGAAATAGGGAAAACCAAGTGGGAAGAACCCCCCCCCCCCCCCCCCCTCAAAATATAATGCAAAAAGTAGAGAAAATACAATTGTTAGGCAGTTATGTCCTTCACTCCAAGATGATTTTGCAGAAATTGAAACTTATGCTCAGTGAATTTCTTGGTGAATATGCCGAGACTATTCTTAGAACTGGGGAAATATTGCAGATCTATGATCCCATCATGAATCAATTCTCTAATGAAGTGCATGTGGATCTCAATATGTTTGGTATGTTTTCGCCGCACTGGAACTCTGCAAAAATTTAGCATACTCTGATTACCACACCATATGGAAGTCGAATGATGGAAACTGATACCAAGTTTAGAAATAAAATATTGTAGCCAAATGGATTTAATAGTGGCATAAGCTTCTCCTTTTTACTTGGTCTCTGTTGATGATAAAGAAATGTAGACTGCTTCTTGCTTGACCAAAAAATTGGATTGGATCCTGTTGTGGACAATTTTGTCACCCCTAGAGACAGTCTAGAGTTGCCATAGACCAGTGCCTAGGACATCTTAATATAGCAAGGAGTTCTTTATATAATTTGGATTGTCAGTCCAAGAGCTCACTTACTATCTCTTGTAAAACAAGGAAATAAGTTTTGAATGGGACCAAACTCTCTCAGAAGCTGATACAAAGAGAAGAACAGTGTAGGGACATCATGCAAAACTCTAATACAAAGGTATCAGACAGTTAAGAGACAGCTTAATGTAAAGAGGGCCAGTTCAAATAATATATCACAGAAATCAAATATCAGGAAGTGAGTGCAGTGAGGAAACATAAAGAAGATATTAGTTCACATGAGACTGATACCCAGATACACAACAGAACCACATAAGGGCATACCAATTTATGAATCCTTATATGACAATGGCGTTTTAAAAGCAGCCTCCTCATGCAACTAATATAGTGGAAAATATGAAAGAGGTGAACATGGAACAATATATCATGACTAGGCTTATTTAAAGCGCTTGACTAATTCCAGAAAGGGCATCAACAAGGATGAATCCTTACTGCAAACTAGTGAGCCACTCGCATTCTAGAACATGATACAAGAAGATAAAGAGCATGAAATGAGATATTGTATTAACACATAAGAGAAATTACATACTGTGAGATACCAAAGACCAGAATCCTCATTACAGTTATAACTCCTCCTCACTGAGACCCTACGGGCTCTGAACCTTCATACAGAAATATTACAAAATGTATGCAAAAGCCTTTTCGCTGCACAGTTTGCTGATAGAAATCTGGAACCCTTTTAATGTCTTCTTTTCGGGCCTTTATAGAAAATATAGAGAATTCTAGAGGAGGAGGTAGATGAAGCCCATTTAATGACTCAATTTGAATAAAATGGCGGAAAACATTCGCGCCCTCTATGAATGATTAACTATAAATGGCTGTACTTTACAAACTGTCTATAGAAATAAATGCTGGGAGATGAAAATCTCCTTATATAAAAGACACAAATAATAAAATATATGCAATGCTCTGCCTTTTGCTTAGGGAAAAATCTGCTGCCGTAAAAACCCTGATATATTCTGCAATTTTGTATTGTACTTTCGGCTCTTAACCTTGGATTTGAATCCTGGATCTTTAATGTAGGGCGAATTTCTCTGGAGAGTTCTGTAGGTCCATATCTTCATTTTATTTAATGATGGTCATTTCACACACCTACCCTCGGCTCCCCTTTTGAATTTCGCCAGCGAAATATCGTCCTTTGATGGGCCCTTAATCGTTGCAATAGAGGCAATAAATTCAAACGCCTTCTTGTTATCTTGAAACCTGCAAAACCCACAAAATATTAGAGAAAACAGACTCGGGGGTAAGGAGCGTGGAGGTGGAGATGATAATGACATCGTGGACATGAACAGATGACAGGAACACGAAGGGTGGCGGAGGAAAGATAATGGAGATTCTGACAAACAGACGAAATGCGGATTCTCTACGTAACACAGTGTGGGGGTGGTGGCTGAAGAACGGCAAATGCGAATGAAAACACATATAAACACACACACACACACACACACACACACATATATATATATATAGCGCGGAGGAATATTACGGATGTACGAGACGAGGACACGTGGATGTACGATGGATAGATGGGAAGGTGATGTGGCTGTGGAGTCAATGGACAGTGAGACTGACTCCTGGGCGGTCAGATTCTAAACACGGATCAACGGCTGGGATGCGACGATCGCGGCACAATGGTGGACCATATGACATAGCGGAGACGAAATAACGGGCGAGCAACTCCAGAGAATATCCGCCGTTGGATTATGATCAGCAGATCCAACGGTTCAAATGAATTCCGCTGCCCGGCGATTGTTCAGACTTTAACGCGTGGGGAAAACGGTTTTGGAACCCGTACCAAAGACACGCGGCACACGTTTAGTGGAATCGCTGCCCCTGTGGTAAATACCATCGGCTCGGTGGGAGTAGTGCGGGATTTACCGCTGGTTTTCTGCGCGCGGGGCCCTCCACACAGGGCGATTGCCGCTCCGTTGATTTGACTTCGATCGGACGGCCACCATTGCACCCGAAATATAAAACGATAAGCCCTTTTCCTTTTAGCTTGTGGTTTTCGGGCTCGGGACATATGGAAGCCAAAGCAAGAGGGGCTAAATTCTTAGGGGCTCGGCCCGATATTTATATTATGGGTTATTAAACTTTGGCCAAGTGTATTTTCTGAGCGGGGATGGCAATGTTAAGGGGGGAGCACAGGGATTTTAAGCCGCGATGGAGGTTTAAAATGGATTCGAATGGGGAAGTAGGCCAAAATTCATAGGCAGGGGTAAATATGTACAACATCGGCTATATTTGGTGATGACATGTTCGTCCTTGGGCATGTCGAGAACGCGCAGACCACTGAACACTTCAATTTGTTTTTTAATTTCCCTGCACTTCTTCTTCAGGTAATTGCCAGCATCCTTTTCTTTACGAAAATAAAAGCTAAAACAACTTATATACAATATAATACAATCAGGAATTTTCAGCCTGGGTCAGAATTGGAAGTATGGCTTGAGAAATTGGCCATTCACAGGGGCATCCAACAAATCTCCCTGAAGGTTTTCTAAAGAAAAAGTGTTGTTTCTTCCTAGCTTCACTATTTTGAATGGCCCAAACCACAGTGGATCAAACTTAGCATGCTTTCCCTTCTCTGCTCTGCGAACATCCCATCTGAGAACCAGGTCACCAATTTGGAATTTTCTATCTTTTGCATTCTGATCAAAAATATTCTTCATTTTCTCCTGATATTCTATCAATCTTTGATCTACCTGGTTCTGTGTTTCCTCCAGTTCAATCAATTGATTAATCCTCCTGATCATGTCATCTGGTTCATCCTGGCTTTCCTGTATGAAGCGTGCCACTGGCAATGCCAATTGCACAGGAAACACAGCCGCTTTCCCATAGACCAGCTCATAGGGTGACTTCCCTGTTGCAATCTTGCTAGTTATCCTATTCGCCCATAGAGAAAATTTTAACTGAGAGTCCCAGTTCTTTTGATTCTCACTTATTGTTTTCTTCAAGGCTCTCACCAGGGTTTTATTAGAAGACTCTACTAAACCATTTCCCTATGGATAGTATGCTGTGGAATGAGTCAGGATGATGTTATACCTTTGGCAAAAATTCACAAATCTGGCAGATTTAAAAGCTTGTGCATTATCAGTTACAATTCTAGCAGGACAGCCAAACCTAGATATGATATTTTCCTCCATAAACTTCATTATCACAACATCTGTAGCATTTATCGTAGGTATGGCTTCCACCCATTTTGTGAAGTAATCTATGGCTATTAGTATCCATTTATATTGGCCACTTGATGGGGGATATATTTCTCCTATAAAATCTAATCCCCATTTTTGAAAAGGTTCATTTACATGAATAGGAATCAAGGGCAAAGCTGCTAATTTCTGTCTTTCTGCAAATCTTTGGCACTTGTCACATGCTCTGACCCAAGCAAAAGTGTCTGTATACAATTTTGGCCAGTAAAAACCAGCCTTCAAGATTTTATGCGCTGTAGCCCTCCAGCTGTAATGCCCTCCACATATTCCATCATGGAATTCTGTCAATATATTCTCAACTTCATTTTCTGTGAGGCATAACAGTAATATACCTGAAGGGTCTCTCCAATATAGCTGTCCATTGGCGATCATGTATTTCTAGCATTTCATTCTCACCGCTCTGTATTTTATCTTATCACAACTTGGAGGACAGCTGAGTGTTAAAAGATATTCGACTATTTCTTTATACCAAGGACTAGTTAGGTATTTCATGTGCACCTTTTGAGTGGCCATCTCTAGTCCTTGTTGTTCTTCTCCTTTCTCAGATTCTTCATTTGCTATCATGGATAAATTAATGCCCAAAGCTTGATGATTTGATTCAGACAACATCTTGGAAAGTCCCTGTCCTTTAATCAACTTATTAGGCCTTATGTCCAAATCATACTCCTGTATTTTGGCAATCCATCTTCCTCTTCTGCCTTCGCTATCTCCCTGAACAAGAATGTCTTTGACAGCTGCTGTGGGAACATATGCAGTAATATGAGATTGCAAAACATATACTCTAAAAGCTTTAAGGGACTTTACCAGGGCGTATGCCTGCTTCTCCAATATATTATATTTAAATTCAGCGTCATAAAGCACTTGACTGAAGAAAGCTATCGGCTGTTCATATCCCTCTTCATTTTTTTGTAATAATACTCCAGCAACTGTGTGAGGTGAAGCAAATGAAAAGATCATAAATGGCTTCTTTTAATCTGGTCCTGCTAGCACAGGAGCTTCAGCAAATGCTTGTTTTATCTGGTGAATGCATCTCTAGACTCCTGGGACCATTTTACTTCATTCTCCTTCTTCAACATATCAGTTATATGCCTAACTATCTCAGCATAGTTAGGAATAAACCTTCTCAAGAAATTGATTCGGCCTAAGAACACATGTACTTCTTTCTTATTCCTTGGTAAAGGAATGTTGTTTATTACTTCTACTCTCTTAGGGTCTATTCTCACGCCATCTTTAGTTACAATGTGCCCTAAGAGTTTTCCCTCATCTAATGCAAACAAAGATTTTTTAGGATTGAGAGAAAGGTCGTACCTTCTGCATTTTTCAAAAGTTCTTCTTAAATGTTCAATATGCTCATCATCATTCTTTGAAAACACTGTGATATCATCAAGGTATACCACCAAAAATTTGTCATGTTCTCCAACAAAGGCTATGTCCATTGCCCTCTGAAAAGTAGCTCCTGCATTAATTAATCCGAATGGCATCCTAGCATACATGAATGTTCCCCATGGTGTAGTAAATGCAGTTTTCTTCTGGTCTTCTAGAAATACAGCTACCTGATTATAACCAGAAAATCCATCCATCATTGACATTCTGGATTCTCCCACCACTTTCTGTAGGATGTGGTCCATCTTAGGCAGTGGATAATTATCTTTCAATGATGCTTTATTTAAATTCCTGAAATCCACACAGAGCCTTATTTCTCCATTCTTCTTCCGAACAGGAACAAGGTTTGCTACCCATTCTGAGTACCTTAATGACACAATTATTTTGGCTTTCAGTAGCTTCTTGACTTCTTTTTCAATAGAGGGAAGCAGCAGTGGGTTTATCTACTTGAGCTTCTGCTTATAAGGCTTTGCATCTTCCCTCAAAGGAATTTTGTGTTGCATTATATTAACATCAAAAGTTTTTAGGTCCTGATAAGACCAAGCAAATACATCTTTGTAGGATTGAAACAACTTCAAATATTTTTCTTTATAATCTTCTGGGACTTTTTTAGATAATTTGACAATTTTGGGATCAGTAGAAGTACCTAGATTCAAATCGCCCACTTGATCTTCTTCTGTCATTTTGTTTGGCTGCAAAGGAATGTCATATTTGTTAAATAATCTTTCTAGAGGCACCAGCCATCTAGGTATAACGTTTCCTTTCAGCTGCAACACTCTATTTCCTGCTATCTTTTCTTCCCACTTGCTTTTTATAATGTTTTCAACTTCCTCTTCCCTCTCATCATCAATCTCTATGTTAGAGAATTCTCCCATTGTCTCCATGAATCTCTTCATTTGTTCATCATCTTCAAATACCTGCCAGTGCTTTATATTATCTGGAATGGATGGTCTGTAACGTACCTCCACTTCATATCTTAAGAGTGGATTTTGAGGAGGACGAAATGTACTGGCAGCAACAGCAAGAGAATCTGTTATTCTGTTTTGCTCCCGGGGCATGAACTGTATGTTAAATGCTGAGAAGAAATTTTCTATCATGTCCCATACTTCATTTCTATATGCTCTGAGCCAAGGGTGTTTAGTTTGACATTCATTTTTGATTTGCCTTACCACCAACTCAGAGTCTCCCAAGACTTTTAAACATTGGATGCCCATGTTTCTAGTTGTCTGCAGTCCCAATAATAGTGCCTCATATTCAGCTACATTATTTGTAGCCTCATACTCCAATTTAAAGGACAGTGGCACCCATTTTCCTGTAGGAGAGATCAACAATACCCCAGCTCCATTGCCTTCTCTTGAGTTTGCTCCATCAAAATGCAAAGTCCAAATTTCTGATTCCTGATTTCCTTTAGGCTGCTCAGCTTGGATTTGACCAAAAAGGGGCTCATGAGCACAATTTTGATTTTCTTCTAACATCAAACATGAGAAATCTCCCTCTTTGTTATAAACTGGAGAGTTCTCTGAGCAGTCAGCCTTAGTTACCGTTTTAACAAATCTAGTCTCCCGGTACAACCTCCTTTCCTGACCCCCAAAGACTGGGACAGTAGCATATGTTAGATCCAATTTAATTGATCCCCCAATCTTCGTACCCCAGGACCTTGACAGCAGCATGCCAAAGCGAGCTGGGATATTAGCAACCACAATGTCCATGACCACACTCTTTGCTGGAATTTGGGCCAAATTGACCACTAAATCTTTAATCATTCCCAAGCATTTAACCCTTTTAGAATCAAATGAATATAAGTCTTTGTATGGCCTTGTAATTTTCAGTCCTAGTTGCTCCATGACAGACAAAGGCATAAGATTATGGGAAGCCCCAGAATCTAACATACAATTATGTAACAGCAGGTCATGAATAACTAGGGACACGTAGAAAGGAGGAGTAGAAGGGTCTATCTCCTCGACATGTGGGCCAAAGACTACCATGGGTCTTTCTTCTTGAAGATTTAAACTATCAGGTGTAATTGGTATTTCAGGAGGAAGCATAGAGGAAGTGACTTGAGACTGGTATACAGGCTGTTTTAATAGTTCAGTCAGGGGGACAGGAATCTTAATCTTCTCAAGTTCTTTTTGGAAATTGAAAGCAGATGGGGGCTTTTCTATCACAACTTCTTTTGACTCCTTATTTTCAACTGAAGATTCGGATTTTTTTGACACTGGCTCAACATTAGGAGGACTGACTATTTTAGAAGAAGAAGGAATCTGATCATTGGACTGCAAGGGAGTATTTATAGGATTCTTACCTTTTTCTATGTTTCTCTTTGCTGCTGATTCCTTCTGAGCAGATGCTTCTCTCTGAGGTGGCTCTTCTTCTTGATCTTGAGTTCTGGTCCTCTTCCTTGAAGATCTAAGATCATATTTGACATTGAATTGTGCTTGCATGAAATCAGCAAATTGCTTACAATAATGATCAATCTCTTCTTCTTCGTCCTCGTCTTGCAATGGGCAATCCATATCATCAGTATTTGAAAAAGCTAGATTTGAATCTTCTAATCCATAAGCTGCATCTCCAGTGGAGTCAGCTACTAGTCCTTCCAGGTACAAGGGATGAGGTACCTGGTCTTGTTGTTCCTTTGTTTCTCTTGGCAATATCTGCAATGGTGGCCTTCTATACTGAGGATTGTATCCTCTGTTTGGAGCATTGTAATAGTTCTTGGGAGCTGCATTCTTTGCTTCCAGTTCAAGCTTGACCATCTTCCTTATAATTTTTCTTATTTCATCCATTTTATCTGAATCTTTTTCCTGATTAGAGGTGGAGACCTCTTCTTTGCCTCTCCTCCTAGTATCCTGTTCAATTTTTCCTTTTAACTTCCCAATGGAGGTAAAGTTCGCTTCCAATTCCAGAGCATCTGACTGTGCATCATCTAAAGTAGCAGGTTTTCTCTCTCTCAACGAGAATCCAAAGTCAAAATCAAAGGCTGCTATAAAAATTATCTTGGCAGCAGCTTCATGGGGTTTCATTTCAAGAGGCAGGCTCAGATATAACTTGTTGAATCTTTTGATAAATTCTGATACCCCTTCATTCTGTTTCTTCTTCATAGTATTAAACTCAGTAAGACACTGACCATGATCTTTCTTTTCCCCCCATTTTTTGAGAAATGTATTCTCCATAATATCCTAGGTAGTTATCGAATGGTTCCCCAATGTCTTGAACCATTTTCTGGCTTCCCCTTCCAAAGACTGCACAAACAACCTCAAGACCACGTCCAAATGTTCAACATTTAAGTTTTCTACAAAGGAGCAGAAAGTCTCGAGATGTTTCTGAGCATCAATTTCATTTTCTCCATTAAATCTCGGCAGAATCTTCAAATAATCCTGTGGCATATCATTTAGCACTTGGGGTAAGGCCAGGGGGGCATATTTGTTTAATAGAAAAGCAGAAACATTAGCCATTGGGGGAGGTAGGGGTTGAGCAATAGTCTGAGAAACAAATGAAGGGAGGGGAGTAGGAGGAAGTGGAGTATGAATAACAATGGGAATATATTGCACAGAAGCCTGAGGTGTAGATGGGAATAATTCATGGTTAACAGCAACTACTTCTGTGACCTCTTTAATTTCTTCAGCCTCGAAAGCAGGATGAGAATCTTCTTCAATCCAGGCACTTCCTCTACGTGGAGTTTCCGAGTAAAACTCGAGATTTTCTGTTCTAACTTCTTGAGAAGAAGAGGGCGGATAATCTTCAACGGAATATTCATGGTTTTCAGCGCGAGCTGACTTCCTTTCCTTCCAAAATCTTTTGTGAATGATCTTCTCTGGGTCAGAAACGTAAGGTGTTTTCGACTGAGATGTATCTGACCTCAAATGTGGCTTACGAGGAGCCAGGACTACCAATAATGTTTATCAAATAAAGACCAGTGGAGTCGCCAAGGTGAGAGATATGCAACTCTTCAACTCTCTGTGCTCACCTAATTAGAGAGTGAAAACGATTTTTCGAGACCCAGGGAAACTGATATTCTTGAATTCGTTCCCCGGAAACGGCACCAGAAATATGTTGTGGACAATTTTATCACCCCTAGAGACAGTCTAGAGTTGCCATAGACCAGTGCCTAGGACATCTTAATATAGCAAGGAGTTCTTTATATAATTTGGATCGTCAGTCCAAGAGCTCACTTACTATATCTTGTAAAACAAGGAAATAAGTTTTGAATGGGACCAAACTCTCTCAGAAGTTGATACAAAGAGAAGAAAAATGTAGGGACATCATGCAAAACTCTAATACAAAGGTATCAGACAGTTAAGAGACAGCTTACTGTAAAGAGGGCCATTTCAAATAATATATCACAGAAATCAAATATCAGGAAGTGAGTGCAGTGAGGAAACATAAAGAAGATATTAGTTCACATGAGACTGATACCCAGATACACAACAGAACCACATAAGGGCATACCAATTTATGAATCCTTATATGAAAATGGTGTTTTAAAAGCACCCTCCTCATGCAACTAATATAGCGGAAAATATGAAAGAGGTGAACATGGAACAGTATATCATGACTAGGCCTATTTAAAGCGCTTGACTAATTCCAGAAAGGGCATCAACAAGGATGAATCCTTACTGCAAACTAGTGAGCCACTCGCATTCTAGAACATGATACAAGAAGATAAAGAACATGAAATGAGATATTGTATTAACACATAAGAGAAATTACATACTGTGAGATACCAAAGACCAGAATCCTCATTACAGTTATAACTCCTCCTCACTGAGACCCTACGGGCTCTGAACCTTCATACAAAAATATTACAAAATGTATGCAAAAGCCTTTTCGCTGCACAGTTTGCTGATAGAAATCTGGAACCCTTTTAATGTCTTCTTTTCAGGCCTTTATAGAAAAGATAGAGAATTCTAGAGGAGGAGGTAGATGAAGCCCATTTAATGACTCAATTTGAATAAAATGGCGGAAAACATTCGCGCCCTCTATGAATGATTAACTATAAATGGCTGTACTTTACAAACTGTCTATAGAAATAAATGCTGGGAGATGAAAATATCCTTATATAAAAGACACAAATAATAAAATATATGCAATGCTCTGCCTTTTGCTTAGGGAAAAATCTGCTACCGTAAAAACCCTGATATATTCTGCAATTCTGTACTGTACTCTCGGCTCTTAACTTTGGATTTGAATCATGGATCTTTAATGTAGGGCGAATTTCTCTGGAGAGTTCTGTAGGTCCATATCTTCGTTTTCTTTAATGATGGTCATTTCACACACCTACCCTCGGCTCCCCTTTTGAATTTCGCCAGCGAAATATCATCCTTTTATGGGCCCTTAATCGTTGCAACAGAGGCAATAAATTCAAACGCCTTCTTGTTATCTTGAAACCTGCAAAACCCACAAAATATTAGAGAAAACAGACTCGGGGGTAAGGAGCGTGGAGGTGGAGATGATAATGACATCGTGGACATGAACAGATGACAGGAACACGAAGGGTGGCGGAGGAAAGATAATGGAGATTCTGACAAACAGACGAAATGCGGATTCTCTAAGTAACACAGTGTGGGGGTGGTGGCTGAAGAACGGCAAATGCGGATGAAAACACATATAAACACACACACACACACACACACACACACACACATATATATATATATATATAGCGCGGAGGAATATTACGGATGTACGAGACGAGGACACGTGGATGTACGATGGACAGATGGGAAGGTGATGTGGTGGTGGAGTCAATGGACAGTGAGACTGACTCCTGGGCGGTCAGATTCTAAACACGGATCAACGGCTGGGATGCGACGATCGCGGCACAATGGTGGACCATATGACATAGCGGAGACGAAATAACGGGAGAGCAACTCCAGAGAATATCCGCCGTCGGATTATGATCAGCAGATCCAACGGTTCAAATGAATTCCGCTGCCCGGCGATTGTTCAAACTTTAACGCGCGGGGAAAATGGTTTTGGAACCCGTACCAAAGACACGCGGCACACATTTAGTGGAATCGCTGCCCCTGTGGTAAATACCGTCGGCTCGGTGGGAGTGGTGCGGGATTTACCGCCAGTTTTCTGTGCGCGGGGCCCTCCACACAGGGCGATTGCCGCTCCGTTGATTTGACTTCGATCGGACTGCCACCATTGCACCCGAAATATAAAACGATAAGCCCTTCTCCTTTTAGCTTGTGTTTTTCGCGCTCGAGACATATGGAAGCCAAAGCAGGAGGGGCTAAATTCTTAGGGGCTCGGCCCGATATTTAAATTATGGGTTATTAAACTTTGGCCAAGTGTATTTTCTGAGCGGGGATGGCAATGTTAAGGGGGGATCACAGGGATTTTAAGCTGCGGTGGAGGTTTAAAATGGATTCGAATGGGGCAGCAGGCCAAAATTCATAGGCAGGGGTAAATATGTACAACAGATCCCAAACTAAGTACATACTCGGAGGAGGACTTGTGATCAAGGTTTTCACCAACCGAATCTGAATCTGTGAACCCAATGAGATCTAATGAATAATTTTCTGCATAATGAATCCCATATATAATTGTCCCCTAGACATATCGAATGATGCACTTTTCATATTTCTAGTGTAACTCATGTGGCTCTTGCATGTATCTGGAAACTTCTACAACATATGAGAGACCAGGACGAGAGTGAATGAGATAAATAAGACTCCCCACAATCTTAAGGTGCAATGTGCAATCAACCAATGGTGTTTATTTTCCATTCTCAAGCTTTATCCCTGATAATAAAGGTGTGGCTGGTAGCTTGCAATCACTCATGTGAAATCGTGCCAAAATATCTCTAACATAGTTTGGCTGAGAAATGGTAATCCCAAAACCACTCTGATTGATATCTAGTCCAAGGAAAAATTTAGCAAGCCCATATCTGTCATAGAAAACCACTTATGTAATGTATTTTTAATCTCATCAATCAAAGAAGCTAGACTATCAAAATATCATCTATGTAGATTACTATGATCAACAAGGAATCAATTTTCTTCAACAAATAAACATTGGAATCAAATTTGCAGCGTAAAAATTTGAAATAAAAAATAGAAGTCCATCTTTGCATACCATGCTCTAGGTGCCTGCTTGAGGCCATACAGAGAATTCTTTATTTTTCATACCATAAATGAATTTTGCATGTATCCCTACAACTACTCCATGTAGATTTTATCCTCAATATCACTATGAAGAAATGCATTCTTCACATCCATATGATGCACCTCCTATTAGCTCCCCATAATTCCAATAGATTAGTAAGACCAGAACTGTGGAGAGAACACTTGAACCACTTTGGGATTCTAGGATCTAGCCCTCCTGAATCCGTAGAGGGATCTCTCCAATAAGTGCAAAGATGGATTTATCTTTAAGGTTTTTGGGTTATGATATTAGGCTAGTTATTAAGAGCAAGGATTTTGTTTGTTTTTGGGTGGTTGAGCATGATTTTAGTTGAGTGGAAAGTCCTAAAGGGGAAATATTTTCAAAGGTGTGAAGTTGCAAACAATCATAACAAGATTTGGCTAATTAGATAGATATAACGCTGGTTTTTAGTCCATTGGGCTATGGAGTCATAAAAGGGTTTAATTGAGCAGAAATTTCAAGAGTGATCCAAGGGGAAAGTCATCTATATCACAAGATATATGAGATAAAATGATGGAATGGAACAATAAAAGTGTTGGAGGGGTGGAAACAGACACTAATTTCAACTAGGATTTAACAGTCTATCCAAACAAGAAAAACCTTTTAAGTAACTGTTTAAAACCAACCAAGAACAAGACTAACCATAAACTTATTGGGCAAGTTTGTATTAAAGCTAACTCAAGAGACAAACAATCTAGTAATCCACATAATTACTTTTAGAAAGGATGAAAACAAATAAGAGAAACAAAATGCAACTTAAGATCAGATAAGATACTTTTAAATCTAGTCTGCTTTCAGCATACACTTAGGGAAACTTTCATAATTACCTTTGGAGAAAGAAACTAGAAAACAGGGCACACCATCACCTTTCTAGTCTAAATTTACTAAGAAAATAATGAAAATAACATTCAATAATAATGTTTAAAGTAAATATTAGGACGAGGGAATGCCAACATTCCTAACTGCTCGACTGCATTGAATCATTCTTGAATACACAATTTAGAGGAAAACATTGAGATAAAGCTTATCAGTCAGAGAAGGTACTGTAAACAGTAAATCCTAACTCTATGCTTGCTGTTATTTATCAGAGAATAGATGGAAAAAATGGCATATATGAAAGGAAAACAATAACAAAGAAAGAAGCACTTCACCAGTGATATAGACCAGGATCCCAAGAAACAGCTTGTGTATTGATGTCAAACCAGTTACATCTTCAAGTCCAATGTTTCAGTTCAGCAATCATATTCACTTCTTAGCCTAACTTATTAGATTACAAACAGAGCTTCAAGAGCCTTTGAACACTATATACACATAGAAGTTTCGAGCACAAGTATATTTCAAAGTTCTGCAACCAACATTCTCTCATCTTTTACAAAAGTATTTATAGAAAAATGAGGAGGTGGGATAGGATAAAAGATCTTCTAAGGTTCAATTAATATAGATTAATTCTTCTCGGCCTTTGAGGGGCTCAATGGAGAAGATTACAAATATTTCCTCTTTATTAATTGTTTTACATTAAGAATTTAAGCTTGGTGGGATGATTTTGTTGACTTTAAGGCTCTGTGTCATCTTGTAATAACTTTGCTGATATTTTTGCAATAAATATTCATGGCTTGAATTAACTGTTTGGATGTCGTGAGGAAAATATCCTCTGTTCTGGTCATTACTCGACCTCTGTTGAATGCTGTGAGGCTACAGGTGGCGCTAGGTAGCTGAGAGGAATCAATTAGCCTCTGTGGCAGTGGAGGCTTTATGGGTCTGATAGATATTTTTTATTTGCCTTTAAATATGTTTAATTTAGAGGATTAGGCTTTTGATTGTTGATCTTAGCCGTAATCCACCAAATTTGTGATTCAACCTTCAATTCTTCAGTTCTGTTGTGTTTAGGTCTCCAACACTGATACTCTTTTAAATTATACTGTGTCTTGTTGATGTGCAGGTGTACAAACGGTTCATATGGCATCAGTGCCCATGATACACTGATGAAACGTGGCGTCGAACCCTGTAGTTGGCTTTTATTTTATGAACAAAGGCGTGGGGGATCGTCATCCCCAGCATTTGGTTTTCCTTTAATATAACGGAAAAAACCTTTGAACCTGCACAATACAATAAAATTTAATAAAATCCTGCGTATTGGGAAAAACTGCTTCAGAGGTTGCGGTTAGGAGCATGGTCGTTGGATGAGAGCATCCAATGGTGGAGATTGTTCGTGGAGGTAAAAAGAAGAGTGGTTGATGAACGGTGCAGAGATTAAGTTAGGGTCGTTGATCTTGCAGAGATCAACGGTTGGGAGAAAAGGTAATAAGATAATGCGAAGGGGTCACATTATAATTACATAGGCGAAAATGCGAAGAAATACAAAGGAGAAGGGGAAAAATCCCTTTAGCGGAGGAAATCTGAGTTAAAAAGGAAATTAGGGTTTCTGAACGATCGTAGACCGTTGGATCAGATGGACCCCTGAGATCAACGGTGGTGAATGATCTATGAATTCCTTTGGTGAAGGCAGAGGGCGATAGTTCAAATGCGATATTGAATCTGAGCTGTTGATCTGTAGAGATCAACGACAGGGAGCGAACGCGATGAAATGTTGTGAAAAGGGGAAAAGCAGTTTCGGGAGGAGAAACCAGTGGTATCGAGCGGCCAAAAGGGGAATAGGCAGATTTTACTTTTCGAACGCGATATGCATTTCCGCTCGATACGAGGCATTTGAAAACCACTTATATCACGTAGCTCTTGGGAAATTAACCTTCGCGCTTGAACTTACGTGAAAACACGCGTCAACCGTTAGATCTTGGGTCTCAGATCGAACGGTGGGGAGTGAACGTGATATTGGATAGATCTGCGCAAGCGGAATGAGGTTGGGTTGTTTCAATATGAGCCATTGAATCAAGGATTGGATGGCTGAGATCAAATGTGAGGAAAGCAGGACCCAAAGGAGTCAGGCCTGTCGGGATTATTCTGAACCGTTAGACGTAAAGGATAAACGGTGGAGATTTAATCTTGGTTTAAATGGAGCAATATACAAAGAAGAGAATGGGTTAATATGGGTCGTTGATCTGAAGAGATCAACGACGAAGATATCCTCAAACAACCTTATAAAGCGGGGCTTCATGTTTTTAACAAAGGTCGACGGGTGCAATCTGGGCTGTCGGAGCTTGACACGTGGATGGCCCGGATGTAATCGAAGCTTTCATGATCGATGGGGGGAAAAAAAATGGGCGCCAATGCGATTGACTGTGGACTATCGATCTGCAGATCAGATCAACGACAGAGAATGAATCAGAGGAGTTCTCGACGGGGGAAGGAGCTTTGAGCGGGAGCAATGGCAACCGCCGGATCTGGGAAGGCAGGGAGGAGACCAACGGCTAATAATTGATCGGGAGATCGCCAATCAGAGGTTGTGAATAAAATAATAAGTGTGCCCAATGAAAACTTCTAATGCGAGATTCTCCCGATCGTTGATTGGTTCAAGATAAACAGTCGGGATTTGTTTAAAACATGAACTGGAGGAAACCCTTTATAACATATGAAAACCCAAATCTTAATGAAAAATAAAGTTTTAACGACTTTGAAGGCGGGTTATATATAAGGTTTGGCACCCGATTGCGGGGCCTTAGGGTATATGCGAAAGTTAAAAATAACCGGGGTTTAAACATATAAAGGGCCAATCACATCGGAGCAATGGTGCGGGCCTTTTCAATCTACCCATTTAGAAAATATCTGATGCGAGATATTTTAGACCGTCGATCAGCCTTTGGATTAATGGTTCTTATCATTCAAAACATTGCACTTGTGGGTTTAATGCAAAACATAGGAAAATGGGTTTTTGTGAATATACAAAGGAAAAATATGATCGAACAGGGTTTATTCATAATTTTAAGCGCGCGATTGCAGGCCTTTGGTTTTGTGGAGCGGAAAAGTGTAGAAATTTATATAACTGATATGTTATACATCCGAGATTCTCCTGATCACACATTATTTGACTTCATGCACAATACAAAATCTCTTCTACCATTGATCATTAATTGCGGAAATAAAAACAATCGCATGCGCACATTAAAACCATAAACATTCACACATATGAACACAGTAATTTATGGGAAATCTTAAAGCTTAAAACCCCCAACTATCTACATATTATATTTCATAGAGATCATGTAAAAATAATTATACAAAGCTCCTCACAAGCTCTCATTACAATCTCCAATTGCTACACACTAATCAGGTCTGATCTAGCAAAACACATGCTCCAATCTCTGCCACCTGCTAGCCTACCTCTACTGCACAATCAATGCTGAAGAATGGCTCTGAATGAACTCAAATTGGTCCAGCCTTGCTCACGCAATCCTCACTGGCATCTCCAACCACTGTGTGTTGCAAATCATGCAACACTATAGTCACAACTGATAGTCACACTGCTCTTTCACCTACCTCTTCACTGGTCTCCACTGAAACTGTCCATGCACTGTAGTTAACTGATGTATTCTTTAGTTGATTAATGAGTTATTAATTAGTAAATTAATTAATAATTAATTCACACCACTCTCACTAGTGTATCAATCAGTTAGACTAGATACAACTAGCTCAACTATGTTTAACTCAGTTAAACTGAACACAACTCCATTAACTTCCTCAATCAACTCCACCAAACTCTTTCACATGAGTTCTAACTGAAGTATTCATGCAATAGCTCCACTTAACCCTTAGGAATAGCATAATTCCTTCTGTCAGCTGCTGTGCCACATCTATGCACTTAACTGAAGTGCTCCAAGAGAATAAGATAATGTTTATATTCCAAATATTATTAAGAGCTAATAATATTCGACATATCTATTTTTAGACTGGCAATCTAAAAATAGATTCCGCCCAATATGTCTAAAAATAGAAGTCCATCTATTTTTTCAACTTGACCAACCATCCACAAATAGCATCCTGCAACTCATAGAATATGATCGACATGTCTAAAAATAGACATAGTCTAAAAATAGACTTGTGCCAAAAATAGCCTACGGGCCCACTTAGTGAAGGCAACTCTTTTCACTAAGCTCATCATCTTGTTGCAATCTCAACACTCCCTCTCAACAAGATAGGGATTATCTTCCACCCTGATCCTACCCTTGTGGTATTCTAATTTGCTCCTGGTGAGCGCCTTCATCAAGATATCAGCATCCTGATCCTCCATGGGAATGTATGAAAGTAACATTATCTTCCACTGCACACAATATCTGATATGATGATACCGGATTTCAATGTGTTTAGATCTATCATGAAATACTGGATTAACCGAGATTTTGATGCAACTCTGATTATCACAATATATCACAGTAGGATCTAAGTGTGAACCGAACAAACTGACCAGGATCTTCCTCATCCATATAGCCTCGCATGCAGCCAAACTCGCTACCATATACTTGGCCTCTGCTGAACTGAGTGCCACATATCTCTTCTTCCTGTTGTACCAAGAAACTATTGTTGACCTGATATTGAAAATACCTCCAGATGTGCTCTTTCTGTCCGTTGGGCTCCCTACCCAATCTGCATCCGTGAAGCCACACAGCTTCACCTCATCTGACTGTCTGTACCATATTCCATATCCAGATGTGCCTCTGAGATATCTCAATACATGCTTTCCTGCCTTCCAAAAGAACTTGGTAGGCTTAACCATAGCTTGTGAAATCTGGTTAACAGCATAGCATATGTCAGGTTGTGTATTGACTAGATACATAAGCGACCCCACCAACTATCGGTAAAGAGTGGCATCCACTACCTCTGCCGATGTAGCATCCTCTTTCCTCCATCCACCAGGAAGAGAGGTGTCGATAGGCTTGCAGCCATGCATGTTTAACTTATCCAGCATCTCCCGGGCATACTTGCCTTGAGACACAAACAATCCATCACTACACTACCAAATTTCCAATCCCAGGAAATAATGAAGGAGGCCCAAGTCCTTCATCTCAAACTCCTTTGCAAGATTAGCCTTGCATGAGTGTATCAACAGTTCATCACCTGTTAGAATCAAATCATCTACATAAAGTACAATGATCAGCAACTTACCCTCCACCACAATCTGGTATAGTTTCGGATCCGCCTCACTCTTGGAGAATCCAAGTCCGGTACAATAAATTTCTATCCGTGTGTACCAAGCACGAGGTGCTTGTTTCAACCCATATAGCACTCTTTTGAGCCTGCACACATGAGACTCACTGCTAAAGATCTCGAAACCTTCGGGTTACTCTATGTACACCTCCTCCTCAATCACTCCATTGAGGAACGCAGTCTTCACATCCATCTAATGAATGTGCCACCCCATCTATACTGAGAGAGCAAGAATTCTCCATATGGAAGAATACCTTGCGACAGGTGCAAAGGTTTCCCCATAATCGATCCCCTCAATCTGTGAGAAGCCTCGGGCAAAAAATCTTACCTTGTACTTCTCCACACTCCCGTTAGCTGCTTGCTTCACTTTGTAGATCCATCTCGAACCTACCACTAATTTCCCTTCCGGCCTTGGGACAATCTCCCATGCACTGTTTCTGACAATCAAATCATACTCTTCCACCATGGCATCTACCCATGTGGGGTCCTCCACATCTTCCTCGAAAGAGGATGGCTCTGTCATGATACACTTGCTCATAAGAGCCATGTATCCAGTATACCGGTTAGGTGATTGTCTCTGTCTGCATCTTGAATCAGTCGCTCAACTTCTGTAGTGAGCTTTCGCCCTCTGATGGTTGGCGCTACATGAGTGGTCTCTCCCACTCCATGAACCTCATCTTGTGGCTAATCCACATCCTGAGGCTCATACTTAGGAACTAATAGCTCCTCATTTGCATGCAAGTGTGGCTCCCTCTCAAGCGAACACTTTATGGCTTTCTCCTTATGAAATTTGATATCCTATCGCACAACAGTCTTGCGACTCTCTGGAAAATACACACGATAGTTGTGGGGTGTATTAGTTTACCCCATAAATATCCCAACCTCTGCAGTCAGCTCCAGCTTCTTCCTGGCATCCTTCGTTACATGAATGTAAACAGGTGAACCAAAAATCCTCAAATGAGAAATATCAGGCTTCTTACCAGAAAACGCCTCCTCGGGTGTACTCATGCCAAGTATCCTATGAGGACAACGGTTTTGCACATAAAATGAAGTATTGCATGCCTCAGCCAAAGAGTTTATGGGAAGGCCCTGATCATGCAACATCACCCATGAAACACCCACAATTGTTCTGTTCTTCCACTCATCGACCCCATTCTGTTGTGGGATATGAGGTGTTATGAGCTCTCTTCGAATTCCTTCTGCGCTGCAAAAGTCCTTGAATTTGCCAGAGATGAATTCACCACCATTGTCGATCCTAAGAGCCTTCACCTGCTTCCCCGATTCTTTCTCAACCAGTGCCTTGAACTCACAGAACTTTGAGTATGTCTCACTCTTCTTCTACATGAAGAAGATCTAGCACTTCCGAGAAAAATCATCAACAAATATCACATAGTACCTGTACTTTGCTGTTGAAGCTACTGAGAAAGGTCCACACACGTCTGTGTGAATTCTCTCAAGGATCGTTGTGGTGCCACTATCCTTCTCGTGAAAGGTGGCTTTCACAAATTTTCCCAAAGTACATCCCTTGCACTGATTTGACTGCACAAGTGTACCTTTGGGAACCCCAGTAGAAATCTGCTGCAAATTTTTCAAAGCACCATGGTGAAGATGGCCCAATCTCTTGTGCCATAGCTCGCCCTCATCCTGGCTCACCACTCCTTCTGCCTTTCCTGCCATTGTTGTGAAGCCATCTACCTACAACTGATAAAGTTTCTTAACTCGAACCCCTATCCTCCGGGATTCACCAGTTTCCTTACTGCGTAGGAAAGCCTTTCCCTCGCTAAAGACAACATCATATCCCTTGTCTTCTAACATCGCCACAGAGATAAGATTCTTCTTCAATCCTGGAATGTGCATCACTTCCTTCAATACGAAGGGTTTACGAGACTCCCTCTCAAAGGAAATGGTATTGATACCAGTCGCACTATATCTACCATCATCGCCCATCGCGATGTGCACTCCAAGATCTTTCTCATCCAGATCAGTAAACAAATATTTGTCTCCGGTCATGTGAAAAGATGCACCACTGTCAAGAAACCACACTAAACCCATCATACTTGAGAACAAGCATGTGATCAGTGAAAAATCCAGCTTAAATTGCGAGGCTAAGGCCTCTCCAGCTGCAGATCCAGCAGCCTGCTTATTTTTCTTCTTCTGTGGACAATTAGTGGCGTAACGTCCGTGTTGGTGACAGTGAAAGCACTTCACCTTGGACATGTCTTGCTTCTTGCCTTTCACACTGGATTGAGAAGCATTCTTCTTGCTCTTCCCCTTCCTTGATTTAGCAGCCAAAGCATAATTTTCTTCATCTGAATTCTTTGATGAAGATCTGTTCCTGGTACTTTGCCTTATCTCCTCTTGCACAAGATCCGACCAAAGTCGCTCCCATCCTAGCAATTTCTCCCGACCATTGATAGAGTCCTAATAGGAATTCCAACTCTTCAGAAGCCCAAGGAGAGCCAAGCTCACCAAGTCCTCGTCATCTATAGTAACCCCCACACTTCCCAGCTCATCCCTACACTTGACAAACTTTGTGAGGTTCTTGGGTATATTGTCGCCTTTCTCCATTTTTATGTTCATGAGTTTATCCTTGAGCGCCAACTTCCTCTGGTCACTCTCGCTTTGGAATAAATCTATCAAAGCTTTCCACATCAAGAATGGAGAATATTTACCATGAATTCTAGACACTATGTGATCCTTCACACCTTCCAACAGAATCCTTCGACACTTTGCTGTCTTCTTTTGCCATGCGTCAAGTGTGGCAGCATCGCTAGAAGCGGGTTTTGGAATTTCTGCATCGATGAACTCCTTCAACCCATTGTCATCCAGCACTCCCTCCATCCTGTCCTTCCATGAAATATAATTCGAGCTTCCCTAAAGGGCATACTACAATCACAATCCGTTGAAAGACATCTCAACTTCGACACCAAGAAAACACTGCTGCAAATTCAAATTCCACCAGCACAAAACTCAACCGCTTCAATGTTTTTCAATTGCTCCAATGATCAATATCTCTTTGATACCATGTAGAAATTTATATAACTGATATGTTATACATCCGAGATTCTCCTGATCACACACTATTTGACTTCATGCACAATACAGAATCTCTTCTACTATTGATCATTAATTTCGGAAATAAAAACAATCGCATGCGCATATTAAAACCATAAACATTTACACATATGAACACAGTAATTTAAGGGAAATCTTAAAGCTTAAAACCCCCAACTATATATATATTATATGTCATAGAGATCATGTAACAATCATTATACAAAGCTCCTCACAAGCTCTCAGTACAATCTCCAATTTCTACACACTAATCAGGTCTGATCTAGCAAAACACATGCTCCAATCTCTGCCACCTACTAGCTTGCCTCTATTGTGCAATCACTACTAAATAATGGCTCTGAATGAACTCAAATTGGTCCAGCCTTGCTCACGCAAGCCTCATCGGCATCTCCAACCACTGTGTGTTGCAAATCATGCAACATTATAGTCACAACTGATAGTCACACTGCTCTTTCACCTACCTCTTCAATGTTCTCCACTGAAACTGTCCATGCACTGTAGTTAACCGATGTATTCTTTAGTTGATTAATGAGTTAATAATTAGTGAATTAATTAATAATTAATTCACACCACTCTCACTAGTGTATAAATCAGTTAGACTAGATACAACTATCTCAACTATGTTTAACTCAGTTAAACTGAACACAACTCCACCAACTACCTTAATAACTCCACCAAACTCTGTCACATGAGTTCTAACTGACGTATCCATGCAATAGCTCCACTTAACCCTCAGGAATAGCGTAATTCCTTCTGTCAGCTCCTGTGCCACATCTGTGCACTTAACTAAAGTGCTCCAAGAGAATAAGATAATTTTTATAGTCCAAATATTATTAAGAGCTAATAATATTCGACATATCTATTTTTAGACTGGAAATCTAAAAATAGATTCCGCCCAATCTGTCTAAAAATAGAAGTCCATATATTTTTCCAACTTGAACAACCATCCACAAATAGCATCCTGCAACTCATAGAATATGATCGACATGTCTAAAAATAGACTTGCGCCAAAAATAGCCTGCGGGCCCGCTTAGTGAATGCGACTCTTTTCACTAAGCTCATCATCTTGTTGCAATCTCAACACAAAGGGATCAAGGGTTATGTATAAAAGGGCCACTTGCATCAAAGGTTTTATAAAATCCAAAATACTTGCGCTCTCTGATTGTTTCCGATGCGATAAGCGCCCGATGGGTCTAGCGCCTGGTTCTAGGGCGTGGGCATATGTGGGGAAGTGGTTTAGGACTTAGCCCAAAGGGGCTTAAGCCTATAGTTAAAAAACTTAATTTTTATGAATTTTTCAAGGTTTTTTGATGGATTTGGGGGTTTCGGTAAGGTTCAAAAATGAGTTTTAAACCTTATAAAAGGGATTTTATGAAGGGAAGAAGGGAATACATGAAAAATAGAGGAATTTCATGGGGGGAAAAGGGAATAAAATGAAGGTTAGTTTTGAGTGGAGGGAGGGGAAAAATGGAGTTTTGCAGCAGTCTTTTCTTCATGAAAACAATAGAATTTCTGAGTTTAAAATGGAAACAGTAGTGAAGATTAACCAATGGACATGATGTCTTCACAAGACTTCAAGAATTAACAACTTTTTGCAATAAAATTTGTTTCTTGAAGGGTTCAAAAAATGATTTAGCCACCTTTTCATATAACAAATTTTATAGGTGGCTAACGGTGGCTCCACTTGGGGATGGTGCCTTCTTGAAGGCATCAAGAACTTCAGACTTGCATTCTCTGGGGGGTTGATCAGTGCCTCATCCATTGGGATGCAACTTTCTTCACTTGGATGATCTTCTTTTTCTCTGAAAATATTAGCAGCCATGAAAAACAATGGATACCTGTCCAACAAGCTTTCTACCTACCCAATCCTACTGATCTAACATTTTTTCTTCTTTCAGAGTGCACTTGGATTGGAAAACTCTTTTATCAAAATTTTATTCTTTTGAAAGCATAAAACTAATCTAATTCTACTTCTTATTTCTCCTTGAACTCAGATTAAACAGTTGAGTTCATAAGCTTCTCTACCTAATCTACTATCTGTTAGGATTAAACAGTCTAACAGATTTTATTCTCTAATTTCTAAAATAGAAATTTAAAAGCATACAAGTCAGGATTGAACAGTCAAACTTGTTGCTGATCTATGGCATAAAAAATAAGCTGCACATAGATATTATTTTACATAAAATTAAATCAAAATGGAAGGGTTAAGATCTGAAAGTTCTAAGCACGACCTTCTCTTTTCTTCAGCTCTGTTTTTTGAGTTATTCGAGCTATTTTTCCTTGTTATCTGGTTCAGATTTTGAGCTGATTAGAACCAGTTTACCTCTGTTTTGACTCAAAAATTAAAATAGAGTAGACTCATTCTTCTTTTTTGAAAAACTAAGGTTCATATTTTGAGCTTGTTTGAACCTTTAATTTCTATCCTAATCTTCCTAACTGATAAGCCAAGATTAAGCTGTTTGGAAAATTGAATTCACTAACCTATCAGCAGTCAATTTAAAACTAATTAGTCATGATTAGGTTGTATGACTAACTAGAAGTGTGTTTTTCAAGAGTGGCATTTAAGCTTGCACACTTTCAGATTTTGTTTCTCTTTTTTGGTATGGGGTTGTACCTTTATTGTTTTTAGAATCTGCCCTCTTTTCTTTCTTTCTATTTTTTTCGTATTTTTGATTTTTCTAACTTTGAATGCAATGATGGGTGAAATATTTATGATGAGAAAAAAGATAAAAATGCTTTCAAAATATGATAGGGTCAAGAGAAACAATGTTTGAGCATCCTTCCATTGACAGGACTGCCAAACAGTTCAACTCCATTCAACTCCTGCAAGAAAAAGGCATTGTTACCAGCAGCAGAATGAATGAGATAAGGGCCAAGCCATAAGTTGTCAAATTTCCCATGCTTGCCCTTGTCTTCTCTCCTTGAGTCCCACTTCAAAACTTTTTCCCCAACATTAAAATTGTTGGCCTTTGTTCTTCTATCAAAAAGCTTCTTGATGTTGTCCTGCTTTTGTAATGCTTTGTTATAAACCTCCCCTCTGGTTTGTTGAAGGTGAATGGTCTGATTTATTCTTCTGATCATGTAATTGTCTCCAGACTCCACCTCTTGAATGAACTTCATAACTGGTACACCAAGGCTGGTTGGAAAAATTGCATCTATACCATACACAAGCTAGTAGGGTGACATTCCAATAGATTTCTTCAATGTCAATCTGTTAGCCCATAGTGCATGAACTAGCTTTGTGTGCCAAGACTTCTTGTTGTCCTCCAGCAACTTCTTGATTATGTTCACCAAACTCTTGTTCGAGGATTCTGCTAGTCCATCACCTTGAGGGTAATATGCTGTGGAATGACCCAATTTTATCTGATATTTGTGACAGAATTCAACCATCTTCTTGGATCCAAATGCTGCTGCATTATCAGTGATGATCTTCTTAAGACAACCAAATCTAGAGAGGATATGAGTCTCCATGAGTTTTATGATGATTGAGTCATTGTCTTGCCCAAAAGAGATGGCTTCTATCCATTTGGTGAAGTAGTCTGTTGCAGTGAGAATCCATCTATGTTGGGTAGATGAGGGTGGATGGATTTCTCCTATGAAGTCAAGTCCCCACTGTTGAAAAGGAGCTTCAACAGTGATTGGATGCAGAGGTAAGGGTAGAAGCTTCCTTTTTCCCTCAAAAAGTTGGCATTTATGACAGGAAATAATCATTTTATGTACATCAAGAAGGAGAGTAGGCCAATAGTAAACAACCCTTAGGATTTTGTTGGCTGTTGTCTTCCAGTAGAGATGACCTCCACACTCTCCTTCATGGAAATCATGCTTAAACTTCTCTGCATCATACTCAGGAAAACATTTAAGAAATATCCCACTTGCATTTTTCCAATAAAGACATTTATCTACAATGCAGTAGTTTACAGCTTTTAATTTTAGAAACCTTGCCTTTGTTTTTGATAAACCAGGAGGTGTATTCAAATTAAGCAAAAGATAAAGAATATCAGCATACCAAGAGGAATTCATAAAATGGTCTTCAACAATGGGACTTGAGATTTCCTCTTGTTCATCTAAAGAATTTATCATATTAATATCAAGAACTTCAAAATTTGATTCAGCCATTAATCTAGCTAGACCTTGGCCCTTGATGAGTTTAGTGGGCTTGATTTCCAAATCATATTCAAGTATTACTGCAATCCACTTACCTCTCTTACCATCTGGGTCCTACGTTAGAATGTCTTTCACAACTGAATTTGGGACAAAGGCAATTATGTGTGAGTGAAAGATGTATACTCTGAAGTCTTTTAAAGCATTGACCAAAGAAAAAGCTTGCTTTTTCATAATGTTATACTTCAGGGGTGCATCTCTCAAAGCCTTGCTAAAGAATGCAATAGGGTAATCTTGTCCCTGTGTATTTTTCTGCAAAAGGAAAACAACTATTGTATGTTCTGATGCAAATGAAAAAAATATAAAATCTTTTGAAAAATCAGGACTTATTAGGACTGGTGTTTTGGTTAACTCTTGTTTCACCAGCTCAAAGAACTTATTTGCTTCCAAGGTCCACTTAACTCCTTGCTCCTTTTTCAGCATGTTTTTAATGTTTCTAAGGAGCTCAACCAAGTTGGGTATGAACCTTCTCAAGAAATTAATCTTTCCAACGAAATATTGGAGTTCCTTGATGTTTCGAGGATGAGAGATTTGCAATATGGCCTCAATCCTCCTTGGGTCTATCTTAATACCCTCTTTTGAAATGATGTGCCCAAGAAGTTTACCTTCTTGGAGACCGAATAGTGTTTTCGTAGGGTTTAATGATATCCCACACTTTCTCAATCTCTCGAATACTTTTCTCAAATGTTCTAAGTGCTCTTCATCTGTCTTTGAAAACACAATGACATCATCAAGGTAAATAATGATAAAGTATCCCAATTCTTCCGAGAATGCGATGTCCATGGCTCGTTGGAATGTTGCACCAGCATTCATTAGACCAAAGGGCATTTTCACATACATGAAAGTGCCCCAAGGTGTAGTAAAGGTTGTCTTTAATTGATCATTAGGGTGAACTAAAATATGATTGTATCCTAAGTCGCCATCTATCAAATAAATTCTTTTAGAACCAACTACCCTTTGTAAAATATGGTCCATCTTGGGTAAAGGGTAGTTGTCCTTCAATGAAGCTTTGTTTAAGTCTCTAAAGTCTATACAAAGCCTAATCTCTCATGTTTTCTTCCTAACTAACACCAGATTAGACACCCACTCAGAATATCTAATAGGGACAATAATACCAGCTTCATACATTTTCTTGATTTCATTCTCAACCAAAGGTAACTAAACAGGGTTTATTCTGCGCAGTTTTTGTTTAAATGGCTTTTGGTTTTCTTTGAGAGGAATTTTGTTCTGAATTATTTCAGTGTCATAGGATTTTAGATCCTCGTAACTCCATGCAAAAACATCAGAAAATTCTTTAAACAGCTCTATGTATTTGAGTTTAATGTGAGCTGGTAAAGTCTTAGACAGTTTGATCATCATTGGTTTCTGTTCACTTCCTATATTGCACTCTTCGACTTCAGTTTCTACATGCTCTAGTTTTGGTTTCTTAGCCACATCGTTGAAATCAAACAACTCTTCTAAAGGGGCTAGCCCCTTTGGAAAACTCTGATTGTTAGACTGCAGAGTTTCTAAGTCCTCTGTTTCTAACTCTGCAATCATCTCTGTTGTGTTTTAAATTTTGCTAGATAGTATATTTATATTGGCAACCTCACGAGACTGTTCTTCTTCCTCAAGAAAATTTTCTTCACTAGGGCAGTCTGTTTCATAGTCTGAATCTGAACTTAGTAGTTCAAATTCATTTCTGAACTGCATGAAGTCTTCTATTTGTTTGTCTCTGTCAAACACTTTCCAATATTTCTCATTATCAGGAATGACTGGTCTAAATTTAATTTGATTTGTGCATTCTTTGGTTTCATACGGCATTAGGCATGTTCTAGCAGCAAAAGCTAAGCTATGGGCCATCTTATTCTTTCTTCTTGGGACAAAAATCAATTGGGATTCCTCAAACGTTTTCAATAGATCGACGACGTCATTTTGATAGGCTCTAAGTCTGGGGTGATTCGCATTGTATTCCCCATTGACTTGCCTAATGATTAATTCTGAATCCCCATGGACTCTAATTCTTTTGGCTCCTAAAATTTTCAACAAATGTAAGCCTAAAAGAAGGTATTCGTATTCTACTATGTTATTAGAACACTGAAAGTTTAGTCTATAGGAATGACCTTCTGTGTGATTATTTTTAGTGTTACGTATCCAGACACCTGCACCAACATTTCTTCTAGTGCAGGACCCATCAAAGTTCATACTCTATAGAGGATTAGTTTCGGGTTCAGCTTGGTTACTATCCTCCTCTTCAACTAGTGTGATGTCAGATTGTTCTTGAATATCAGCACTCTGTTGAATTCGTTTTAAATCCTCAGGTTTTTCATTGCGTTGAGAGTTACTTTCTTGACTATCCAGGTTTAAAAGCAAAGGATATATGACTTGTAGCTCAAGACCTGTGTGTTGTTTGCTGTAGTTTATGGGTTTAAAAAACTGTTTTGACACTTCTGTGGTGTCTACCTCCTCCTTTCTATCGGCCATTAATTTAGTTAAAGTGACTTGTTCATTAAATGTTTCATCGTTAAACAGGATAAAAGTATCAAGGCTGGTATTTACAAAATAAAGGGGGGATTTTTGTGGTATGTCTTGGCTAGTGACCATATACTGTATATGGGACTCCCTGTAAAGTCTTCTTGTCTGATTGAAAACAGGGATAGTCGCATAGGTCATGTCCATCTGCATAGTCCATTGTAACTTAGCTCCACAAGACCTAGATAATAGCATACCATACTTTGGGGGCACATCAGCCACAACAATATCCATGACTAAACATTTGGCTGGAATCTGTGCTAATTTAACACAAAGGTCTTTAATTAAACCTAAACATTTTACTCTGCTTGAGTCAAAGGAGTAAAGGTCTTTGTAAGGTCAAGTGATTCCAAGGCCTAGGCTCTCCATTACAGCTTTGGGCATTGAATTGTGAGAGGCCCCGGAATCATGCATAGCATTGTGCAAAATCTTTTCATGAACGTTTAAACTAACATTAAGGAGGAATATGTCCCTCTTGATATCTACCCTCAATCTTAGGACCAAAAATAAGCTCTGGCTGGTCATCGTTAAGACTGACAGTATCGTTATACTCTTCTATGAAAAAATCCTTCGAAATTAGGGATCTATATACATTCTGGGCAGCTAACTCAGTCAGAGGAACGGAGATTTTAATTCTTGAAATTTCCTGCTCCAAACTAAAAGGAATTTGATTCTTTTAAGTGCTTGTCTCAGCATTATTAACTGACATTCAATCAGCAAAATATATTTTCTGATTTTGTCTGTTTACATTTGTCAAAATTGTTTTAACAGGAGTATTAGCTGAGATGCTAGCACTACTAAGGTCTGCACTTTGTTTTGCATTGTTTTGAGTGCCTTTCTCTTTACCTTTATCAGAATTTCCAGCCACTATTGTTTCCTTCTGTTTTACAATTTTGGGTTTGTTTACAGTGCTTTTTTTTGAAGATTTGTCAGAGGTTTTGTTGTTGGGAGTTTCAAGATTCTTTTTACTTCTAAGGTCATATTCTTTTTGAGACTCTATGATGAAATTTTCGATGTATTGATAATAAATTTCATCATCATCTCTTTTGTCATCATAAGGTGTGTATAGACCTTGTTTTCTATCATAATGAACCTCAAAGTCATCATTATCTGCTCCCAGCATGTTGATATCATCTTCCTCTGTTTGCTCTAATGTATCTTCAACCTCGCTTACATAGTTTTTGTTTGGTCTCAATCTAGTCTCCTAAATTGAGCTCATTTAATTGTCAACCATGGTTGGTAAACTGCTGAAGTGAAGTGTACTATATGTACCTAGGTGTTTGTTTCTTAATGCGTTGTGTGTAGCGTTTTGTGATGTTTTTGGTCTTTTGTGATGATTTATGATGTTTTTGGTCTTTTGGTGGTTTTATGTTCACAAGAAAGATGACTAGAAAGCTAATGGAAAGGAGCTGGTGATTAAAAACAGAGTGAAGTCTAAATGCAAATGAAATACTAAAAACAGAATCAAATCTAAACTATGACTAAGCAAAAGCAAAGCTTGATAATGACTTTTAAGCAAATGATTCAAAACACAAACTAAACTTGTCAAATTCTTTCATCAAAGGCATTTGAGAGAGAGAGCTTGAGACATGGTCAACTAAGTATGCAAATTTTCCTAACTAAACAATTTGAACAACTAATTTATAATGATGCAACATTTCATCCTTGATTAGAGATTTGTTGAAGTATGTTTAGAATAAAACATTGATATCATCATAAGATCTTCTATTCTAGGACTAGTTCATAACTCTATTCTGCAATTTAATTGAATGTCACAAAACCTTACTCAAGAGTTATTGATTTCTTTTCAAAGTAGTCTTTTGAGGGAGGGCTCTGTTTATGAAATAATGAGGAAATTGCAGAGGTACTTCAGGCCTTAAAATGATATTGTCTTCTGTTCATATGGTTATGAATCAATTATGGATTTTAGAACAAGAAGAGATTTGTGAATAATGAAGGTTTTTTTGTTAAATTTAACAACTGAAGTAATCTAGTATGCAGTGAATAACAACTGAATGTGGAGTGCAAATGCAATGAGTTGAGCTACAACCAAACCTAAAATGTCACTAGCCTAAAACAGTGTTAAACTACAAGTCATTATCAAACTTAAAGCAAAACAACTGAACATGAGTTAAGTGCAATTAAACTCCAGAGCATCCTAACTAAGCTATCATGCATTATTCTATGGAATTATACAGTCTGTTTGTCCATCATGATTGGTATTTTGGAAGAGTTCCTTCTTTTGGAAGAGTTTTTAGAACAATCCTGACTGTGTAATTGAGTGCAAATGAAAATGTAAAGACTGAAAGCAATGAACAACTAAGATATCATAGCCATCTCCTACCCATCATTATGATATTTTTGAGAAGCGTTTAAGAGCAAGAACAACTATGGTACTTAGTGAAAACACACAACTAAAACGTTCAAGATCACAATCATGCTTAAGACAGTATAAAGATTTCTTGGAAGAGTTTCTTCTTGTGGAAGAGTGCTTATCATAAGTATAACCATGATGGTGAATAAAAGAGACTACAATTAAACCCTACAATACTATAGCCATTTCCCATTCATCATTATAATCTTTTGGAAGAGCTTCTTCTTTTGGAAGAGTTAGAATGAGTATAACTATAGTAG
Source organism: Pinus albicaulis (assembly GCA_034641835.2). Lineage (NCBI taxonomy): Eukaryota > Viridiplantae > Streptophyta > Pinopsida > Pinales > Pinaceae > Pinus > Pinus albicaulis. The sequence continues at coordinate 106,460 of JAXQQM020083608.1, forward strand.
CTAATTAAAAAAACTACAAATTCAACTTCAAAAACGTAAAGGTAGCTAGAATACTTATCTAAATTACGCAAATAAATCCGTGCAAGAGGCAGGGGCCCTCTACCACCTGACGGAATTTAACTCCAAATCAAATCAACGCTTTCAAAACAACATTGTCTGCTTCATTAAAGGAGAAATAACTTGAACAGAGCAATCTGCGTCTTCAGAAATGTAGCACAGAATCTAAGCAAAATCTAGAACAAAATCTAGCCTAGCTCTCGGTTTCCCAAGTGTTTATATAACAAATGTAAATAACAAGACTTGCAACAATTTCAGGAACATTGTCTTTCCTTATCGGAATCACATTAGAACTCTTGAAGTGGCTGCATAAAGAGGAAAAAGACATCTAGACTGAGACAGTCCTAATAGAAGTCTGCCTTCCTAAATGTGTTCCCACGTACCAAAACCATACCCAGAATTCGTTTCTTCCTCCATGATGAGCAATGAACCATGTAGACATCACGTGGATTATGCCCATATGCGGTTTTTCTTGAGAGGCCACCTGGAACATACCCAAACGTGAAGACAGCTGCAGAATCGCCGGTTAGCTACGGAATGTCTGCATTCTGCAGCTAGTTCTGGTCAAAATGCATTACAATGACAAAAATCAAAAAATTTAGCAAGTCAGTCATGTTAATCATTCTAAAAGTAATTTCAACTAAATTCATTGATCAATTGGGTCTAGGATAGCAATGGAAAAGGGAAAATGAGGTAAAGTAAGATGAAAGAAAGCACAATTTTGAGGCTCAACATACCCCCATTGTTGTCTCTTTGCATGTCCTCATGCAAATTATCCTATGAACTCAGAGGCTTCTGCAAGAACATCTAATCCTCTCCTTCTCCTTTGTCTGGAAGCTAAAGATCTTCTGGGTTTTCTGATAACAAGTTTGAACCTTAGGTTGGTAAGTGCTCTGATTAGCTTTTTGTTCCTTTGCTTCAACTTTTCATTGGTCTTCTCCACTTTGTCTATATGTAGGGATAAGGTTGAGTTCATATCAGTCTTGAGCTCGACTTGATCCTTGAGAATTTCATTCTCATTTTTTATGTGTCTATTAAGTATTTCCAACTCATACCTATCCCTTCTTAATACATCTATTTCAGACAGTGGAGGACTAGGGGTTCTCTCCTTGCTTTCTGAAGCTCTCCTTTCCAAAGTTTCCACATAGTCATAAATTTCTTGTTGAGCAGGGTCAATTTCAGGGGTTCCTTCATTAAAATCCTCTTCATCATCTTCTTCAATGGATGTTTCCTCATCTTCTATATTAATCACCCCTGTTTGTTTGATTTGAGTTTTCTTTAGTTTCCCCTTTAGTCTGTGGCTTCTTCTTGGCTGAGAAGATCCCTCTTCTTTCTCCATGGCAGATTTCCTGATTACTTTTTCTTTCTTAAGTTGTCTCTTGATTTGAGTCAACTTCTCTGAGATGATTTCCTCACTACTTTCTTGGACTGTTTTGTCAATTTCAACTTTTGAAGCTCTCCATTTTCTACTTCTCCTTGTAGGATGTGGTTCCGATGAGGGTTCTTTTGGCTCTTCAAAATGATTTCTTATCAAGAAATTGTCCCATGTATCATTTGTTTTGGTTAAATGATGTTCAATCAAAATTTTAACCAAACCATGATGATATAAAGTTGTCTCTAAAAATTGAACCCTTCTTTGAACACAGGAGGCCATATTTTTCAAGCTTTGAAGCAAGAAATAGGGTAGGTTTAAGTCTTCCCCCAGAAAATGCATTATCAGTCTAATGTGGTAGACATAAAATGTGCCATATCTACCCTCACATGTAATAAATTTTTGCAGAAGAAGTAGTATGTTTCTCCATTTATTTTTCAATGCAGAACTTGGAATTCCTTTCTTAAATACAGTGACATCCATACCTGGTGATTTTAGAATTTGTTTCCAGGATTCATTGTGGAATTCTCTGTTTTTGAACCATCTCTCTCCATTTCTGAGCAACCCTGTAGCTTCTGCAATGAAAACTTCAGTGACAATAAATTTGACATCTCCCACTTCAACTTCGGTTCCTTGAAATGATCTTGCAAATGTTTTAGTGACTTCTTTGTGGAAGCCATTAAATTTTTCCAAAAATTGAAGCCATCCTATCTGTTGTAACATTTCTTTGCATTGAGGGTAGCCTTCTAAGTATTTTTAACCCACTGGTTCAGTTCTTACAATGAAACCCATAATTGCTTCTTCAATGTTCGAATTAACACTCTTCTACCCACAGAAACAATAACTTTCACCTTTGAATTGAAATGGCTTCAAGTTCTAGATAACAATGGCTTCAAATTTCGGAATGACATACCTCTGATTGACAATGACAAATGTCTTCAAACTTCAGAATGATATACCTCTGATTGACAATGACAACAGCTTCAAATTTCGGACTAATATGCCTCTGGTTGACAATGAAAACAGTTTCAAACTTCGAGCTGATATGCCTCTGGTAGACAATGGAAAATGGCTTCAAATTCTACACTGATGTATCTCTGTCTCTTAGTGATAAATAGCTTCAAATTCCCACACTGCTATACTCTATTTCTCAGTGGCAAATAGCTTCAAATTCTTCACTGCTATACCTCTGTCTCCCAGTGACAAATGACTTCAAATTCTTCTCTGCTATACCTCTGTGTTTATAGTGATAATCTCAATCTCTGCCCACAGTGATACTTTGTCTGCCCACGGAATCAAATGGCTTCAAATTCTCATGCTGCTATACCTCTGCGTTTACAATGATAATTCTCAATGCTATACCTTTGCGTTTATAGTGATAATGCTTTGATATTCAAACTGATATCCTTTTTCTCTGCTCTCGGTGATAAGAATATCTCTGTCTACGGAATGAAATGCCGGCTTCAGAATGGAGTGATGGCAGTGGTCACGGAATGAAGTAGTGGAGTGAGGTGGAGGGAACGAATTAATGATTGAAGAGATGGCGGAGATTTTTACAACGGAAAAGGGAATCATCATTGAATGAATTGGTTGGGTTACGTGAAGAATTCAAACACTTCGACCATTTGAACCGCTTAAATGGTGTCGGGCATGAAATTTGAAATGAGAGATTTTAATCCAAAGTTTGTGGAGGGTTTATTGGTGTTGATCAATAAAAATAATTAAAACAACCTTTTCGAACAATTCATAACTAAAACTATGCTAAACTTTATGAAATGCCATTATAATCTAAACTTGTTACCTCTGCTTTTCATTTGATTTTTGTAGTCTTTGTCTTCTTTGTTCACCTTTGGAAGAGTCTTCATAATCCTTCTTGATGCTTTTTATTCATGGATACACTGGATCATTTTGTTGCAATTCTAATGTCTGCTGGTTAATGTCTTCAGGATTTGTAGCTGCGGAATGTCTGGCTAGCTGCAGAAAGCCTGATCAGCTGCAGAATGTCTGTTAAGCTGCAGAATGTACCTGTAGAGCATTTTGATCATGGAATGGAGTGTTTTTGGAATATAGGTGAAATGTTATATGGTATAAATGAAGATGGATGATGAGACATGATGTATATGAAGTGGATGATGAAATGGAATGGATTCAGTTTATGAAATGGAGTGAAAGAACATAAGAACTGCCCTGCAATCCTTGACATGTTTTATTCATTTACAGCAAGACATCAAACTTTAAATTTTAACATGGAAATGAGATGGATGGAGTATGGAATGAGATGAATGAAACATGGAATGAAGTAGAGTATGAATGAAATGAATGAAATGGAATATGGATGGATAAATGAATGGAGTGAAATGAAATGAGATGGATCATAAGCACTATGGATCTGAACTTATGATTTTGTAACAACTGCTTGCAAAAACAAAATGGAAAAGTTAGAGTGTCAGAGAAACTCTGATTTTCACCCTATATTTTCTGTATAAACATGCCAATCAATGATTGGTTTTCATGTTTATACCTTTATTTATTTATTTATTTATTTATTTTTATTTTATTTATTTATTTATTTATTTATTTTTATTTTTTTCAAAAGATAAATGCTTCAGAAAATTTAATCAAGTTGATGAAGAAGAGAAACTCTTCTTCATTAACTTCGCATCACTGCTTTCTTGGAACTTCTTGACAAATTCTTCTCTTGAGAGTGGTTTGTGATATAGCTTCAATCTATGACCATTCACAAGAAAAGTGACCTCTTCTTCATCTATAGTTCTGATTTTGACTGCCCCATTATCAAAAATTTCAACAATTTCATATGGCCCAAGCCAATGTGTCTGAAATTTACCTTGAAAATCTTTGAATTTTGAATCAAACAAGAGAGCCCAGTCACCCTCTTTGAATTTCTTCTCTTTGATGTACTTGTCATGCCATCTAGCCCTTTGCTGTTGGACTAGACTTGTTTTCTGAACTGCATCTTGTCTGATCTCATCCAATTCATTAATTTGCTCCAGTCTATGCTTTTGTGCCTCCGTTAAATCAAGTCCTAGCTTAACTGCCATTTTGAAGGTTTGAATTTGGAACTCTATGGGAAACAAAACTTGCTTTTTATAAACAAGCTCATAAGGAGTATGGCCTGTTGTGTTTCTCCATGTAGTTCTATAGGCCCACAAGGCTTCAGGAAGCCTATCTACCCAATATTTTGTATGTAAATGAACAGTCTTTGTTAGGATTCCTTCAATGACCTTATTGGTAGATTCCACTTGACCATTTGCTTGTGGATGATAGGGAGTAGTTTTTCTATGCCTGATTTTGAACCTCTCCATCATTTGCTCCACTAGCCTTGATGTAAATTGAGCTCCTTGATCTGTAACAATTTCCCTTGGGACACCAAAACGAGTAAAAATATCCTCAAAAAGAAAAGTAACTATAGATGCTTCATTAGCAACAAGTAATGGCTTAGCTTCTACCCATTTAGTAACATAATCAGTGCAAACTAATATATATTTCTTTTGTCTTGATGGAGGACTAATAGGTCCTACAAAATCCAAAGCCCATTTTTCAAAAGGTTCAATGTGTGCCTGAGGTTGTAATGGCATCTCACCTGAAGGAGAAGGTTTCCCTACCCTTTGGCAACTGTCACACCTTTTGACATACTCTTTAGCATATTTAAACAAAGATGGCCAATAATATCCTAAATTAAGGATCTTATAGGCTGTCCTCTTATCTGCAAAGTGTCCGCCACAAGGTTCATCATGACATGCCTTGAGAATCTCAGGCATCTCATCTTCACGAACACACCTTCTAATGATCAAATTTGGACCTGTCTTGTACAACTCATTAGCAACCCATGAATATTTTGCACTATCATTAATAATTTTTATTTTATCCCTTGCATTCATAATCGAAGGAAATTTTCCTGAAACTAAATAATTAGCAATATCAGCAAACCATGGAGTTTGAGTAGAGATTGCCAAAAGATATTCATCAGGAAATTGATCTTCAACCGGAGTGTCATCTTTGATATTTTGGAGTCTAGATAGGAAATCAGCTACTGTATTTTGTTTTCCAGGCCTATCTAGAATAGTAATGTTGAATTCTTGTAAGAGCAACAACCATCTTATAACTCTGCCATTAGTGATTGATTTGTTCATTAAATATCTAATTGCAGAATGATCAGTGTGAACAAAAGTTTCATAGCCTGTTATATAGTGTCTAAATTTGTTTATGGCATGAACAACAGCTAAAAACTCTTTTTCAATTACAGTATAGTTTATCTCTGCAGGAGTCAAATTTTTACCGGTATAATAGATGCATAAAGGAATCAAATCTTCGCTCTAATATCGGCTCCAGAGAGCCGTATCGAAGGACCGTTTATGCAAACTCTGTTAGTCCCTATAATAGGTGCTTCAAATTTTATTTCAGGGTTTTAAAGCAACTGCAATTTGGTTAAATAATTTCATAAATCTTGGTGAGTAATTTGAAGAGAGGAGATGCTATTTTGGTGAAGTTTCTATAAATCTCCGATAATACCCTGTAAATCCTAGAAAACTTTTAACATCTCTTTGACAACTTGGAATGGATAGGTTAGAAATGACTTCAACTTTTGCCTCATCAACTCTAATCCCATCCCCTGAAATGTGGTGCCCTAAAACAATACCTTCAGTAAACATCATAAAACATTTTTCATGACTAAGTGAAAGGTTTGTTTCTTGACATCTTTTTAAGACTTTTTCCAGGTTTTCTAAAGCCTCTTCAAATGTATTCCCATAAACTGTGAAATCATCCATGTACACCTCTACACAGTCATGTATTAGATCCAAAAAAATTCCTAATACTGCCCTTTGGAATGTTGCAGGTGCATTGCATAATCCAAATGGCAATACTCGATAGGCATAGGTACCCCAAGGACAAGTAAATGTGGTTTTATCTTGGTCTTCAAGTGCTACCTGGATTTGATTGTAACCACTAAACCCATCTAGGAATGAAAAGTACTTTTTACCTGCTAATGTATCTAATACTTGATCTATGAAAGGTAAGGGAAAATGGTCTTTAAGAGTAGCTTAATTCAGTTCTCGGTAGTCAACACACACCCTCCATTTTCCATTTTTCTTAGGTACAATTACTAAAGGGGAAACCCACTGACTATCTGAAATAGGATAGATGAAGTTAACATTTAACAATTTTTGTAATTCTTCCTTGACAATTTCCCTAAGATTTTGATTCATCCGTCTTTGAGGCTGTCTAATTGGTTTGCAATTTGCCTCTATATATATGTGATGAGTACAAGTCTTGGGACTTATCCCTTTCATGTCAGTGTATTCCCATGCATATGCGGAAGAATGTCTCTGTAATACTTTGACTAACTCTTCTTGTTGAGATTTTTCTAGGTTCTTGTTTATGTTCAAAGTTTTTCCTGGAAAAATTTCACTTGTAGAGCTGCCAAATTTGTCCATAGAATGAAGAGACATCTGCCTAGATGAAAAAAACTCAATATTGGATCCCTCTTGAAATGATTCATGTTTGTGTTCTAGAGAGGATTCAAAGTTTTCTAGAGTATTCAGAATTTGATTATCTTCACTAATTTCTGAAATTGTGAAGAGTGGTTGTAAATCTTCTTCATCCTCTATCCATTGAGTGTCATCTAGATCTGTAATTGTCCTAGTTGGAGGATATAAAGTGAATCTCTTAGTTGAACTACCATCAGAAATATACATATCACCGGACCTACAACTAATAAAAGCATCAGCTGTAGCCAACCAAGGTCTTCCTAATATAACAGGATGGCCTCCTAGATTATTATTAGGAGTTAGGATCATGAAATCCACAGGGTACTCCCAAGAATCTAGGGACACTGGAATGTCTTCTATTACCCCATCTGGTTTGATCACAGATCTGTCTGCTAATTGTAATAGTGTGGGTGTAAAGAGAAGATTAGGAAGTTTCAGTTTGTCCATGATTTGTCTACTCATGGTATTTATTGCTGCTCCTAAATCAATGAGTGTGTTTTGAATTTCAATTCCATTGATGTGAATTTTGACAACTGGATTTCCGGGGTCAAGATACTTTGGAATAGCAATCTTGCCCATCATAATGTCTACTATTTGTCCTACCAGTTGAATTTTCTTTGTTTCTCTTATTCTTTTTCTTGTTGTTTCATACTCAACTCCTTTATTGTTTTGGCTAAAATTGGGATTTCTTTGATGGCTTGCAATAATGGAATTTTAATGCAAACATTTCTCAATTCATCTAAGAAATCATAATTAGGCACCATGATTTGTTTTTCTACACCTCTATCAATTTGTAATCTTTCCGGAAAGGGAGGTATAGAAGTAGATGTGGATGGTTTCTCTAATACAGGAGTTGAATTTATTGGATCTTTTTGTTTTAGTTTTTCAATGTGTGGGTCTTGAAAGGATGTGTCTTCCTCAAGACTTTTATTCACCCGTAGAGAGTCTTCCTCAGAATTATCTTGTTCTTGTATGATCACAAAAGGTTTTCTCTTTTCAAGTATTCTTCCAGACCTAAGTTGAACATCACTAAGGTCTAGAGGAGTAATTAAATAAGTTGGAAATTGTTGACCTTCTATCATGTATGTATTTTGAGGGTTTTTATTATTGGGGTTTGGTATGGGTTGTGCGGGCAATTGATTTGATTTTTGAGGGAATGATAATGAAAGTGGTTGATTTTGATGTGGTTGGTTCTGATGATGTTGTTGAGGATTTTGTTGAAAATTTTGTGGAAGATTTTGAGGAAAATTTTGTTGAGGATTGTTGGAACACCTAATCCTACATGGGTAGGTGTGGAATATGAAAAGTCACAATGGAGTCCAAGTGACCTTGGAATGTGAAACCAAGAGTCACACCATTGTACTATAAATGTACATCTTTGTACAATGGAAAATAAGAAAGCCTCACGCTTATCTTTCTTTGTGTGTTGAGTTCTTTGTGTGTGTGTGTTTCTTCCTCATACACCATGTGTGTGCTTCAACATGGTGTTTAACATGGTATCAGAGAGGGCGATTTCTGGCCCTGCTCCACTTTGAGTGAGCCATTTTTGTTTATGGCCTATGCATATCCGCAAAAATTGTTGGTTTTTTTGCAGCACTCAAGTGTTTGTAGCAGTGTTTTTGCCGCATTCAGAAGAAAGAGCAGCGTTCAGAAATTGGTTTGAAGGAGGAGTAGCACTCAGAAATTGGCAGCACTGTTTTGAAGAAGAGCAGCAGGTGTTTTGAAGAAAGGCAACACTGCCCATCTGAAGGTTTTCATTCTCATTTCTTTCTGCAATTTTTGCCCATTAAAAATCTGCATTTTCAAGAGTTGCTGGAATATTGTTTAAAATTGAGTTTCTGAACAAGTTTCTGGGTTTTCACTGGAAATATTTCTGAGTTTTCATTGGAAGATTTCTGAGTTTCTGCAATTCTTCATTTTCCTTTTGCTGGGCTACTGAAAAGATTTCTAGATTTGCATGGAAAGAAATCTGAGTTTTTCTGCTAGTCTGCTGCTGAAATTATTCTGCTATATATTTGGAAGAAGAAATTCTGCAGTTGCCCTGTTTTAAAGACATTTGTGAAATTTCTACTCTTTATTCTGCTCTCTGCTGTTAATTTAATAAATAATAAAAAAAAAAATTCCTCTGCATTCCAGGCCTTTCGGCCCCCAATACATCCCCAAACCTTGGCTTTACAGCGCTCTCTCCTTATCCAGCTCTACACTCCACGCAATACCACACTCATATCCTACGCACCCTGCAATATCCTACGAGTTCCCTTAACCCTACCTGCCTCACACTTCGGCGCCCACTCATCCCAATCCTCACTGCATTGCCTTACGACCCTCGACCTCACAGTCCACACTCATTGCTCCCTCACTCTTAACTCTACGCCCAACCCGCCGGCGCACCTGCAAACTCCACACACGCCGGCCCTCCCTCTACTCCACGACCCTTACACACAAGTCGACCCTTGCACTTGCGGCTCCCATTTGGACTCCTCTCCCGCTCGCATTGAAACCCTCCACTCACAATCTGCGTTAAACTCCGCCCTCAAAACTATTACAAGCCTACAAACGAAACCCCTTACAAACTACGCTCCCTCATCTCACCTTACCGTGCGCCCTTCTCACAACAGAGCCGCCCTCCCTGCTCGCATTTGGTCTCTCCCTCCTTACATCTGTGCCAACGCTTCCTCTTCCCGCCCCCTAGCTGCACACTCTTCGCCCCTTCCTCTCCAACGATTCCCTCTCCCTTCTAAAATCTGCCCTCCCACGGCAGTCTTTTCCCTCTCTTTTGTAATTTAAAAATCGACTTCTGAATTTTTAATAATATCTCCCCTCCGTCCTACAATTCGACTTGTTTAAATTTTAATCACTATTATATCCCCTCTCCCTGCCTTTTAATAAATCTCCCACCCTCCATTATTATAATCCCTCTCCTTTTTAATTCGTTCCCACCTTTTTATTTAATTCGTTTCCTCCCATTTAAAGTTAATCCACTTCCTTTTTTAAATTCATTTTCTCTTTTTCACTTTAATTTTTTATTAATATAAAAAAATAAAATTAAAAAAAAAAAAATTAAAAAAAAGAGAGGAAGGTTTCCGTTCCATATTAATTCCCCCATTTAAAATCCCCTTTCCATTTCCATCTCATATAGTTTTCCATCCCATTTCCCCTTAATTAAAATTCCCTCAATTTTTAATTCCAATTTTTAATTAATTTTTAATTAATTAAAAAAAAAAGCAGCAGAGAGAGAGGAAAAAGAGAGGAAAATAGAAGACATGAACAGCAGAAATGAAGAAAATGGCATATGAAGAGCACATAGACTGAATACATAGAAGAAATTGAGTTTTACATTGTGATTTATGGCATTGACAAGAGGGTGATTTTTTGAATAATTTCACATTTGAAGACAGTTTTCCATCATTGAAAACCAGTTATTTGAAGAAATTTCATCTGCTTTAAAGGCTTCTTTCATAGTGTTTTCAGCTGCACATATTTTTGCAGAGATTTTGTATTGAACTCACATTGTGAGTGAATTTGCCTCTTCATTCATAGTTGCAATCAGTATTTGAGTTGTTGGAAAATTGTTGATATAAGTCATTGTTGATTGCCCTCCATCATTTGAGGAGCAGAATTTGTACTTTGAGATTTCCATCTTTGGAAGTTCTCTTGAGTCATTTGTATTTGTTGTTGAATCACATTGTAAACGGGTGCATTTTCGGTTGAAGCCGACACCCTTTTCATTTTTGAGCCTAAGTTGTTGAAAATGGCCAAAATAAATGAGGCATTAGAGTTGTTGAGTGACCTCATTCATTCAAATGTTGATGATGTGATAAAATGAGCAAGCATGCTCTTTGTAACATTCAAAATTGTTTGCTAGATGCACAAGAGAAGATTGAGTTTTTGCAGTTGGAAAATCAGCTTCAGCAAGACGAACTTCAGCAAAAGAGTCACCATTCTGAACCTGTTTCTGTTCAGAACATTGTGAAGGACTCTCATCAGAAGAAAGAAGATAAAGTTGCATATGATCGACATTCAGTGCCTTGTACTAGAGCAGATGTACATGCAGATGCAGCAGCTCAGCCTGCACTTCTCAAGCCCATCATCAGACCTTGGGAAGAGCTTGTCCACAACAAGCACCGAATTGGTCTTGGATATGACAAGGATGTGTCCTTTCATATTCCAGACTACACCAAGCCTATCAGATTTCAAAGTGTCGGATTCCTATATGACAGTTCACCTGCAGCTGTTCCAGATCCTGTTCCACAACAACAACATCAGATTGAGAAATGCCAACACTGTGATCGAGTTGGCCACATGAAAGATCATTGTTTTGATCTTCATCCATGCAAGCACTATGGTCGGCACACCCATTCTTCAGACAGATGCTTCAGACACAAGCCTCCTGCAAGAACAAAGATTCACCTTGGATGGATCGCTTTTTGGCAATGGGCATCAGCAGCCAAGAATATGTTTACGACACATGTTAGAACTTGCTCACGGATATTGAACAAACTTGCAGTTGAGTTTTCGCCATCATCTCACCTTGTCCCTGACAGGGAGGAAAATGGTGGTCATGTACAAGCTTCGACGTCAGATCAAGCGAGCCTGAGCCACAATCTCTCATTCCATGTTCAGAGTTGTAGCCAGCAGTTCAAGCGAGCCTGAGCCACAATTCATCATTCCGGATTCAGAGATGTAGCCAGAGACACGGATGCCCATGAGCATACCTTCGGTTGGTGGATAACCTAAAACCATCATCTTTGGTTGGTGGATAACCTAAAACCATCATTTTCGGTTGGTGGATAACCTAAAACCATCATCTTTGGTTGGTGGATAACCTAAACCATCATTTTCGGTTGGTGGATAACCTAAAACCATCATCTTTGGTTGGTGGACAACCTAAAACCACCACAGGTCGTAGACCTCCCTTCTTTTAGGTCGAAGGTCTCCCTTTTTTATGAGGGACAATTCCTCTAGCAGAAGCCTTCAACTTCTTGCCAGTTTTGGAAGAGTTCCGGGAACTGCAACATGTATTGCGTTCCAGTGTTTTTGGTCATCCTAAAACCACCTCCTTTTTTCCAACATTTCAGAGAGTTGATTCAGCCAAGTGCTGCCATGCATACTTTGCAGATTTGTATTACAACTCTTTTCTTGGACTCACACATACCCCTTCGGATTAAGGGGGGATGTTGGAACACCTAATCCTACATGGGTAGGTGTGGAATGCGAAAAGTCACAATGGAGTCCAAGTGACCTTGGAATGTGAAACCAAGAGTCACATCATTGTACTATAAATGTACATCTTTGTATAATGGAAAATAAGAAAGCCTCACTCTTATCTTTCTTGGTGTGTTGAGTTCTTTGTGTGTGTGTGTTTCTTCCTCATACACCATGTGTGTGCTTCAACATGGTGTTTAACAAGGATTTTGAGGATAAAAATGTGGATATGGTGGATAGGATGGTGGATACTGGTAATATGGAGAGTATCTTCCATAGGGACTTTGTGATCCTTGTGCCCAAGCTGGAGATTGATTTTGAAATTGGGGCCAAGGTTGCTGCCAAGAATTCCAAGGTGGAGGTTGATTATACATTTGATCATGGAATCCTTGTGTTTGAGGTCCCTGCCAAGGTCTTCTAGATACAAAGTTAAGAGACTCTATGGAATCTGTAGGAGTTTCCTCCTGAAAGACAGCTTTGAGACTAGGAAGAGAAGGACAATTCTTGGTCTCATGTTTCTCAGAACAAATGACACAGGTTTCTTCAACTTTTACATCCAAAGGAAACTCTCTTAAGACATGTTTCTTTCTACATTTGGGACAAAAGATTACCAAGGCATCAGATTCAGCCTTCTGCTTGTTTTGTATCTTGAGGGTGTCTATTTTTTCACTAAGACTCCCTAAGATGTCAGATTTAAAATCATCAAGCATGTGTCCTATTTCTAATCTACTTACTATCCCAGAAGCAGATTTACTTGCCCTTGCAAGAGTAGGATCTCTTGGACCTTTGACAGTTTTAGTTTCCCTCTTGAAAGGTTGATACATAACTCAGATATTTCAGGTAATGTGAGTTGTGATATATCCCCTTTTCCCATCATGTTAAGAATATCCAACCATTCATCCCTAATTGTTTTCAACAAAAGAGCTTTTAAGGTGTCTTGATCTAGGTTTTCCATTTTTGCCCTTTTGATGTTGTAATTAAATCTCTCCAACAAATCTTCCAAATTTTCATCTTCTTTTTGTAACATCTTGAACACTTCTTCCTTATGATTAACCGGCATACAATAATCCAAATATCTCTCTAAAAATGCTTGTTTCATGTCTTCCCATGTTCTAATAGAACTACTGATTAGACTCATAAACCACTTCAATGTTGCTCCTTTCAAAGTTGAAGGAAATAATTTCAGTTTTTGAGCATCTTGTAAGTAGTCATAAGTTCTACACAGCACTTCAAATTCGAATAAGAAAGTTTCAGGATCTTTAGTTTTAAGTCCATAGAAGTTTGGAAGGACAGAGGGTGAAATATTTTTCATGGTTGTATTGGTTTCTTCATCAAGTATAGGGAACCCAAAAGAGCTTCCTATTCTACCTCTTCCTCCATTTGCACCTCTACCTCCTTCTCCTCTTCCTCATTCTCCTCTACCTCTACCTCTACCTCTAAATAGTGTGTTTTCTCCACTAAAAACTCCTCCTCCTCCTCCTTCTTCCATGGTTGACTCTCTTGTAGAAGTGGAAAGGTTTGTGTCCCTAACAGGAGTTTTTAGATCTTCTTCTATGACAGGTTTAGTGGATGAAGTGGAAGGTTTTTCTAATGGGATATCTGATTTCAGGTCTTCTAGAAGTCCAGGATCAGTAAAGGAGGGAAGATTGGTTTGAGTTGAAGGTGTACTAGCTCTGGATCTAGATGAAACAAGTGGTGTTCTAGAAATCAAACTTCTGCCTCTGCTGCTTATAAATCTCTCCCTTGAATCTCTCTCTCTACGCATAAAATTGTTTTTGGATGCTAAGAAACAAAGGTTACCTAGTTTTCACTTCCCCGACAACGGCGCCAAAATGTTTGGTCTCAATCTAGTCTCCTAAATTGAGCTCATTTAATTGTCAACCAGGGTTGGTAAACTGCTGAAGTGAAGTGTACTGTATGTACCTAGGTGTTTGTTTCCTAATGCGTTGTGTGTAGTGTTTTGTGATGTTTTTGGTCTTTTATGATGATTTATGATGTTTTTGGTGTTTTGGTGATTTTATGTTCACAAGAAAAAAATGACTAGAAAGCTAATGGAAAGGACCTAATGATTGAAAACAGAGTGAAGCCTAAATGGTTGATGACAAATGATAAATGCAATTGCAAACACTGAAGTAAAATCAAATCTAATCTATGACTAAAAAGAAATAAAGCTTGATAATGACTTCTAAAGAAATGATCAAAACATAACTCAACTTGAGAAATGATCAACTAAGTATGAAAATTTTCCTATCTAAACAATCAAAACAACTAACTTATAATGATGCAACATTTTGTCCTTGATTAGAGATTTGAAGCACAATTGGAAAAAACATTGATACCATCATAAGATCTTCTATCCTAGGATTAGTTCCTAACTCTATTCTGCAACTTAGTGAAATGTCACAAAACCTTACTCAAAAGTTATTGATTTCTTTTCAAAATAGTCTTTTGAAAGAGGGCTCTGTTTATGAAATGATAAGGAAATTGCAGAGATACTTCAGGCCTTAAAATGATATTGTCTCCTGTTCTTATGGTTATAGATCATTTGTAGATTTTAGAACAAGAAGATGTTTGTAAATAATGAAGGCTCTTTTGTTAAGTTTAACAACTAAAATAGTCTAATATACAGTGAATGACAATTGAGTATGAAGTGCAAGTGCAATGAGTTAATCTAAGAATGAACTTAAGATGCCACTAATCTAAAACAATGCTGAACTACAAGTCATTATCAAACCCAAAACAGAACAACTCAACATGAATTAAGTGCAATGAAACTCCGGAGTATCCTAACTATGCTATCATGCATTATTCTATGAAATTATACAGTCTGTTTGTCCATCATTATTGATATTTTGGAAGAGTTCCTTCTTTTGGAAGAGATTTTAGAACAATTCTGACTGTGTAATTGAGTGCGAATGCAAACATAAAGACTGAAAGCAATGAAAAACTAAGATATCATATCCATATCCCACTCATCATTATGATATTTTGGACAAGCGTTTAAGAGCAAGAACAGAGATGGTACTTAGTGCAAACACACAACTAAATCATTCATTATCACGGTCATGTCTTGAACATCTTAATAATTTCTTGGAAGAGTTTCTTCTTGTGGAAGAGTGATTAGAACAAGTGTAACTGTGATAGTGAACAACAAAAATTACAATTAAATTCTACAATACTATAGCCATTTCCCATTCATCATTATAATCTTTTGGAAGAGCTTCTTCTTTTGGAAGAGTTAGAATGAGTATAACTACAATAGCTAATAAAAACAACTACAAATTCAACTTCAAATCCTACAATACTATAGCCATTTCCCATTCATCATTATAATCTTTTGGAAGAGCTTCTTCTTTTGGAAGAGTTAGAATGAGTATAACTACAGTAGCTAATTAAAACAACTACGAATTCAACTTCAAAAACGTAAAGACAGCTAGAATACTTATCTAATTTACGCAAATAAATCCGTGCAAGAGGCAGGGGCCCTCTACCACCTGACGGAAATTAACTCCAAATCAAATCAACGCTTTCAAAACAACGCTGTCCGCTTCATTAAAGATGAAATAACTTGAACAAAGCAATCTGCGTCTTCAGAAATGTAGCACAGAATCTAAGCAAAATCTAGAATAAAATCTAGCCTAGCTCTCGGTTTCCCAAGTGTTTATATAGCAAATGCATATAACAAGACTTGCAACAATTTCAGGAACATTGTCTTTTCTTGTCGAAATCACATTAGGACTCTTGAAGTGGCTGCGTAGAAAGGGAAAAGACATCTAGACTGAGACAGTCCTAATAGAAGTCTACCTTCCTAAATGTGTTCCCACGTACCAAAAACATACCCAGAATTCGTTTCTTCCTCCATGATGAGCAACGAACCATGTATACATGACGTGGATTATGCCCATATGCGGTTTTTCTTGAGAGGCCACCTGGAACATACCCAAACGTGAAGACAGCTGCAGAATCGCCGGTTAGCTACGGAATGTCTGCATTCTGCAGCTAGTTCCAGTCAAAATGCATTACAATGACAAAAATCACAAAATTTAGCAAGTCAGTCATGTTAATCATTCTAAAAGTAATTTCAACTAAATTCATTGATCAATTGGGTCTAGGATAGCAATGGACAAAGGAAAATGAGGTAAAGTAAGGTGAAAGAAAGCACAATTTTGAGGTTCAACATACCCCCACTGCTGTCTCCTTGCATGTCCTCATGCAAATTATCCTATGAACGGAGAGGCTTCTGCAAGAACATCTAATCCTCTCCTTCTCCTTTGTTTGGAAGCTAAAGATCTTCTGGATTTTCTGATAACAAGTTTGAACCTTAAGTTGATGAGTGCCCTGATTAGCTTCTTGTTCATTTTCTTCAACTTCTCATTAGTCTTTTCCACTTTGTCTATATGTAGGAATAAGGTTGAGTTCATATCAGTTTTTAGCTTGACTTGATCCTTGAGAATTTCATTCTCATTTTTGATGTGTCTGTTAAGTATTTCCAACTCATACCTATCTCTTCTTAATACATCTATTTCAGACAGTGGAGGACTAGGGGTTCTCTCTCTGCTTTCTGAAGCTCTCCTTTCCAAAGTTTCCACATAATCATAAATTTCTTGTTGAGCAGGGTCAATTTCAGGGGTTCCTTCATTAAAATCCTCTTCAACATCTTCTTCAATGGATGTTTCCTCATCTTCTTTATCAATCACCCCTGTTTGTTTGATTTGAGTTTTCTTTAGTTTTCCCTTTAGTCTGTGGCTTCTTCGTGGCTGAGAGGATCCCTCTCCTTTCTCTGTGGCAGATTTCTTGATTACCTTCTCTTTCTTAAGTTGTCTCTTGATTTGAGTCAACTTCTCTAAAATGATTTCCTCACTGCTTTCTTGGACTGTTTTGTCAATTTCAACTTTTGAGGCTCTCCATTTTCTACTTCTCCTTGTAGGCTGTGGTTCAGGTGTGGGTTCTTTTGGCTCTTCAAAATGATTTCTTATCAAGAAATTGTCCCATGTATCATTTGTTTTGGCCAAATGATGCTCAATTAAAATTTTAACCAAACCATGATGATATAGGGTTATCTCTAAAAATTGAACCCTTCTTTGAACACAGGAAGCCATCTTTTTCAGACTTTGAAGTAAGAAATATGGTAGGTTTAAGTCTTCCCCCAGAAAATGCATTATCAGTCTAATGTGGTAGACATAAAATGTGCCATATCTACCCTCACATGTAATAAATTTTTTTAGAAGAAGTAATATGTTTCTCCATTTATTTTTCAGTGCAGAACTGGGAATTCCTTTCTTAAATACAGTGACATCCATACCTGGTGATTTTAGAATTTGCTTCTAGGATTCATTGTGGAATTCTCTATTTTTGAACCATCTCTCTCCATTTCTGAGCAACCCTGTAGCTTCTGCAATGAAAACTTCAGTGACAGTAAATTTAAAATCTCCCACTTCAACTTCAGTTCCTTGAAATGATCTTGCAAATGTTTTAGTGACTTCCTTGTGGAAGCCATTAAATTTCTCAAAAAATTGAAGCCATCCTATCTGTTGCAGAATTTCTTTACATTGGGGGTAGCCTTCTAGGTATTTTGAACCCACTGGTTCTGTTCTTACAATGAAACCCATAATTGCTTCTTTAAAGTTCAAATTAACACTCTTCTACCCACAGAAACAATGACTTTCACCTTCAAATCGAAATGGCTTCAAGTTCTTAATGATAATGGCTTCAAATTTCGAAATGACATACCTCTAGTTGATAGTGACAAATGTCTTCAAACTTCGGAATGATATACCTCTGATTGACAATGACAACAGCTTCAAATTTCGGACTAATATGCCTCTGGTTGACAATGAAAACAGTTTCAAACTTCGAGCTGATATGCCTCTGGTTGACAATGAAACTTTGGACTGATATGCCTCTGTTTCTCGGTGGCAAATGGCTTCAAATTTTCACACTGCTATACTCTGTTTCTCGGTGGCAAATAGCTTCAAATTCCCAAAGTACTATACCTCTGTCTCTTGGTAACAAATGACTTCAAATTCTTCACTGCTATACCTCTGTCTCCTGGTGACAAACGACTTCAAATTCTTCACTGCTATACCTCTGCGTTTACAGTGATAATGCTCAATCTCTGCCCACGGTGATAGTGTTTTGACATTCAAACTAATATACCCTTTTCTCTGCTCACGGTGATGAGAATATCTCTGTCTGCGGAATGAAGTGTCGGCTACAGAATGGAGTGATGGAAGTGGTCACGGAATGAGGTAATGGAGTGAGGTGGAGGAACGAATTAATGATTGAAAAGACGGCGGGGATTTTTACAACGGAAAAGAGAATCATCATTGAATGATTTTTTTGGGTTACGTGAAGAATTCAAACTCTTCGACCATTTGAACCGCTTAAATGATATCAGATATGGAATTTGAAATGAGAGATTTTAATCCAAAGTTTGTGGAGGGTTTATTGGTTATGATCAATAAAAATAATTAAAACAACCTTTTCGAACAATTCATAACTAAAACTATGCTAAACTTTATGACATACCATTATAATCTAAACTTGTTACCTTTGCTTTCATTTGATTTTTGTAGTCTTTGTCTTCTCTGTTCACCTTTGGAAGAGTCTTCATAATCTTTCTTTGATGCTTTTGATTCATGGATACACTGGATCATTTTGTTGCAATTCTAATGTCTGCTAATTGATGCCTTCAGGATTTGTAGCTGCGGAAAGACTGTCTGGCTTCAGAAAGGCTGATCAGCTGCAGAATGTCTGTTGAGCTGCAGAATGTTCCTGTAGAGCATTTTAATCATGAAATGGAGTGTTTTTGGAATATGGGTGAAATGTTATATGGTATGAATGAAGATAGATAATGAGACATGATATGTATGAAGTGGATGATGAAATGGAATGGATTCAGTTTATGAAATGAAGTGAAAGAACATAAGAACTGCACTGCAATTCATGACATGTTTTATTCATTTACAGCAAGATATCAAATTTTGAATTTTGTCATGAAAATGAGATGGATGGAGTATGGAATGAGATGAATGAATTGTGGAATGGAGTAGAATATGAATGAATGAATGAGATGGAGTATGGATGGATAAGTGAATGGAGTGAAATGAAATGAGATGGATCATAAGTACTATGGATCTGAACTTATGATTTTTTGTAACAGCTGCTTGTAAAAACAAAAATGGGAAGAGAAACTCATCTTCATTAACTTCACATCATTGCTTTCTTGGAACTTCTTGACAAACTCTTCTCTTGAGAGTGGTTTATGATATAGCTTCAGTCTATGACCATTCACAAGAAAATTGACCTTTTCTTCATCTATAGTTCTGATTTTTACTGCCCCATTATCAAAAATTTCAACAATTTCATATGGCCCAAGCCAATGTGTCTGAAATTTACCTTGAAAATCCTTGAATTTTGAATCAAACAAGAGAGCCCAGTCAACTTCTTTGAATTTCTTCTCTTTGATGTACTTGTCATGCCATCTAGTCCTTTGCTGTTGGACTAGACTTGTTTTCTGAAATGAATCTTGTCTGATCTCATCCAATTCATTAATCTGCTCTAGTCTATTCTTTTGTGCCTCCATTAAATCAAGTCCTAGCTAAACTGCCATTTTGAAAGTTTGAATCTAGAACTCTATGGGAAACAAAACTTGCTTTCCATAAACAAGTTCATAAGGAGTATGGCCTGTTTTGTTTCTCCATGTAGTTCTATAGGCCCACAAGGCTTCAGGAAGCCTATCTACCCAATCTCTTCTATGTAAATGAACAGTCTTTGTTAGGATTCCTTCAATGACTTTATTAGTAGATTCCACTTGACCATTTGCTTGTGGATGATAAGGAGTAGATGTTCTATGTCTGATTTTGTACTTCTCCATCATTTTCTCCACTAGCCTTGATGTAAATTGAGCTCCTTGATCTATAACAATTTCCCTTGGGACACCAAAACGAGTAAAAATATCCTCAAAAAGAAAAGTAACTACAGATGCTTCATTAGCAACAAGTAATGGCTTAGCTTCTACCCATTTAGTAACATAATAAGTGCAAACTAATATATATTTCTTTTGTCTTGATGGAGGACTAATAGGTCCTACAAAATCCAAAGCCCATTTTTCAAAAGGTTCAATATGTACCTGAGGTTGTAATGGCATCTCACCTGAAGGAGAAGGGTTCCCTACCCTTTGGCAACTGTCACACCTTTTGACATACTCCTTAGCATCTTTAAACAAGGATGGCCAATAATATCCTAAATTAAGGATCTTATAGGCTGTCCTCTTATCTGCAAAGTGTTCGCCACAAGGTTCATCATGACATGCCTTGAGAATCTCAGGCATCTCATCTTCACGAACACACCTTCTAATGATCAAATCTGGACCTGTCTTGTACAACTCATTAGCGACCCATGAATATTTTGCACTATCACAAATGATTTTTATTTTATCCCTTGCATTCATAATTGAAGGAAATTTTCCTGAAACTAAATAATTAGCAATATCAACAAACCATGGAGTTTGAGTAGAAATTGCAAAAAGATATTGATCAGGAAATTGATCTTCAACTGGAGTGTCATCTTCGATATTTTGGATTCTAGATAGGAAATCAGCCACTGTGTTTTGTTTTCCAGGCCTATCTAGAATAGTAATGTTGAATTCTTGTAAGAGCAACAACCATCTTATAACTCTGCTATTAGTGATTGATTTGTTCATTAAGTATATAATTGCAGAATGATCAGTGTGAACAAAAGTTTCATAACCTGTTATATAGTGTCTAAATTTGTTTATGGCATGAACAACAGCTAAAAACTCTTTTTCAGTTACAGTATAGTTTAACTCTGCAGGAGTCAAATTTTTACTGATATAATAGATGGCATAGGGAATTAAATATTTTTGTCCCAATACTGCTCCCAGAGCTGTATCGGAAGCATCTGTCGAGATATGAAAAGGTAACTTCCAGTTAGGTCCCCTTAATATAGGTGCTTCAGAAATTTTGGTTTTCAGGGTTTCAAAAGCTAACTGGCAATCAGAAGTCCACTTGAATTCACAATCTTTGGTGAGTAATTTGAAGAGTGGAGATGCTATTTTGGTAAATTTTTCTATAAATCTCCGATAATACCCTGTAAATCCTAGAAAACTTCTAACATCTCTTTGACAACTTGGAATGGATAGGTTAGAAATGACTTCAACTTTTGCCTCATCAACTCTAATCCCATCCCCTGAAATGTGGTGCCCTAAAACAATACCTTCAGTAAACATCATAAAAAAAATTTCATGACTAAGTGAAAGGTTTGCTTCTTGACATCTTTTTAAGACTTTTTCTAAGTTTTCTAAAGCCTCTTCAAATGTATCCCCATAAACTGTGAAATCATCCATGTACACCTCTACACAGTCATGTATTAGATCCGAAAAAATTCCTAATACTGCCCTTTGGAATGTTGCAGGTGCATTACATAATCCAAATGGCAATACTCGGTAAGCATAGGTACCCCAAGGACAGGTAAATGTGGTTTTATCTTGGTCTTCAAGTGCTACTTGGATTTGATTGTAACCACTAAACCCATCTAGAAATGAAAAGTACTTTTTGCCAGCTAATGTATCTAATACTTGATCTATGAAAGGTAAGGGAAAATGGTCTTTAAGAGTAGCTTTATTCAGTTCTCGATAGTCAACACACACCCTCCATTTTCCATTTTTCTTTGGCACAATTACCAAAGGAGAAACCCACTGACTATATAAAATAGGATATATGAAATTAACATTTAACAATTTTTGCAATTCCTCTTTAACAATTTCCCTAAGATTTGGATTCATCCGTCTTTGAGGCTGTCTGATTGGTTTTCAATTTTCCTCTATATAGATGTGATGAGTACAAGTCTTGGGACTTATCCCTTTCATGTCAGTGTATTCCCATGCATATGCGGAAGAATGTCTCTGTAATACTTTGAATAACTCTTCTTGTTGAGATTTTTCTACGTTCTTGTTTATGTTCAAAGTTTTGCCTGGAAAAATTTCACTTGTAGAGCTGCCAAATTTGTCCATAGAATGAAGAGACATCTGCCTAGATGACAAAAACTCAATATTGGATCCCTCTTGAAATGATTCATGTTTGTGTTCTAGAGAGGAGTCAAAGTTTTCTAGAGTATTCAGAATTTGATTATCTTCACTAATTTCTGAAATGGTGAAGAGTGGTTGTAAATCTTCTTCATCCTCTATCCATTGAGTGTCATCTAGATCTGTAATTGTCCTAGCTGGAGGATATAAAGTTAATTTCTTAGTTGAACTACCATCAGAGATATACATATCACCGGACCTACAACTAATAAAAGCATCAGCTGTAGCCAACCAAGGTCTTCCTAATATAACAGGATGGCCTCCTAGATTATTCTTAGGAGTTAGGATCATGAAATCCACAAGGTACTCCCAAGAATCTAGGGACACTAGAATGTCTTCTATTACCCCATCTGGTTTGATCACAGATCTATCTGCTAATTGTAATAGTGTGGGTCTAAAGAGAAGATTAGGAAGTTTCAGTTTGTCCATGATTTGTCTACTCATGATAGTTATTGCTGCTCCTAAATCAATGAGTGTGTTTTGAATTTCAATTCCATTGATGTGAATTTTGACAACTGGATTTCCGGGGTCAAGATACTTTGGAATAGCAATCTTGCCCATCATAATGTCTGCTATTTTTCCTACCAGTTGAATTTTCTTTGTTTTTCTTATTCTTTTTCTTGTTGTTTTCATACTCAACTCCTTTATTGTTTTGGCTAAAATTGGGATTTCTTTGATGGCTTGCAATAATGGAATTTTAATGCAAACATTTCTCAATTCATCTAAGAAATCATAATTAGGCACCATGATTTGTTTTTCTACACCTCTATCAATTTGTAATCTTTCCAGAAAGGGAGGTATAGAAGTAGATGTGGATGGTTGCTCTAATACAGGAGTTGAATTTATTGGATCTTTTTGTTTTAGTTTTTCAATGTGTGGGTCTTGAAAGGATGTGTCTTCCTCAAGACTTTTATTCACCCGTAGAGAGTCTTCCTCAGAATTATCTTGTTCTTGTATGATCACAGAAGGTTTCCTCCTTTAAAGTATCTTTCAAGACCTAAGTTGAACATCACTAAGGTCTAGAGGAGTAATTAAATAAGTTGGAAACTTTTGGCCTTCTATCATGTATGTATTCTGAGGGTTTTTAATTATTGGGGTTTGGTGTGGGTTGAGCTGGCAATTGATTGGATTTTTGAGGGAATGGTAATAAAAGTGGTTGATTTTGATGTGGTTGGTTCTGATGATGTTGTTGAGAATTTTGTTGAAAATTTTGTTGAAGATTTTGAGGAAAATTTTGTTGAGGATTTTGAGGATAAAAATGTGGATATGGTGGATAGGATGGTGGATACTGATAGTATGGAGAGTATCTTCCATAGGGACTTTGTGATCCTTGTGCCCAAGATTGAGATTGATTTTGAAATTAGGGCCAAGGTTGCTGCCAAGAATTCCAAGGTGGAGGTTGATTATACATTTGATCATGGAATCCTTGTGTCTGAGGTCCCTGCCAAGGTCTTCTAGATACAAAATTAAGAGACTCTGTGGAATCTGTAGGAGTTTCTTCCTGAAAAACAACCTTGAGACCAGGAAGAGAAGGACAATTCTTGGTCTCATGTTTCTCAGAACAAATGACACAGATTTCTATAACTTTTACATCCAAAGGGACACTCTCTTAAGGCATGTTTCTTTCTACATTTGGGACAAAAGATTGCCAAAGCATCAGATTCAGCCTTTTGCTTGTTTTGTATCTTAAGGGTGTCTATTTGTTCACTAAGACTCCCTAAGATGTCAGATTTAAAATCATCAAGCATGTGTCCTATTTCTGATCTACTTACTGTCCCATAAGCAGATTTACTTACCCTTGCAAGAGCAGGATCTCTTGGACCTTTGGCAGTTTTAGATTTCCCTCTTGAAAGGTTGATACATAACTCAGATATTTCAGGTAATGTAAGTTGTGATATATCCCCTTTTCCCATCATGTTAAGAATATCCAACCATTCATCCCTAATTGTTTTCAACAAAAGAGCTTTTAAGGTGTCTTGATCTAGGTTTTCCATTTTTGCCCTTTTGATGTTGTAATTAAATCTTTCCAACAAATCTTCTAAGTTTTCATCTTCTTTTTGTAACATTTTGAACACTTCTTCCTTATGATTAACCGGCATACAATAATCCAAGTATCTCTCTAGAAATGCTTGTTTCATGTCTTCCCATGTTCTAATAGAACTACTGTTTAAACTCATAAACCACTTCAATGCTGTTCCCTTCAAATTTGAGGGAAATAATTTCAGTTTTTGAGCATCTTGTAGATAGTCATAAGTTCTACACAGCACTTCAAATTCGAATAAGAAAGTTTCAGGATCTTCAGTTTTAAGTCCATAGAAGTTTGGAAGGACGGAGGGTGAAATATTTTTCATGGTTGTATTGGTTTCTTCATCAAGTATAGGGAACCCAAAAGAGCTTTCTATTCTACCTCTTCCTCCATCTGCACCTCTACCTCCTTCTCCTCTTCCTCCTTCTCCTCTACCTCTACCTCTACCTCTACCTCCTCCAAATAATGTGTGTTCTCCATTAACAACTCCTCCTCCTCCTTCTTACATACTTGGTTGACTCTCCTGTGGAAGTGGAAAAGTTTGTGTCCCTAACAGGAGTCTTTGGATCTTCTTCTAAGGCAGGTTCAGTGGATGAAGTGGAAGGTTTTTCTAATGGAATATCTGATCTTAGGTCTTCTAGAAGTCCAGGATCAGTAAATGATGGAATGTGGGTCCGATTTGAAGGTGTACTAGCTCTTGGTCTAGGTGAAACAAGTGGTGTTCTAGGAATCAAATTTCTACTTCTGCTGCTTATAAATCTACCCCTTGAATCTCTCTCTCTACGCATATAATTGTTTTTGGGGTTAAGAAACAAAGGTTACCTAGTTTTTACTTCCCCGGCAACGGCGCCAAAATGTTTGTGCT
Source organism: Pinus albicaulis (assembly GCA_034641835.2). Classification (NCBI taxonomy): domain Eukaryota; kingdom Viridiplantae; phylum Streptophyta; class Pinopsida; order Pinales; family Pinaceae; genus Pinus; species Pinus albicaulis. The sequence goes on from JAXQQM020083608.1 coordinate 131,597, forward strand.
CAACCTAGTCTCCTAAATTGAGTTCATTTAATTGTCAACCAGGGTTGGTAAACTGCTGAAGTGAAGTGCATTGTATGTGCCTAGTTGTTTGTCTCTTAATGCATTGTGTTTAGTGTTTTATGATTTTTTTTGTCTTTTATGATGATTTATGATGTTTTTGGTCTTTTGATGGTTTTTATGTTCACAAGGAAAATGACTAGAAAGCCAATGGAAAGAAGCTACTGATTAAAAATAGAGTGAAGCCTAATTGGTTGATGACAAATGATAAATGCAAATGAAAATACTGAAACAGAATCAAGCCTAAACTATGTGACTAAGCAGAAACAAAGCTTGATAATGACTTCTAAGGAAATGATTCAAAACATAAACTCAACTTGAGAAATGATCACTAAGTATGCAAATTATCATATCTAAACAATTAAACAACTAGCTTATAATGATGCAACATTAAAGATTGATTGAAACATATTTGAAGAAAAACATTGATACCATCATAAGGTCTTCTATTCTAATACTAGTCCCTAACTCTATTCTGTAACTTAGTTAAATGTCACAAAACCTTACTCAAGAGTTATTGATTTCTTTTCAAAGTAGTCTTTTGAGGAAGGGCTCTATTTATGAAATGATAAGGAAATTGCAGAAGTACTTCAGGCCTTAAAATGATATTGTCTCCTGTTCTTATGGTTATGGATCAATTGTAGATTTTAGACCAAGAAGATGTTTGTAAATAATGAAGGCTGTTTTGTTAAGTTTAACAACTGAAGTAGCCTAATATGCAGTGAATGACAATTGAGTATGGAGTGCAAGTGCAATGAGTTGATCTAAGAATGAACTTAAGATGCCACTAATCTAAAACAATGCTAAACTACAAGTCATTTATCAAACCCTAAATAGAACAACTGAACATGAATTAAGTGCAATGAAACTCTGGAGTAGCCTAACTATGCTATCATGCATTATTATATGGAATTATACAGTCTGTTTGTCCATCATTATTGATATTTTGGAAGAGTTCCTTCTTTTGGAAGAGTTAGAACAATTCTGACTGTGTAATCTGAGTGCAAATGCAAACATAAAGGACTGAAAGCAATGAAAAACTAAGATATCATATCCATATCCCACTCATCATTATGATATTTTGGACAAGCGTATTTAAGAAGTGAAGCAGGAGATGGTACTTAGTGCAAACACACAACTAAATCATTCACATTATCACGGTCATGTCTTGAACATCTTAATAGTTTCTTGGGAGAGTTTCTTCTTGTGGAAGAGTGCTTAGAACAAGTGTAACTGTGATAGTGAACAACAAAAACTACAATTAAATCCTACAATACTATAGCCATTTCTCATTCATCATTATAATATTTTGGAAGAACTTCTTCTTGTGGAAGAGTTAGAATGAGTACAACTACAGTAGCTAATTAAAAACAACTATGAATTCAACTTCAAATCCTACAATACTATAGCTATTTCCCATTCATCATTATAGTCTTTTGGAAGATTAGAATGAGTATAACTGGTAATAATTAAAACAACTAAATTCAACTTCAAAAAACGTAAAGACGACTAAAATACTTATCTAAATTATAAAAATAAATCCGTGCAAGAGGCAGGGGCCCTCTACCACCCGACGGAATCTAAATCCAAATCAAATCAACGCTTTCAAAGCTCATGTTTGTCACATTCAATAAGATGAAATAACCCAGATAAAGCAATCGCGTCTTGATGTACGAGAATCTAAGCAAAATCTAGAACAAAATCTAGCCTAGCTCTCGGTTTCCCAAGTGTTTATATAACAAATGTACATAACAAGACTTGCAACAATTTCAGGATCATTGTCTTTCCTTGTCGAAATCACATTAGGACTCTTGAAGTGGCAATGTAAAAAGGAAATGGACATCTAGACTGAGACAGTCCTAATAGAAGTCTGCCTTCCTAAATGTGTTCCCACGTACCAAAACCATACCCAGAATCCGTTTCTTCCTTCATGGTGAGCAACGAACAATGTAGGCATGACGTGGAATATGCCCATATGCGGTTTTTCTTGAGAGGCCACCTGGAACATACCCAAATGTGAAGACAGCTGCAGAATCGCCGGTTAGCTGCGGAATGTCTGCATTCTGCAGCTAGTTTCGGTCAAAATGCATTACAATGGAAAAAATCACAAAACTTAGCAAGTCAGTCATGTAAATCATTCTAAAAGTAATTTTAACTAAATTCATTGATCAATTGTGTCTAGGATAGCAATGGAAAAAGGAAAATGAGGTAAAGTAAGATGAAAGAAAGCACAATTTTGAGGCTCAACACTTAGCTTCCATGCCAACTTCCATACCATCTATCTTAGCTTCCAAACCATTCATCTTAGGTTCCACGCCTTTATTCAAACCATCCATCTTAGTTTCCATGTCTTTCTTCACAACTTCTATTTCATTTTTTGTTGCTCTTTGCGATAGCGAAATTTGGTGCACTTTGTTATGGACTTTTGATATCTCATGTTGCATTTCTTCATCTTCATGAGTCATAATAGAGCCTTTTGAAGGCTTAATGGGCGTTGAATCCTTTTTAGGAGGCATTTTAGAACCCAATACTGATATCTATGCTCAATAGGCCTTTGGAATCAACTAGAACTGATTTTTCAAACAAGACTTATGCAATTTGAAAAAAAAAAATACACACCTTTTTCTTCATTTTGAGGAGCTCGATATTGAAACTGAATTATCTCTATGATTTCAGATCTTCAATATCTGAAATTTGGCCCTGGATTCGCCCTCTAAATCTTCTTTAGAATGCCACAGGTCTGACCTGATTTGGATTCTTCAAGGCAAATTTATGTCCAATCTCCCACAATGACCCAAGTATGGACTGGTTCAGTATAGCAAAGTTTTATGACTTGCCACGTGTCACTGTTTCCTCCTTTGGCTCTGAAATTGATAGAAAATAAACTACAGTCTGTGTACTTACAGCCACTTTTTACATCATTCCAATCCGATGCTCAGAGAGAGAGTTATGAAGGTTTTCCCATGATAAACTCTTTGAGATGAAATTCGGGAGCCTGAAAATACCTAACTTCCACAGATCCTATCTTCGAAACTATTACGAACCAAGCTCTGAAATTTTGCGACGATGTTCCTAAAAATTTCAGCTTCGCTCTCTAAACATTTAAACTTCTGAAACTTTGTAGAAAAAAAGTTATAGTGCAAATTCCGTGATGACCTGTTTAGGTTAAATTCAGGAGCCTGCAAAAAGCCCTAACTTCCACAGATCATATCTCCGAAAATATTGCAAACCAAGATCTAAAATTTTTCAAAGATGTTCCTCAAGATTTCAGCTTCACACTCTCAAAATATCAGCTTCTGAACCTTCGTAGAAAAAAATTTATAGTGAAATTTCCACGATGACCTGTTTGGGGCAGCAAAACCATAGAATCCAAAGCTCTGATACCAAAAGTTGTGAAACCAGCTCCAGAAATAGAAGAAAAGAGATATCAACACCTTATAAATAAGCCACTTCAAGGGGGAAACCTCCAATACATTACATGAATGAAAAATTCTTGGATGATACAAATTACAAAACCTCCTTTCTATATATAGGAATCCATAGGGCCACAATGTAATCCTAGTGGGGCCACAATGTAATCCTAGCCGACCTAACAATAATAATTTAAGGGCACAATAATAACCATATGGGGGTTACAAGGGTACAATAATAACAATAAGGGGGTTACACTAACAACAATAAGGGACTATACTAGTAATATAGGGACCTGACAGAAATCAACCTCTTCGAGGGGGTAACCTCATTTACATGACATGAATGAAAAATTATTGGATGATTCAAATGAAAAAACATACGTTCTATATATAGGATTCTAAGGGATCACAATATATTCGGAGCTGACATAACGATAATAATGTAAGGGCACAAAAATAACAATAGTTGGTTTTTTGGGGCACAATAATAACAATATGGGGAATACATGGGTACAACAATAACAGCAAGGGGGTACACTAAAAATAAAAAAAATGGGATACACTAGTCTTATAGGGACCTAACACAAAGGAATCACATTTAGATTTGTTTTTATAGTCATACCATTCAGCTCAAATGCACAAGATATCACCCAATGATGAACTCTTCTCTTGGTCCCTGTAGCCAACTGCACCAGCTAAGATTATGCATGCACTTATTTACTCAAGCAACACTTATCCACTGGGCCAGGACTAATATAACTATAATTAGATCCAATATCAATCAAAATAGAAAAAACTTGATCATGAAGCTTACCTTCCATATCGATAATGGATGCCTAATGATCAGCATGTTTTCTATCCATTGTTGCATAAATCTGAGGAATACTCTGTCCATCATTTCCAAATATTTGTGCCTCCTGAGCACTATAAATTTGAGGCCTTCCACCCTAGTGTGATGGGAACTCACTCCCGTGATGCTCTCCACCACAAGTCGAACACCTCAAAGGATTTATTTCCAATGTCCTTATTATTCTCCTCAGGTTGAGATCCATGTCCTTTCTCAACTGCATTGAGCTTCTTATAAGGTGCCACATTCTCCTTGCCACTTGTATCGTAAATTATTCCTTGCTTCTTATCCCACTTTCCTTTAGTCTTCTCATTACCTTTCCAATCACGCTTAGGCTTAGACATGAGCTTAGAATACTAATAACAATGCTTCAACTTCCCAATGACTTCCTCCAATAACCGAGACTCATCATACTCAATATAATCTTTAAATGCTAAAGGAAATCAACTAATGAACCTTTGTACCTTTGTCTTCTCATCCTTGAGGTAGGGCACATACCTCAACAACTCCAAAAATTTGGTCATGTACTCTTCATCTATCATGGAACTCATCTTCAACTCATATAACTCTTTGGTCTTTTCATCATAAAATCTCACAGACAAGTACTTCTTCCTAAAGAGTCTTTTAAACTCATGCCAACTCATATCCTCTACCTTGATGCCTCTGCCATTCTTCACATCTTCCCATTAGATATCTACTTTTCCCTTGAGACTGAAGATAATTATCTTGGCTTTCATATTCTCTGAATAATCATGCAATCCAAAGAACTTATTCATCCCAAATAGTAATGCTTTTTCATCTTCTGGTTTCTTCACATCCCCATTAAAAGTACCAGGCTTGGCTTTCTTGAACTCCTCTAGAAAATATTTCTTCTCATTCCTCCTATAAGGATGTTGGTGATAATGATGATTATGTCTCTCAGAATCGAAGCTGGAATAAAATCCATGAGTGTTATCCTGCCTCTCAAGTGTATCCAAATATCTTCCACCTCTGATTGTATCGTCTCTTTCCAACATGTTTCCTAATCGAGACCTATTGCCATATGACCCATTAGTCTTGTCCTCATTTCCATGACTGATCCTCAGTTTTCCATGATTCTGAAAATTTGAAAGACTCTGAAGGATGACTGTATTAATATATTCTTACTTTTATTGAGCTCTAGCAAACCTTTCCTATGCCTTAATCAACATATTATTATCTTCCTTGCAACTTCTGATTTATGCCCTCAAAATTCTCAATGTATCTACTATATCAGGAGAATAATCTTCTCCTTGCTACTCAACTGACCTGTCTTATTCCATTGAACTCCCGCTATTCTAAATTGTATTCCCACCATTATGCTCTTCATCTCTGATCTTTTCTCTCTTGCAAACATGTCATGTTAGATAAACCAAATAGAGATATAATCAAAATCATACCTCAATGTATTTTAGGGGAGGTTATCTCATATGTACAATCAATCCATATTAGCATGATATAGATACATAATGACATCAACATATCAACATCATGCATGATAACACAAAAATGAAATAATGACCACATGCATGATAACCATAACCATCACAATTCATGCATAGAAATCACTTTTACCCCAGGGTCTAGTGTTGCAACCTCGCTCTAATACCACCCTATAACTACCCCTCCTACATTTACCCATTGTTACAATCTCTCCACGGTAAACATGATTTGAGTGTCACTATGATATGACCAGACCTCCAAGTTCTAGTTATGGAAGTGGGGCCTGCAAAGCGGAAGTAAATTGACATCCCTGAGATACTATAGATCACTGACGAGCCTACCAACCACCCTAGGTGATCAATCCTTGATATGGAATGATTTACTCCCCAACTGCACCCTTGACACATTGTGCATGCAGTTATGAGACTCCAACCATAGCCATGCATGCAGTTATAGCCCAAAATTCCATGTTTCGTGCATGTGGTTGCGAGATCTATGCAACTTTTTTAGGCTAGCCTCCAGACCATTACCTACAACCCCCTGTAACTTTCCATAATCATGAAAATGATGATAACAATGTTAAACAATCAAAACTTAAGCAATATATTATCCTAGACATGCCTAATGCTAGATAGACATTTCATAAAACATATAGTAATATATAAGTTATGGGTCATGAATGCATATATGATCATAAAATTCTGAACTTCATATGAAAATCACCAAGAAGACTCAATTCCCTCTCAAGCTAGTTACAACAACACTTTTTAGTCCATGCATTCATTAGCCATCCAATAACTTATCAAATCATGAACAAGAGCCATATCTAGAGCACGTCATAAAACCATGCATATAAAAAGCATATAACCATAATATAAACCATGACAATTCAACTATAATATCGCCATAATAACTAGTACAAGTGCTCATAGATCACAATAGGAAAAGATCTCATGTTAACATCTGAAAAATCCAACCAAGTCAGCGACTTCCATGTACCACCCGACCATAGATTGGGTTGAACCAAATATCTCTTTTAGCTAATCACTCTTGCACCATATTCCAAGCATGAATGTGGGATCATAACAATTAAACCAAAATAAGACCATCCGAGGCTTCTAGAGGCTAAACCACCTCAACCCTCAAGCATGGTGATCTCACCTATACAGTCTAGAAATCACTAACATCAACCAGATTAGTCTCTAAGCAAGTTGTCTAGGGCTCCAATAACTAGTAACTCAACCCACAACCTCTATGGAACCTGAGTTGTTTCAGTGCTATAGAGAATTTTTCCCAACCCACATGATCTAGGGACTAGTAACTCAACCCACAACCTCCAGGGAACCCAAGTTGTTTCAAGGCTCTAGAGAATTTGTTCCAACCCACATCCATAGGGAACCTGAGAACCAATCAGAAAACAAAATGGGAAAAACCACTACATCATGTCTATATAAGAAATGACAAGGCAAGGCTAAAACCACTGTCAATCTAGGAAAATATACATGCCAATGACAACACATAACCAATGAACCACATGTATATATCATGCATCCAAAAATAGAAAGGAAATCACACATGCAATTTTACCTACAAAATATCCTAGTTGTGTCTACTGATCCAACTATCTCCTTGCACTTCCTTGCTTTCCTTTTCTTTCCCTTTGCTATATTGTTTGTCTTCTTCCAAATCCATGTTAATGTTAGAGTGCTCCAAGAATACTCTAAGTATGTAAGAATATGAGAGAATGAGAGCGTGGAAGGAGATAACCAAAACTAAACTGACAATATTTGTAATGACCAAAAGCTGTGAACTAATTCTTTGATGCATTTTTATCATTGATCTCGTTTTTCTTCATTTCCCTTCATTTTTCCTCTAATTTTCCTTTCATGCAAATTTGTGTCTCTTCACATTCCTTTACTCCTCTTTTCCTTCATTTTCTTAATTAAATGTCAATTATTGTCTCTTTGTCATTGTCAATTTCCATAGCCATTAATAAACCACAAGTGATGCCCACTATAATGTTTCCACGCCATTCATCTTAGAATACATGTCCCATGACCTTGGTCTTATTTTATTTACATGGAAAATTAACCAGGGGCTTTTCACTCACTTCTTGATTTTAAGGGTTGTGATGGATCCGTTATGTTAGATGACGCAACCAATTTTATTAAGTGGGAAATAATAGGTCCCAACAACAATTCCCTCATGGCCTTTGACGCGGTGGACAACATCAAGGCGAAAGTAGAGAGTGCATGCAACAGAACAGTCTCTTACATTGACATTCTTTCCATTAATGCAGAGAAGTTATTCGTGTTGGTTTGTATAGAGATTACAATCATTTGTTTGATTTTAGTTGAGTTAATGTTTTACTTTCTAATATCTTTGATTTTCTTAATTAGGTTTCACTGCTTAAAACCCTGAAACTCTTGAAACTGAAGATATATAGAAGTTGTGTAACATGATCACCTTAAAATTTAAATGGTGCAGTTTGGTGATCCATCGTGGACTATATAGTTAGGAAGACAAGACAACGCCATTGCTGGTGCAATTCTTACAAACACAGCCATCCCTAAACCAACTAACAACCTATCTGTAATCATAACAAAGTTTCAAAATGTGGGAAAATGTAGTAGCTTTGTCAAGTATTCCTCAACTTGTGTTTCAATAATTTTTATTTCTCTTTGAACTCTAATGGTGATATCCAATTCTTATGTTAAATGGGTGTGTAATTTAGAACAAGCTTTTAGAATTTTATTTTTTCAATTAAAAAACTATATAGTGGAATAAGAAAAAATTAATGGAAATGTATATTCTTTTAAGATATTTACACATAAAGAATCATATTAAATTTTAGACTAATTAATTAATTAATTAGTACATTTTGAAACATAGTTTAATTAATTATTAGTTTATTTTAATCTAGTTAATTAATTAGTTTTTTTTGAATTGCTTATGTGAAAATAAACAAAAGCTTTGCATAAGGCTTTTTTTCGAATATATAGATTCAATGTTTTAATGAAGAAAATAATTTGATAAATGTTAATTTGAAATTTGCTTAGAAATAACTATAACTAAAATATATTTTATATGTGTTAAATAATAATTGTGAGGATATTGTTAATTTCTAATTTAAAAATGAAAATAATTAAAATTTATTTATTTATATAAAATAATAATTTTGAAAATAATATTAATTTGAAGTAATTGAGATTAAAATCGTTAATGTAGTTTATCTTATCTAACTTAGGTACGTTGTTATTGGTTTTGTGTGTGAAAATTGGGGGTTATAGTGTCGTACATATAGCCTCAAAACATGTTGGTGAGACATCACACTCTTACTTAAATTAGGCATGTGATTTGTGAGATTTGTGTGTTAAAATTTGGATTATCTACAAAATAAACAAAAACTTTGCATAAGGCTTCTTTTCAGGATATATACATTCAATGTTTTAATGAACATATGAAAAATAATTTAATAAATGTTAATTTGAAATTGGATTAAGAATAACTATAACTAAAATATATTTATATGTGTTAAATAATGATTGTGAGGATATTGTTAATTTGTAATTTGAAAATGAAAATAATTAAAATGTATTTATTTCTATAAAATAATAATTTTGAAGAGAATATTAATTTGAAGTAGTTGAGATTAAAATTGTAAATGTAGTTTATCTTATCTTAACTTAGCTATGTGGTTATTGGTTTTTTGTGTGAAAATTGGGGGTTATAGTGCCGTACATATAGCCTCAAAAGATGTTGGTGAGACATCACACTCTTACTTAAACTAGGCACTTGATGGTGAGACATCTCACTTTCACTTAAATTAGACATGTGATTTGTGGGCTTTGTGTGTTAAAATTTGGGTTATCCACAAAATAAACAAAAACTTTGCATAAAGATTATTTTCCTAGATTCAATATTTTAATGAAAATATGAATAATAATTTGATAAATGTTAATTTGAATTTTGATTAAAAATCACTATAACTTAAATATATTTATATGTATTAAATAATAATTGTGAGGATATTGTTAATTTTTAATTTGAAAATGAAAATAATTAAAATGTATTTATTTATATAAAATATTGATTTTGAAGAAAATATTAATTTGAAGTGGCTGAGATTAAAATTGTTAATGCAGTTTATCGTATCTAACTTGGGTATGTGGTTATTGGTTTTGTGTGTCAAGAAAAATGGGGGTTATAGTGTCTTACATATAGCCTCAAAACATGTTGGTGAGACATCACACTCTTACTTAAATTAGGCATGTGATTTGTGGGATTTGTGTGTTAAAATTTGGGTTATCCAAAAAATGAACAAAAGCTTTGCATAAGACTTATTTTTTGGATATATAGATTCAATGTTTTAATGAAGATATGAAAAACAATTTGATAAATGTTAATTTGAAATTTGATTAAAAATAACTATAACTGAAATATATTTATATTTGTTAAATAATAATTGTGAAGATATTGTTAATTTGTAATTTGAAAATGAAATAATTAAAATGTATTTATTTATATAAAATAATAATTTTGAAGAGAATATTAATTTGAAGTAGTTGAGATTAAAATTGTTAATGTAGTTTATCTTATCTAACTTAGGTATGTGTTTATTGGTTTTGTGTGTGAAATTTGGGAGTCATAGAGTCGTACATATAGCCCCAGCCTCAAAAAATGTTGGTGAGACATCACACTCTTACTTAAATTAGGCATGTGATTTGTGGGCTTTATGTGTTAAAATTTGGGTTATCCACACTAGCCCTCATATCTAGCTTGTCATATCATTTGTCTAATTTCTTCAGTGATTATCTAATTTAGACATGTGATTTGTAGGATTTCTGTGTTGAAATAAGATTATCCATACTAGCTAGGCATAACACTCTTATCTAACTTCATCATGTGAGTTCCGTGGATTGTGTCTAAAAATTGGGGGTTATAGTGTAAGTCATTTCTCTAACTCAGTCATGTGATATGTGGGCTCTGTGTGTAAAGGGTTATAGTGCAAGCCATTTCTCTAACTCCCTCATGTGATATGTGGGATTTGTGTGTAAAAATTAGGGGTTATAGTGCAAGCCTTGCTTAACCTATTTTCAACATTATGTGTAAAAACTAGAGTTATAGTGGAGATTGTGCTCATAGACTATAACTTCATGGCATATCTACATGGTACTGACATGAGCTAGTGAGAAATTGCAAGGAATGCCTTAATAACACTTTATTGCTAAGGTATCTCAAAGCTCCAAGCTAGGCTTAAAAACCTTTTCACTTTCACCATTAAATCCAACCCCTTTAACCAATTTGAAAAAAAAAAAAAAAAAAACAATTTATCAATAACATTCTACCTTCACTAATTCCCCATCCACATATATATACAACTAAAAAAATTAAAACAAAACGACATTGATAAATCTTATTAAATTCAATATTAACTTTAACATCAATATTTATTTATTAAAGCGTATAATTAAATTACTATTAATAGGTTTGGTGGGGATGAATATAAGAAGAGGGGATATATCCATCTTTCCTTAGTTTAGGTGGGGATGAATATGTATCCATCATACTAGGCTGTCGGTGGCAAAGTGGTTTTCATGCCCCCCACGGTAAAGGCAATATCAAGCGAAAAGTTTTGCACCGAAACATGATGCCTCATTTCCTCTTTGAGTATATTATTTAAAAAACCTTCATGTTTAAGAAATTACGCTCAGAAACTTCATTCACATTAGATTTGAAAAATAGATTTGTAAGAGACTACTAAACGTCAAATTAAGAAAATTTCACGGTTAACAATATATAGAAATCTTTGGTAAACAGACCACTTACATCTATGGAATTTGGATTATCAAAAAGCCCATCGTTTGGCCATCTTTCATCGAAATCATGTTGCTTTTCTCTTTCCGGGTGATATTAGTCTCTGTAATAACCAGAACAAACCTCTCCTATCTGAGCGTTGATCATACTTAAGCATCCATTAAAATCTGTAATGGTGGTAAATCAAAAAAAAAAATTAATATAAGTTAGTTGTTAAATCCGTAGTGAGGACAATTATCATTAGTTATCATTAGCTAAAAAAACTATTCATTTAGAATTACTTGTTGGTGGTCTATTAGAAGACATGCTTTGCTAGAATTATTTGTTGGTGGTCTCTTGTTAGGTCTTGTTTTCTCATATCCAAATAAAACAAGCCCTTAACCAAACCATGTTTCCTTATATCCAAAGAAAACAAGCCCTTAATCAAATTATATTTCCTTATATTCAAAGAAAACAAACTCTTAACCAAACAAAAGAATGATATTTTAATTTTGATTATTTTTTATATTAAATAATTTTATTTTTTTTCAAAATTTTAATTATTTAGTTATTTAAAATATTTTTTCAATGTATAAAATCAATTCTTAATTTTTTAAATTAAATAATATATTTTTTTTTTGAAAATTAATTATTTAAAATATATTTTAAAAAGTATAAAAAAATTTCAATTTTTATAGAGATATTTTTAGGTAATAATCACATAGGAAAAGACTTTGTCTACGAATTTAAAACTAACTAGTGTGATTCATCTTGGACTAGATGAGATATCAGATCATGGCATCAAACATAAATAGACGAAAAGAATGATTAACTAACCTTTAGAGCATAACGATTCAGGACTAGATGACAGATAAGATCATGGATTCACGACTAGATGAGAGATAAGATCATGGCATCAAACTTAAATATATAAAAAGAAGGGTTAACTAGTAGTTAGAGCATGACAAACTAGTCTATAATTTTTACTATTTTAATTTTATTTAATTTAATTATATTTTTATGTTAATTTCAATAATTTCATTTTATTAGCCAACAGGGTTTTGTTAGACGGTGAAGAGTGTGCTATTAAGACACTCTCGATGAAAAAGTCACAACTAGATGAGAGATAAGATCCTGGCATCAAACTTAAATATATAAAAAGAAGGGTTAACTAGTGGTTAATGATTTTTACTATTTTAATTTTATTTAATTTAATTATATTTTTATGTTAATTTCGATAATTTTATTTTATTAGCCAACAGGGTTTTGTTAGACGGTGAAGAGTGTGTTGTTAAGACACTCGTGATGAAAAGGTCACCAGTTTCAATCTCTCGAAAATGCCAAAAAGAATCCGGACATGATAAGGGTTGGTGTGGCAGAGACTAGGTGCAATCCTGGGGTGATTTTGATGGCTTAGACCATAGGTTTGGCCTGAAGTCATGTAAGGATCCACACTACCAAACAAACAAAAATCATTTTATGAAATACATAGTCTGTAACAAGGACTTCTGGGAGATTATCATCTCCTGTGGCTCAAGTCCACTTAACTATGAAGTTTTCTCCATAATCAAACCCACTTAACTTGCTACCCCATTTGCAACTAATAGTCAATATCAAACAACTAATATTTAAAGTGTTGTTGACTTGACTAATTAATACATGCTAGACTGATTAATACATATAACTTTATATGTCCACCTTACACAAACCTACTCATTAATGGATTAATATCACATGAGCAAAATATTGGTTGCCCTCAATATACACTATTAAATGCTGGTATGGCCACCATTAGATTTAAACAAATTTAAATCACAGTTAGATTTAAACAAATTTAAATCTAATGGTGAACATATACTGCCCACCAACATTTAATAGCTTATAAACTAGAAAATAATATTCACCTAAATATAATTACGCCGGAGGCGTTTTCCATTGCGGGCTTAGGGTGATCAAACACTGTTCACCCCAGCGAATGAGAAAGCGTTCTCTATGCGCATGGAACCAATTCAAATTTGCCACGTGTGGTCTCCGTAATGGCTCGGGAAATAAAAGCCGTTAGGGAAACTAATTTCACGCAGCGAGGGTTTGTCATTCTGGTCATTTTGACGGTCGAGAAGAACAAGAGCCGCCTCTGCAACCCTTTTTTTTATCCTTTGCCCATTGTGGATGCTTATTCATGTGACGAATTCAGAATGTATGAATTTAAGGTTTTGCGCTATATGAAAGGAAGGAGCCATGACTAGAATGAGTGCCCCTTCGCTCACGCCAGTGAGAAAGAAAGAAGACACGATCCTCCACACTTTCATTATTCTGGAACTGCTTGTCCAGACTTCAGAAATGGGACTTGTCGCCAAGGGGATTCCTGCGAGTTTGCTCACGACGTTTTCGAATGCTCGCTTCATCGTGATACATCTTCTCATCAGCTAATTGATTTACTGGAAAGTCAAGATACGGTGGTAATGTAATCAGATTAAGCAGCCTGTTTTTTGTTGCAAAGGTTGAATGGAAGATGGCTATATGGGTACGGTCTGATTTTTTTGTTGTGCAGTATGCAGTCTCTAGCAGTTCACTCAGTGCCATCAATAAACCCCTCCTGCGATTGGAACTCTGTGTCTCAGAAACCCTTGATTCAGTAAAGGAGCCGGTCATGTCTCCTACCCATCACACTGTAGATGACAAGACATTGTTTCTCCTGCGCGAGTACGACAAATCTGAGCTTCAAAATTTGATCTCAGAAATGAAGGCCATAGAAAAGGTAACGTTTACGATTCGTGGGTCTCTGCTATTCTTAACTACTCATATTCAAGAATTTCGATTCCATTGACTTTAACTTATTGAGGAATTTGCATTCTCAGGATCCCCTTAAATGTGTTATTGCAGGTATTAGATGAATCTCCAGCCAACTGACAAGGATTTACTTCAGTTATGATTTTGAATGGAATACCGGGAATATTATATTGTTCATATGTGAAATTGGGCTTTCTTTCAGGAGATATGAGGTCTTGATGAAACATGAATGGGCACTCGTCTATTTTTGGACGTTACTTATCATCTATGGTAGAGGTTAGCTACTTTCAGTCATTGTTTCTTTTGCAGTCTGCTCATATGAGCTCTGTTTCCAACATTTTGAGAAGTGAAATTTTGATAATATGCAAACTGTATGTTATGTATTTAGAGATATCTGACAAGGAAGTCAACCATAATTTTCTATCTTCCCTATTATCCACTGACCTTGATTCGCCATTCCTCTGTTTTTCACTAAGACACATGACATGGTGGAGGATCCTTCGACGGACCCAATGGTCTCCTGGAGCAGTGCGGGTAACAATTTTATTGTGTGGGATCCCCCCGAGTTCTCTCAAAATCTGTTGCCCCGGTGTTTCAAGCACAACAACTTTTATAGCTTCGTTTGCCAGCATAATACTTGTGTGAGTTCTTCTGTTTACTTCAATTTTGTTTTCAGTGACATTGTGTTGTGAAGTTTGATGGAATATTCAGATTTGGGTTAGTGTTTTGTTGGGTATTGATTCTGTGGAACATTTTTTTTTTCCATCTTATATTCTGTACTAAGATTTTGCATAATAGTTATCGATTTGTCTTAGCTTCTATGTGTCAAATTCCTTTCACATTGGTCATTGAGGTTTGGTTATGAGGTCGGTCTAGGACGTCAATTAAGTCATGTATCCCATGATTTTTTCACATGTACGAACGTCCCCTGAGTTTAACACGAACCTGTCCAACATGGGTAAGTGGACTAGTGGCCCTCCGATGAACAAGAGAAATATGTGTTTACTCGGCATGCCCCTCCTCTGCGGGTTGTGTTGTGTCGGTGCAACGATTCTTAGTCTGGTTCTCTTTGGACGGTGTCTAGATGAGGGAATTTTAGCACAACAAATATAAGAAGGTTTGTAATGGCCCATCACTTAATTGCATTTTTATGCAGTTGCAACTGACAAGATTTAGGGCAGAGAATATAACATGGAATTGGGTGAATTTCCTTTAGCGCTTTTTATTGGCTTCAAATTTGGTTTAGAATGTTAGACATGTTCTTGGATATTTTGTTTAAATAGTGTCAGTATCGCCTGCAATTGAATTTTCTCACATTTATGACCAAACAAAAGCTAAAGCCTGAAATAGTGGGCTCTCTGCATCTGTATAAAGTGCATTGGATAATCTAGATTAGGATATAACCATGATGTAGAATATCTTCATTGAAATTCTTGGATGGCACTGTTATCATTGATCAAGAACCAGTGATTAGTGGACTCAAGTGATACAATTTAATGAAGTTTTGGGGATTATATAGAAGGAAGAATATCCTAATAATTTTGGTACATTACCCATCCAAAGCATGACTGTCAGCTCTGTGGTAACTTGGAGTTCTTGCTCACTACGATGAAAGTGACATTCGATGGAGTTTGGTACAAGTAGCTCACAGAAGGCAGGCTCTGAATCGCAATCCAATTTTGGGCATAGATTATGCAAATTGTCCTGCAAATTTATATCACAAAATGCATGTTATTGTCCTCAATCCTCATGGAAATCTAATTGAATGTTCAAACACCTGTGAAAAGTTAGAGGTATAATTTATCATAAGATTATATGAAAGACAGTATAATTACAAAAATGGAAACTAAAAAGAGAGCTTATGCATCGAATCATTCAAGTAGCCTCTTGAATTTATGAAATAGTGAAATAGAAAATGAAAGTTCATTGTTGGATTTGCCTACAGAATAGAGAATTGTCGAGAGAGGAGATGGAACGTGTGGAAAGCAAAAAGAGCTCATCGGTGAAGCTATTGCAGGCGAGCATAGCTTACTTCTCGAAGCTTCTGGTGGTTCTATACTCAAATATTCTTGAGTGGGCTGGAAGAAATCTACGGTATAGCCATTGGTTGTAAGAAAAAAATGCCTGTTATTTCCTGCACAAGGCATTAAATAAAATGGTATTTCTCCCAATGGGCATGGCTGTTCATCGCAATGCAAATATGTTTCGCTTTGCCCATAATGTTATGAGTTACAACTTACATGTGTAACATTTACCTCCTATTTAGCAATATACAGGGTCTCTTTAAAATACTGGTAATTTAACATTGGGGATTTAGGCCATAACATTTAATAGCAGAGCGTAGATGATCGTTTTGCCCATTTTTTTCATCTCGGAGAAACACCTTTAAGAGGTTTTCTAAGGACAAGTCTAATTGTTCCATGTAATTTGACTTTTCCGGCAACCATAACTGGAATCTGGCTATGTAAGTGTGGGTGAAATGACAATTTTATGTTGCTTAAATTGCATTTTTCAATGTATAAATCAATTCAACACCCTCCAAAACCTAATGAACACTTGCATTGTGCAATATAAATATTTGAAATTCACAATTCTAGCAATCCTTTTAAATTTCTAACCATATTTTGGACAAAATTGGTCAGAAAAATGTGTCTACAAAAGGTTAAAAATGTAGAATGTTTAGACTTCACAATTTTGCGATTTGCCTAATTTAAATTATAGTTTAAATTAATAAACAATTAGTAGATGACAATGTGAAATCTTTAGTTATATAGGTATACTATTTATAAATTTTGATATTTTGTGTAATATCTTATAGCTAAAACTTGTGTTTTCCACACTTCATATTTATTAACTTCCATATAACATTTAATGCCTTTGGGAGGATCTGAAACTGCCCAAACATTTAATTTTGTGATGTTAATGGAACTTGAAAGGTTGAAATTAATCCTATACCATTCTTGAATCTATACTAAACCTGACAAAGATTTCATTATCAAAATCTATTTAAAAAATAAGATGTTATCATGAGATTATGTTAGAGATATTCTTTGTAATATATATTGATACCTGTGATGCAAAAAGGTAGGACCAATGAAGAACATAAGGAATTGGTAAAAATACTTGTATTTTTGGAACAAAATAGAAGAAATAAGCAGCAATATACCATATAGCTTGTATTGGATAAAAATTTATAAACTTAACACCCTAGATTGTTAGCTGCATCATTTCTAAAGAGTTTACTTTTATATATGCTATTTGCATCTTTAAGTTAGATTTGCATCGAAGCACAAGATGAGAATAAAAATTGGATGAGACTATTGGAAAACCCAAGATGTGAAATATTTTAAGATGCCCATGTTTACATTCTGAAATGTAAGAGCTCCAGTTATAGAGTGTGTAGTAGAAGCAAGCTCATTTCACTTGACAATCATAAGGACAAACAGTTTCAAAATAATATTGAACAAAACAAGACAGATTGTTGATAGAGTAGGTTGTAGCTTAGAGGTGTGCTGAAATTTTAGCATACCTGCAAATTCCATGTCTAAGCTCATTTTTTGCAAAAGTTCTTCTTTCTTTTTGAGGGGATTATTTTATACATCCTTAGCATCATAACAGGTACCTTTCTCATTGGATATGGTTGTGGTTATTTCAGCTTAGCCATGTAGACCTAAATAAGCATTGAAGCAATATGATAGAAACTGCTGGAACTGCTCCTAAAATTCTACAATTTGAATGACATGTTATTGCAAACATGTCATTCAAGTCATTAAAAGTAGGTTATAAAATTAGATAATTGATAATGAAGTAAACAACAATGGATTCATAGCTACTTTCAGAGTTTGATAGGTTGTGCATTTGCTCCCCAAATTAGACCTGCTCAATAGTGGTTTAAAAATTTAATGTGAATGTTCATTGTTCCATAAAGTTGAATGTTTATCTTTCTTTTCAGCATTTTGGCTTCTTGTGTCCAGAAGGAACTCAAAAGTTTCTACTTCCAGTTAACATAACATATGTGAGTCTTCTCCTTTGGGGACTAAATCTGCAGCACGTGGCCTTTTAATAAAGATGAAAAACCCTTGACGGAGATAAAAAAGGAAAAATAAAAAATCTGCTGGAAACAATTCCTTCAGTGAAACATATGTAGAAAAAAGGTGTAGAACTTGAAAACATTACCCTTTTTCTAATCCTTGCATATCTAGATTGTAGAGACTAGGGGATGACCATTTCCTGGTTAAGAGAATGAGTAAAATTCCCTGTAGAGCATGACAAATTGTTTCTTTCAATATCTTTCAATATAACAAGAAGATTAAGACGAAGGAACCAATCTTAATTCCCACATGATATAAATGACAAATTCTTTCTTTCAATGTAACAACAAGAGTAAGAAAAAGGACCCAAGCTTAATGACCACATGATATACACGACAGAGGTGAATATTTCAACAGGAGAGTTGTAGGAGAGTTGTTGCAGAATCATGGCCATTTTATAGAGACATTACCAACCTGCTGAAGGAATTGAAGATATGAGTCACCAAGTTATGGCAGACATCCTGGATGCTAATGAAAAATCTATCCATAAACTGGCTATCCTTTAAATGCGAAGAGGCAGAAAGGTCCAAACTTAACTTTAGTACCTCAACAAAGGAATTTCTACAACGAAATTAAAATAGAGGAATTATAAGTGGGGAATATCTTAGCTACGTCAATGCCCCAGAAAACCATGAAAGAGATTAATCTAATTTACCCATCGATCCCTTTCGGCGTTCCCTTGCACCCTGGTGCAATTGCTAATACCTATTCTCACAGGAACAGGCTTACAGGACCGGGCCGGCAGCCGTCAGCACAACCCAGAGATTTTTAACTCCATATGGACCAGGATATTATATATCCAGCTTTAATGGTGTGAGATTCATAATAACTACTCACATAATCCAACATAAAAGTCCAATTTAAATACAGATCAAATCAATTTAAATTATCTTGATGACCGACAACCTTATAAGTTAATGCCACTTGCTTTCTAGCTTGACCATCGACTTCTAGATTGGGAGTACTTGTCCACTATGACATTGACTCGTGGGAAAAAGCAGCCACTGTAGTTATCATGGCAGATGAAAAAAGCAGCCACTGCAGTTATCATGGCAAATCGCGTGGAATACATTGATACTTTTTATCAGCGTAGTCTAAAGAGGCCGCGTTTTGACCCAAAATCTGGGAACGATTTTCAGAAAATCCGGCAAAGATTTGCCCAGAAACTTGTTTATAGTTGTTAAACATTAGTATTTTGAGTGCCCCAGGGGTTTTTGATAGTGCTGAATCCATTTCCATTATCAAAAATGGATTCCAAGCACTGCAACTACCTGATTTTTGCAAATTTAGTTGACCGGATTCCGGCAGATTTCTGTCGTCCGGGCCAAAACGCGGCCTCGGTAGACAACTCCCTTTTTATCGCATAGTTTATGGATTGCATTTGCATTGACCCGAAGCGCCGGCGCACAGGTGATCACTGACTTTTTCTTTTTTATAAGCAGAATGCGTAGCCCATTGTTAGTAGTCTTGTGAGGCAGATTATACAGTAAACTGTCATGTTGTTTTTCCAGTGAAAGGAATAATCATGGCTTTTGGATGGTGTTCATGGATTACATTTGCATTAGCATTCATTCAATGCACCAGTGCTCAGCTCAGCCCTACCTTTTACCAGAGTACATGTCCCAATGTTACCAATATAGTAGGGCAGCTCATCCAACAAGCTCTGCAAAATGATTCAAGGATTGCAGCCTCTCTTCTTTGTTTGCATTTTCACGACTGCTTTGTTAATGTAAGTAGTAATATGTCTGTTTATGGAAGAGATTTGTATTGATAATTACATAATATGTTTTTAAAACTAAAGCTTTTTGTGATCTATATTGTAAATATTAGAAAGTTTTTTTAGATTAATTACATCATTTTGGTGGAAATTTTTAACTTTGTGAGATAAAAACCATATTAGTTGATTCGAAAAATCTATCCAACTATCTAATTTAGAGAATATATCTCTTTATTGAATAGATTTGTAGAGTACAGAGATTTATAATACTGATACCTCATTCTCTCCTTGATTTCAAGGGCTGTGATGGATCTGTTCTTTTAGATGACACTGCCAATTTTACTGGGGAAAAGACAGCAGGTCCCAACAACAATTCCCTCAGGGGCTTTGATGTTGTGGACAACATCAAGGCAGCATTAGAGACTGCATGCAACGCAACAGTTTCTTGCGCTGACATTCTTTCCATTGCTGCAGAGCAGTCAGTCGTATTGGTCTGTATAGGGATTACAGTCATTTATTTGATTTTATTTGAGTTAATGTTTTACTTTCTTTCTAATATCTCTGATTTTCTGAATTAGATTTCAGAACTTAAAACCCTAAAGATATATAGAAGTTGTGTAACATGATCGCCATAACAATTCAATGGTGCAGTCTGGCGGTCCATCGTGGAGTATACAGTTAGGAAGACGGGACAGCACCACTGCCAATGCAACTCTTCCAAACACAACCATCCCTGCACCAACTGACAACCTCTCTGTAATCATAACAAAGTTTCAGAATGTGGGACTTTCGCTAACGAATGTAGTTGCTTTGTCAGGTATTCCTCAACTTGTGTTTCAATCATTTTTGTTTTGAACGGATGGAGATGATTTTTACACATACCATTTTATGATTAGAATTCTTGTTTTTCAATTTAAAAATTACAAATGAGAAGGAGGTATTAATAAAGGCGATTTTATTTTTTTAGTTGAAATTTGGGAATATGATGAATCTAGGGTTTTTTATTTTGATGTTTTCACTTTTTGGTTAGTTTGGAATAAGAAATTTTCTTGGAGGGGTTTTGGTGCTATAGCCTACTATATAAGAAACATTGTTTCGTCTCACATGTGACTTCATAAAATCGACCCCTTCAATCAATGCATTTGGATCGAAATATCTGATTCTACCACCGATAAGATCTTCCTTGCAATATGCTATTTCACTCCTATCTAACTCTACATCCTATAAGAAAAACAACTTGGATAATAATTATCCATTCAATACCTTAGAAAAAGACATCTTCAACCTAAGGAATGACGGTAATATCGTTTTTCTTGGATACTTTAATGCTAGAACTACTACTAACCAAGCCATTATGTTAAGTACAACTCTAACCCTGACCCCTTATGGCTTGACAAAGATAGTAACTTAGCTAATAATTTCAATAGAAAATCTAAAGACATAATCGTGAACTTATTCGGCACCGAGATACTCAAGCTTTGTAGTTCCCAAGACCTAATCATCTGTAATTGTATTAACAAGTGGCCCCTCTCCGGTCAGATGACCTGTTTCCATGGGCTAGGTAGTAGTGTCATGGATTATGCGATTTATGACACCTTCGTACTCAACTGTATTACAAAATTTGAGCTACTTAAATTCGAACCTGACTGTGACCAGAGGCTTCTATCTTGATCCCTCAATCTTGTTATGCATACCACCCACATGCAAGAGACCAATGAAAGAAAAAGACACATTCTCTTCGATAAAAGTAAGGTCGACATGTTCTTAAGGGATTTAGAAAGGGATTTAGGCTCCATGACTTATAACAGTACAACATTGATCAAATTTATTCCCATTTCACTACTACCCTTTCCAATACCATTAGCAAGTTCTCTAATGAGACTTTGTTTAAGCAGAATAATATCTTCCAATCCATGGTACGAAAAATATTGTAAAATTTCCAGGAAAGCGATCAGAGACGCTCCTAATGAAATCATTAAGCTCCAGAATATAATTATGTACAAAGATCTCATCAAGAGGAAGAAGAGGTCCTATATTAATAAAAGACAAGAACATCTTCTCCACCTTTCTAAAGTCGCGCCTAGAAAATTTTGGCAGAATGTGCTTGTTCGTAAAACCAAAGATAATCACTCTATCCCCTTAGAAAATTGGGACAGTTACCTTAAGAAGTTGTATGGCTCTCCAGAGACTATGATCACCACCTTAAACACTCCTATTAAGGAGGATGTATTCTCTTTGGAAGACGTTGAGTCTAGGGTTAATAGGCTTGCTAATGGGAAAGCTAAAGATATTGAAGGATACCAAGCTGAGATCCCTAAAATGGGAAGATCTATCCTCATTCCTCATATACACAAGCTTCTCAATTTGGTTGTAAAGCATGGTTTCCCTCAGATTTGTACACAAAGCCTTATTGTGCCTATCTTTAAAAATGGGGACAAAAACGTTCCTTCTAACTACAGGACCATTATGATTAGTCACATCATAGCCAAGATTTATGAGCTCATTTTGGAAAAGAAGATTAACCTTTGCCTTGAAAGCTAGGGAAAAAGAGCTAAAGGACAAGCTAGTTTTAGGATACATCACTCGAATATCGACCATCATGTCATTCTCAAAATCATTGCAAAGGAATGTCGCAATAGTAAAACCAATCTCTTATGTTTTTTTGTGTACTTTAGAAAATCTTTTGACGTTGTTGCTTGAGATAGCTTTGGGAAAGACTTGAAGAGATCATGGTTCCTCCTGAACTAAGGATTGTTGTAATCCACCTCTATAAGATTGTCACTGCCAAGCATAAGACCAACGAAGGGTGGTTTAAAGACATTAAATGCAATATCGGAGTTAAGAAAGGGTGCCCCCTATCCCCTACCCTTTTTGGCATATACATCGATAAGCTAGAGGGATGTCTAGAAACTGTGGGATGCAAGGGCACCGACCTTGTTGTTGTAATCATTACTCTTCTCCTTTATGATGATGATATCGGTCTTCTTGCAAAAATCCATGATGACCTACACAAACAGCTTGAGACTCTTCATGTCTAGTGCTCCTAGATGGGTATGACAGTTAATACTGATAAGACTAAAGTCATGACCATTAAATCCAAAAAAATCACCCATGGTAGTTTCTTTTATAATAACCAGTGCTTAGAGAAAGTTTCTTCTTATAAATATTTGGGTATTAAATTTCCTCATCAACTCAACTGGAATTATAGCATCGAGAAAAGGATTATTGGAGGCTGGAAAGCTTATTATGAGTTTGAAAACAATTGTAAGTCAATCGACCTTTGCATTTGGAGTAAAAAGAGGTTTCTATTTGAGACTCTCGTCACCCTTTTTGTCTTATACAGATGTAAAGTTTGGAGTTGCAATATATCCAGAGAGTCATGGAGGAAGATTGAGATGATTCAAAAGAAATTCATAACCTACAACCTTAAGATCAAGGGAAATACTCCCTATCCTATCCCCTTGATCAAAACTAGTATGTCTCCCATTGAAAGGATGGCTATGTTTAGATATCTAATGTATAAGAAGAATCTTTACAGCATGGTATCCAAAAGGCTCCCAAAAATTGCTTCTAACTTTAGTCAAAACCCCACCTTCGCCTCAAGCGTGGGTGGCATAAGGATGCCCAGTCTTGGCTCAACCATTGGGGAATTAAGGAGGAGATTAGTATGGGAAGAAAAGATAGTATCAAAGATACTATTACCTCCAAGTGTAAGGACACGCTGTGGAAGGATAAGGAGGTGGAGGGTAAAAGGAAGCTAAGATACTATAAGGAAGTGATCAACCCCACCCTTGATAACTAGAATTATCTCTCTATGTTGACCATCACTAAGAAAGAAAATGAACATCGCTAGGATAAGAACTAATTCTCATGAGCTTCAAAGTGAGACCAGGCGGTGGTATATTCACAAGACTGCCTGGAACGATAGAATCTATCAAATTTGTGATACTAAGAAGGTGGAAGATGAAAATCACTTCCTTTAGGACTGCCTGAATCTTACTCATATCTGCTCTCAATTCCCTAAAATTTACCACACTTCCAATCTTCTTTAATTATTAAGCCATCCCATCTATAGTGATCTTGGAGTGCTTCTCTCCCTTCTCTTTGATCATAGAAACAAGATTTTGAAGAATCACACTTAGACTCTTTTTTTTCTTTTATGGAGGTCTAATAGGTCGCAAATCGTTGCATGGAGGTGGGCCCCTTGTCCCACAAACAAGGGGGTCGCATATACTAATTTGGTGTCCGACTTGGTCGTGACCTTAAAAATAGATATTATAATAATTAAAGATTGAGATTTATCTCAAAATTAGTTATATGTCATTTCTACACATTTGATTAAATTGATTAATTACCATATGATGATATGAACAAGTTTCATATGAAATGAATGAGTTATGACTTTTTGAACTTGTGTTATTTATAAGCCTAAGGCATTGGTCCATGGTACTTTAACAAATCCTATTTACAAATTAAGAACTTCTAGAGCTAATAATCTTATAACCTGTTATTTTAAACATATATATGTGTAACAAATCCTATTTACAAATTAAGAACTTCTAGAGCTAATAATCTTGTAACATGTTATTTTAAACATATATATGTTAATTAGTATATTAATTTTTGTGATATTTTTTTATAATTAATAATATTTTAAAATATAATTATAATATAGTTAATTTTTGTAATATTTTTAATTTTAAAAATTTGTAATTAACTGATGTTTATTGGTGTTTATCCACTACTTAACAAATTCAATTTATATAACTAAGCTAATTTTATTTCAATTATTTCAGTAATAACACATGCTCTTCATAGCCCTCAGTTAGTTTAAAACTGTTCTGTAGTTAAGCACTTAATGGGGAGGTTCACCGGTTCAAACTTTCTAGACACTTTGGCAATCACACTCCATGTTTGAGCTGAGCCGTCAGGCTCTATATTTGAGCTTCGTGGTCACTTAAGTCACCAATCATAAAATTAAAATTAAAAATTTTAAAAACAAAAATAAAAACTTTCAATAATCATAAATAATTATAATTATAATTATAAGATTAAAGAAAAAAAATTAATAATAATAATAAATAAGATTAAAGAAAGTAAATAAAAAATTAGATTAAAACAATTTAGTTTTTAATAAGATCTAAAGGATAAACATTAAACAACCATTAACATTAATTAGTTATTTCTACACTAATTTTTATAAGATATTTTCCTTTACATAAGACTAATCTAATTTATTAAATTCATGTTAATAATAGATCTATAGTTGGGGAGGTTTGGTTTCACAAATTTTGTGGTCCAACGGTTAGGGGAGATTTGGTTCCACAAGTCTTGTGATCCAATTCCAAGCAGAAATATATATGCCTAAGAACTGCTCCAACTTTTAGGTGGGGAGGTTTGGTCCCACAAATTTTGTGGTCTAACAGTTCGGTGGGAAGACTTGGTTCCACAAGTCTTGTGATCCAATTCCGAGCAGAAATATGATATTCCTAAGAACTGCTCCAACTTTTAAGTGGAGAGATTTGGTCTCACAAATCTTGTAGTCCACCCGTTAGATGAGGAAATTTGATTCCACAAGTCTTGTGATGCAATTCAGAGCAGAACTATGTATGCCTAAAAACTGCTCCAAACACAATTTAAAAAAAAAAAAAAACAAAAAAAACAAAAATGAAGTTTATAGATTTCTTTCATCTGCAAATTTACAAAGAATCCTTCTGCAGTGTTACAGTCATTCCATAGATTCGATGCCTTCTCCTTTGTTACAGTCATTTCACAGATTCAAAGTCTCGCATGCATGGTATTTACTGGATCCAGGAGCGCACACAATCGGGCGAGCTCGCTGCACAGTGTAACGGGCAATCCGGATCCGACTCTGAATTCATCTTATCTATCAACCCTGCAAAGCACGTGCCCACAGAATGGTAACGGTAGCATCCTAACCCCACTTGATCCGGGCACTCCGAACACCTTCGACAACAACTACTACATAAATCTCCAAAATGAAATGGGGTTGTTCCAGTCAGATCAAGAACTGCTTAACACAACGGGAGCAAGCACCATTTCTATTGTGAATGACTACACCGGTAGTCAGGCCCATTTTTTCTCCAATTTCTCCAACTCGATGATCAACATGGGAAACATAAGTCCTCTAACAGGAACAAGCGGAGAAATCCGCCTGAACTGCAGGAAGATCAATAGCGGGGCTACTGAATCGCTGTCTCAATCTGTTTCTAATTTGCTCAACATCATAAAGCAGTATCAATCCGTTTCACAGTGAAGAGCTTCGGGCGGAGGGCTCAGTGCAATATTTAGGGCATGTTGTGAGAGTCTATACACATATTATCACGAATAACGTGTAGCTATATTTAGTTAAATACTGTGTCACAGACCTTTGTTATTGGATTTGGCAAAATCCTTTAAATAACTTGTTTATGCACGAATCGAATAAAATGGAGTGGCAATAGTCTGCATTTGAGGCATGTATACAATAAATAAATGCAGTAATGAGTAGGTTTTATTTTTATCATTTTTTTTGAAGCTGCGTAGGAATATATTTTCATCATTATTTTTAATACATATCATTTTTATTTGGGAATTGCAGTATGGGAGTGCTTTAACATATTATCCTGGGGAAATTGAACTGGAATGCCTCAACAAAGCACCTGATCACCATCTATCCAAAACCCAATGAACTTAATTCTATTACTTTGATTTACGTCTCTAGTTTCCATATATTATTATCCAATTTCATATGTTGTTGATATTGCTATATATTAATCTATTATTATTATTCTCTACAAACCAACCTAAAACTATAAGCTAAATGTAAAGTGCTAAATCTAGAACATCCAATTACCATCTAGTGCATTAGTAATATTATAAAAAGTGTGAATTAAGAGAGCTAGATAATATTAATTTAAGCATTAAATGTTCTTTAAAACTCTCTTCCAAAAAACTCAATTAGACTTATTTCTATTATTTTGATTTAGGTCTCTAGTTTCCATATATTTTTATCTAATTTCATATGTTGTTGATGTTGCTATATATTAATCTATTATTATTGTTCTCTACAAACCAACTTAAAACTATAAGCTAAATGTAAAGTGCTAAATCTAAAACATCTAATTACTATCTAATGCATTTTTAATATTTTTAAAAACCTGAATTAAAATAATTAGATAAAATTAATTTAAGCATAAAGTATTTTTTGAAACTCTCTTCCAAAAGACTCAATTGATATTTTAAACAAATAAAATGTTTTTTTATCAAATTATGTCTCTAGCACCTCCACAACCCATAGCATCCATATACCATATTTCAAACAACATTATAGACGTGGGAATAGGGACATTGCATATCATTATCCATGGATCTAGAAAGGTCTGAAAACCATTTAATAGGGCTATGTATTTGTTTGCAAACATCATAATAAATATTGTTGGATAGCTCTATATTCTTTTATTGCTCATAGTGTCTTATAACACTAAAAAGAATATAATAAGGCAACATTTATTGAAATTCATTAAGATTTAGGAATATATAAGTCAACCTACATAATGTCTTATAACATTAAAAATATAGTATAACAAAACAAATTTTATTGAAATTTGTTAATATATAAGAATATATAAATTAATCTTAACACTCAAAAAACAATTAAAAAAATAGTTTATATTTTAAAGCATTTGATATATCTTAATATTATATAAATTTATAATAGAAATAAAATGAAACTATTATATCTCTAATATAATTTAGCATATACCATTTAAACAAAAATATACATTTATTATCAATAGATTAAACTTAAAAGATATAACAGGTTCAATATTATATAAAAATAATTTACACATATTACATAAATATATAATAATAAGTAATATTTTTAAAAATTGTTATATATATATATTATTAGAGTGGTGTCTTATATTATTTTTTTAATATAAATATGTTTATTTTAAATAGATAAAATAAAGAAAAAAAATTAATAAATTCAAATTATATATCATTATAGGTCATTGTAATCTTTATTAAAAAATAATATTAAATAAAAATATTTTTATTAAATTCAAACTACTAAATTATCATCATGATAATAATTATAAAAGAAAAATAGATTATCATTATGATAATTATTATAATAGAAGAAAAAATTATAATGTATTTTAAATTTCATTCTTTTTCAAAATGTCATTATAAATATTATTAATAAAAAAAAATCTTAAAAAAGAGTCTTTGTTTAATTATTGTGATTAATTACACTGAAGGTGTTATCTATTGTGGGGTTTTTCGTAGCGACACTGTAGAGATTCGTCGTTACTGACAGAATCTGAATAGTGTCATGCTAGGTCATGATTCGTTGTACGCTTTGTAACCAACGACGCCAAGAAGCAGGAGCTCATGACTTCGGCGGCGCCCGCATGACGTGAATTACATCTAAATCTGCCTTCGGCTTGCAACCGTCAGAGGCTTAATACGACAGCAAGAAATAAGATGACTCCTCGGCATTGGGCAGGTGCACCACTCTCCAGTATTGTTGTACATACCATAAGGGGCACAGTAGTTCGAAAAGCGGTATATACCATTGAAACACAATCAATTTCGACGACTTCTGCGGTAATTTTGTTTCAACTGGAAAACCCCTTTGCATCTCTACACATTGTTGATCCCCACAGAAGATTGGCAAATCTAGATCCTGTTTTATAATACATATCCAGCATCAGAGGGATCTCTTCACAGACTGACCGAAAAGACGTGAAAATATCTTTCTAACATGATAATCACGAAATACAACGATTTGGAATTCAATTACAATGGTGGGAAAGGTTCAATAACTTCTACACTAAAAAAGGATCAATGTCCATCAAATTTACCCCCAAAAGACAAGTTCTTTACACTTCTGCAACTGCACTTAGCAAAAGGGAACCTTGACCCCTTATCGACATAAGTACACATGTTTTTAACAGCCATAGACACAAAACTCGCTCTCTCATGGCGATATGCAGATGATTGCATTTTCAAGGTGAAATGTAGATGAAGACACATTCGACGTACATATCTGTCTGCCCAAACTCTGAATTATGGTGGGGATTTTACACTAAACTGCTGTTGCGCTTATGAAAGCATTCGGAGTAATCACGAAGGAGAAACGAGGTGGCGATGACATTTCTACAACCGATAAAGAATTGTAAGAATAAATTAACCCACAAGTCTGCAATTAGCGCTCTTAGAGCATTTGTCCCCCACGACACAAATCCGCAGATGGACACCATTGAAGACATTGTAACACTGTGTAAACTCAACCGACTCAGAGAAGCCCTTCAGATTCTTCGCCTCATGGATTTTCAAGGCATTATTCCTCTAAGCTCCTCGGCTTATGCTTCTCTGTTGTAGGTCTACGCTGATAAGAAATCCCTACCAGAAGCGAAAGTGGTCCATGCTCACATCGTTCTAACTGGATTCAAATCTCATGACATCTATTTCGATAACAAACTTGTAAACATGTATGTCAAGTGCGGGAGCCCCTTGAATGCGCGCAGTGTTTTCGACCAAATGTCCGAGAGAAATGTGGTGTCGTGGACTGCCATGATTGTAGCTTATACCAAGCATAGGGATTGTCGAAGAGCCCTGGAATTATATTTTCAAATGAAGCAAATAGGTATGGAGGCGAACGAGTTTACGTTTACCAACATTCTCACGGCGTGTGCGAAGCTAGAGGCTCTGAAGCTTGGCCAGGAGGTCCACAAAGACATAATTAAGAGTGGAGAAATCGCCAGCAAATCACGTGCCCATCCAACGGTTGTTATCACGTTGCATTTCTTCATTTGATCCAACGAATATCGCACAAGTTACTTGCACGAACGATAATGCGCGATGGCGCGCAATGAAACCGGTTTTCCAAATTCGCTTAGGGACATGCGTCACCCAGTGTATCGCATCGCTCCGATTTCTTAAATACCACTTACCGTGCAAAGTCGGTGCGATCACAACCGCCGGTTAGCTCTAAACCACGTTCACTGTTCACTTCGCGGTTCCAATGGCGGGAAAGGTTCAGTAACTTCTACACTAAAAAAGGATCAATGTCCATCAAATTACCCCCAAAAGACAAGTTCTTTACACTTTTGCAACTGCCTGCAGCTCTGTCTGCCCAAACTCTGAATTATGGTGGGGATTTTACACTAAACTGTTGTTGCGCTTATGAAAGCATTCGGAGTAATCAT
This sequence comes from Pinus albicaulis, assembly GCA_034641835.2. Classification (NCBI taxonomy): domain Eukaryota; kingdom Viridiplantae; phylum Streptophyta; class Pinopsida; order Pinales; family Pinaceae; genus Pinus; species Pinus albicaulis. The sequence continues at coordinate 161,989 of JAXQQM020083608.1, forward strand.
GAAGGAGAAACGAGGTGGCGATGACATTTCTACAACCGATAAAGAATTGTGAGAATAAATTAACCCACAAGTTTGCAATTAGCACTCTTAGAGCATTTTTCCCCCACGACACAGATCCACAGATGGACGCCATTGAATACATTGTAACACTGTGTAAACTCAGCTGACTCAGAGAAGCCCTTCAGATTCTTCGCCTCATGGATTTTCAAGGCATTATTCCTCTAAGCTCCTCGGCTTATGCTTCTCTGTTGCAGGTCTGCGCTGATAAGAAATCCCTGCCAGAAGCGAAAGTGGTCCATGCTCACATCGTTCTAACTGGATTCAAATCTCATGATATCTATTTCGATAACAAACTTGTAAACATGTATGTCAAGTGCGAGAGCCCCTTGAATGCGCGCAGTGTTTTCGACCAAATGTCCGAGAGAAATGTGGTGTCGTGGACTGCCATGATTGTAGCTTATACCAAGCATAGGGATTGTCGAAGAGCCCTGGAATTATATTTTCAAATGAAGAAAATAGGTATGAAGGCGAACGAGTTTACGTTTACCAGCATTCTCATGACGTGTGCGAAGCTAGAGGCTCTAAAGCTTGGCCAGGAGGTCCACAAAGACATAATTAAGAGTGGAGAAATCGCCAGAAAATCACGTGCCCATCCAACAGTTGTTATCACATCACATCGCTTCATTTGATCCAACAAATATCGCACGAGTTACTTGCACGAACAATAATGCGCGATGGCGCGCAATGAAACCAGTTTTCCAAATTCGATCAGGGACACGCGTCACCCAGTGTATCACATCGCTCTGATTTCTTAAATACCACTTACCGTGCAAAGCCGGTGCGATCAAAACCGTTGGTTAGCTCTAAACCACGTTCACTGTTCACTTCGTAGTTCCATTCAAAACTCCGCAGTTCACACAGTGATACTGTCTCTCCACCGCCTGAATGGCTAAGCAAGGCCGAAGACCGCTTCGCTTGCACAAATTCAAAGAAAACATGGAAAGCAGACAAAAACCTCCAACGGCCGCCAAATTCCCTTTGAGTCGCTAATCGGCCATTGATGCGCGAATTCATTTCTTTACATAGCAGTGGTTTCTATCGGTTAAATGTTCTCCGGTATCAGTTTTAACCCTCGCATTTTTCGGAAATCTATTTAATTGTGAACTGGCAATAAGGTCCAGGCCTTTAACCCAATGTCATGTTTTGTTGTCAACTTTTCTAAAACCAATGAACTTCAATTTTTGAAATTATTTTATTTATGAAATTGTAATTTTAATATGATACAAAGAAAGCAATAGAAAATCAAATTGCCATAATGACTTTTCTGAAGGTAGCATTTGTCTGTTGCTCAGTACCACTCTCAACCTTCGAAATTATTTGATTTATGAATTTGTGAATTCCACTATGACACAAAGAAGGTAACAGAAAATCGCAATGCAATAATGGTTTCTTAGGTAACATTAATAAACCTACTTATCAATAGGTAACATTATTTTTTAGTAATTCTTTCCAAATATTTTTTAATAATTCCTTTACCAACTTTTCTTAGGTAATAATTTTTTATCTAAGTTTTAATATCAATAGAAATTTAAACAAGTTTGTTTAATAAAATTATCACCAACATTTTTGGTAATAATTTTTTATCTAAGTTTTAATATCAATAGAAATTTAAACAACTTTGTTTAATAAAATTTTTAATAGAAATCTAAACAATTTTGTTTAGTAAATTTTTTAATAATTTTAAATTTATTTGAACCATAATTAATATTAAAAATATCATAATTAATTAAATATTTATTTGAATGTTTCATATAATCTCAACTATTGGAGTCACTATTCTACATATTTATGGAAGTATACAGTGGATAAAAGACAAGCTTATTGCTTGAAATCTTATACAGAGTTTAATTTTTAGTTCTACAAGGTATTTTTATTTGATGTAAAAACAATATAATATCAAGATTTTGTTTAGAAATGTTAATTTTGAGGTTGGAATTCCACATAGTGCGGAAATCAATTGAACTATATACATATTGAAATGTGACCAAATATGCATAATGAATATGGACCGATTATATATTTGATTTTGATTTTGATTTTATTTTTATTCGTTTATTTTTATATTTTTCATTTTATTCAATTTTATTTTTATTTTTATCTATTTATTTATTTTATTTTTATTTATTTATTTATTTATTTTATCTTTATTTTTATTTTATATGTTTTATATTTTTATTTCTAATTTATTTAATTTTTATTTATTTAGTTTTTTTTTTATTATTCTTTTCTTTATTTTTTTTTAAGCTTAAATAAAATTACTTATAAAATAAGGTAACTGATGTTATGAGTTTTGAATCAACTAACATATAATTATTAAAAATAAAATAATTTTTTATATATTTAAACTATAAATAGTATTTCATTATTCTTAACATTTAATTTATTTGAAAATGTCAATTGTTAATCTCAATCAAAACACGCATGACCAAGGCGAACTCTTTGATAGACACAAGAGTTAATACAAAGTCTACTCCTTCGGTGTACCTTTGTCTACTCCTTCGGTGTACCTTTGCACCCTTAAGGACAAATGCTAGTATACATATTATTGAACTTTAAACCTTTATCACACTCACTTGAGACACTTGAGACTTTTGAACTTTAAACCTTTATCACAAATTCACTTGAGACTTAAGTCAACCAAACTTAGGTACAATTTTTTCGGGGCATTAGGTTGAGTTTTGAAATTCAACATCCCAAGTTCAGGTGAGCTTTGGACTTTGTTATGAATTTTATTCTGTACTGGGATTTAGAACTTTGTGAGTGGAGGAAACCCTTTATTTTGATGTGACATTAAGAGGAAAGTGCAGGGATACTTATATTTATTTTTTTAAATCTGAATGTGACATGTATTAAAATAGAGGAATGATTATGAGATGAAAGGATCATGCTCACTCCACCATCCACTTTCTCAAGGAATGTGTCAAGTAAAGAGAATGTTGGTTTTCCATTTTAGTATTGTAAGGGGCATTTTATGTAACTTTTTAATATTTTTTATATAATGCAATTATCAATATACATATGTTGTGTGACAAGATTGGTAAGAGGAGATTTTCCTAGGATATTTGACTTGTTACTTACGTTTACTTAAGTTTGTTTAGGATGAAGGTGGTGTTTTTTATTTTTTTTATATATATATTTTTTAATTTTAGATGAAAATAGCAGTTTGTCTACACAACTAAATATTAGTAATTTTTTTGAGGTTTATGACTTTTTTTTTTTTTACCGGATCACAACACATGGGGATTTGAACATTGGATTTTTAGGTTTTCACATATTATAATCACTAATTAAATGGCCAATAAAACATGATGAACATTGGATTTTTAGGTTTTCACATATTATAATCACTAATAAAATGGCCAATAAAACATGATGTTGAATTTCGATTTTTATATGGAACTATTTTACTAATTTTGTGAGGTTAAAAAGATATTAACAAATTTATTTTTACAAAGTGTGTGAAAATAAGATTTGAGTGTTTCAAACATTTTAAATGTTTTTAAAGTCAACTTAATCCATTTGTGTTAGCAGAGCTTTTTAATAGCCAAAGAAGAATGTTGAAAGTTGTTAAACATGAAAGTTAATATGCAGTAAAAAATTATTAATTTATAAGCTATGGTTTTTTTTGTTTTTTTTTCCTCATTAAAGAATAAAGTAAGGGTGGGTTGATGATTTAATTTATACAAAGGCGTGAGTCATGATGTCATTTTGAAGAGTAATAATGACTGTATTTTCCAATGTATCTATCTAGTGTTCTATTGTTGCCATTGAGATTGTTAAGTGTGAGACTAAATCAAAGTAAAAGTTGTTTGCACCCATGATATCGACAACCCCTGGTATTGTAATGAAATCTATTTTTACAAGGGTGTGAGTAAAAAGAAGTGAGTGGAAATGCAATAGTTTTATTGTTATTGTAATAAAAACTCTCTAATCCCTTTATCCATGGCTTTACCCTAAATGGGGTTTTCCACATAAATTATCACTACTACATATAGGACAAAATTTAGACAACATAGTCTAATGGTATGGCTTGTATTGTCACAAATTACAAGAAAAAAATGTCATTTTTTGTAAAGTGCCTGAATTCGTCCATATTTTGACAGTCGATGGACACGACATCATTTTTCTGACACTATAGTTGGTGTATGTCTTTTGACGCAAACAATATGAATGTTTTCTTAACCATGTATGTTGAATCGGAGCTCAGGCTTGTTCTTGTGTTCGCACCAACTACGAGGTCAAGGTCAACCTCATGTATCACCTCGTGACCATCGGCAGAGGTATGGCACAACGAACAACACAGATCTATCTGAGGAATAGAACGTTATAAACACTGACTTATACCATGGTGATGTCATCATCGGAGGAGGGGGGAGATCTTGCCTCCTTCTAGATCGTCGGATGAAACAAGGGAAATCAGCAGTGGACATCTCGATGAGGACATCCCCATGTGATTTCAACGAAGGGGAGTCGAGGCCTTGCATGTATCCATTATCTCAGATCGGGACAAAAGTTTTTTGAGTACATTTTGGTCAAGCCTCTAGTCGATGTTGGATACCAAGCTCACTAATTCCACGACCTTCCATCCCCAAATTGATGGCTAAACAGAGGTCGTCAACAAGATGATCGTGCACATTTTGTGCATGTACAAATAAAACCATCCACGCACATGGGTGAAAGCCTCCCCTATGTCCAACACAGCTACAACAGAGCTCTCCATAGTTCAACTGGCCACAACCCCTTTCAGGTGTGGTCGGGATTCCAACCACTATGCCCCATTAATGTGGCCATACCATTTGAGCTACTCAATAAGATTCAGCTCATGCCCAGTCCATAGCTGATAGGGCTAACAGATTTTTTGAACGCATTTAGCACATTCACTAGCAAGGTCCATGACATATTGGACAGAGCCAATGCTAATTACAAGCAGCGTCATGATTAGCATCAGGTTTCAGTCAAGTTCCAATGGGTGACAAAGTTTGGGTACATTTGCAGGAGTCTCTCGTTGAACCCCACCGCAACCCACCCGCCTATTCCACCTATAAATCTAGTCAGTTTCATCATTTTCCTTAATTATAGCAACATTTACTATTTTTAGCAGTTTTTTGGGTCCTAAACCTTCAGAGCTATTTTGACCCCCTAAACTGCATTTGTTTTATCATTTGTTGCAAATCTTGTAGTATTCATAGATATCCTTCCAACGAGGTATTGTACGCACCAAATGTAGATCATATGACCAAGTTATGAGCCCAAAAATTTGGAAGCTCAGTTAACCCCAAAAAGGCCCACAAACTCTTGGCATTCCATCTTCTGGGGTTAGGATTTTGGTTGTTTAGGATTTCCCTTTGTTGTTCAATAATAAAAATGCCCTTGAGCCCCATTATAACACAATTCAGAGGCATGTATCTGCCACATATATCCTCAAAGATAGGTTACCATAGCCTGAGCTATTTTATTTCCATTCTACTTGGAAGCATCTTTCAGTTCTTTGATATTAATGAAATGAATATTTATTTTTGCTGCATCTCTTTGTTTATGTTTATATTTGTAATTTTTTACATTCCTACATAAGTCTAGATCAGTGGTATTAGGGTGGTCTACTCTTTCTCTTTTTGTATTTTCATTTCCCCAATGAGGTCAAGGTATAAGGAGTTATGGCTCGAACTGGTTGAACCTTTGCAAGACCACCTTCGCAAACCCCAACGGCCTCCCATGGTAGAAGAAAATAAAGACGAGGGAGTAGGAGATCCTTTCAAAATATTACTCGAGGAATCCCTCGAGCGGCAGAGGAACGTGACGATGGATAAATTTTCCCAGATCCTTTGATGGCTACCCACAGGCGATGCATCTTCATCCAGCAGCCACTCCGAAGGCACAACTCCATCTAAGGTACAAGTCAACTTTGACAGTCCCATATTTGAAGGTCAGATAGATGAAAACGTTGTAGATATATGGCTAATCTATTGGGAGGATATTTTTTGGTTCATGACTTTTCCAATCGGGAAAAGATTACTTTTTCACTCCTCAAAAACGCCCCCATGTCAAGGACTAGTGGGAAACCTACTATGAACAGAAGGACGAGAGGGAACCCTCACTGTTTTCAGCTGCACCCACTTGGAATTATTTCTGAGATTTCATCAAGGAAAAATATTACCCTATTGGGAGCTATGAAGATAAATAATAAAGTGTACCAAGCTGCAGCAAGGAAGGGACCAAGATGTGTCGAAGTTCACTCAAATATTTTTCATACCCTTCGCATGAAGTTGGGCATCAAGGATCTGAGTGGAATTTGGTACTCAAGTACCATGGTTGTTTACATAACTAAATATAGGACGATATGGAGTTCCTATACATATCCTCCCTTGGAACTGCCTATCGATACGTTGTCAATATCGAGCAGAAAGTTAAACAAAAGAAGCGATACTTTGGATTTGTGAATTCAAAGCAAGGGAAAGGCGCCCCCAAACCGTAGTACAAAGGACAAAACCAAGGCAGGGAAACCCAGGGAAACCATACAAAGCCACAAGCAAAGAAAAACACCACAAAGATAAACAAGTAGATAGGGAAATGGTGTGAATTTCGTAAGATCCCCACTCACAACACAAGTGAGTTTTGAGCCAAGCAGTCACTGGTGGTCGAGCTGAAGGATTTTGATCAGATGAATGTCCTAACTTTGAGTTAGTACCTGACAAGGGGAATGACAAAGGGAAGCAAATTATTGATGCAGATCCCAGTGCCACCATTTCCACCACCAAGATCCAGAAGATTGAGCCTGAAGATCTAGAGGAGGGGAAGTGGATCTTCCACTCAAAAATGTGGGTGAAGGTTTCTCCGTTTTAGTTCATTTTCAATAGAGGAAGCCATTTAAAGAATCTCATTTAAGCAAAGGTCATGAAGCGGTTGGGCCTAGCGCCTAGCAGCCACACCACACCTACAGACATACACCATCGAGTGGTTTCACTAATTACGACATCTCTGCATTAGCCAAGAGTGTCGCCTTCCCTACAGCATCAGGCCCTTCATAGATGAGGTACTATTTGATGTTGATTCTCTTGAATTTCGTGATTTATTATTAGGCCAACCATACTTGTGGAAGCGTCATGTTGTGTATGATTATAGGCCATGCATTTTTATTACTTATTTGGGCAATAAGTTATACAGGATATCGAAGGTAGCACCGCCTACCGCCATCTCTTTGATCTCTGCAAAGTAATGTAGTAAGATCATTTCCTATATCGGGAATTTTTTCTAACTTATGATTCACCCTCAGGGAAAGAAGAATATTGTGGCCACATCCACAGCCTCCAAACGGGACTCCTCTACATGGAAGTAGCACATGGAAAAGGTCATGGAGGAGTACATAGACATCTTCACCTCGCCCAAAGGGGTACCCCTACACTGTTAGGTCAATCACTCCATCGATCTGACCCCAAGCACACTGCTACCCAATGAACCAATATACTGATTCTATGTTTTGGAGAACGATGAAATTAAGAGGCGGATTCCAGAGTTGTTGTAGAAAGGAAATATCAAGCCAATTTCATCACCTTGTGGGAGCCTGATTGTGTTGGTATAGAAGAAATATGACACCTGGAGACTCTATATTGACTATTAAGAAATGAATAATATCATTGTCTGGAATAGGTATCCAATCCCACTGATTGATGACCTTCTGTACCAATTCAAGGGGGGGGAATATTTTAGTAAGATTGATTTGAAGTTTGGTTATCACTAGGTGCCAATCAAACCCTTTAATGTGTGGAATACTGCCTTCGAATCCAAGGAGGGCATTTTCATATGGCTAGTCATGCCTTTCGGGTTGATGAATGCCCCCGCAACCTTCATGAGGTTGATGGATCACATCTTGCAGCCCTTCTCCAACTCATTCATGGTAATGTACCTGGACAACATCCTGATATGCAACCGAATTTGTAAGGAGCGCATACACCATATTTGACAGGCCCTCTAAACCTTGTGATAACACAAATTATGTGCCAATTTGGAGAAATGAACATTTGGTATGAGCCAGGTTCAATATATGGGGTACATCATTGATGATTTGGGTGTGCATGTGGACCCAACCAAGATACAAGGTGTTCGAGATTGGCTAGCCCCAACCACTCTAACAGAGTTTTGTAGCTTATGGATGCTGGAATTTTGAGTTGAGTCAGGATGGGTTGGTTTTGTGCAAGTCGGGGTGGGGGAACTATGTTTCTATCGTGACACCCTGGATGCCTAGTGGGAGCAAACCTTTGAACCATTTCCATGTGAGTTGGCTTGTGTCGAGTCTGTCTCTTAAAATGCATGTCCGAGTGGTCACCAACCTTATAGGGTTTACAGTGACAGTCTGGTGTTTGATTATTGGTCTCGATGTAAGATGATGAAACCTCTGCGTGTTTCGGGGAACACTCTTAAACTCTTTTGCGAAGAAAGGAATGCCATTAAGACCCTTGTTCTAGTTTTACGGTTGGCTTTTTGTTTATGAACAGGTGGACATGTTGTTAACATGATTCGAAAGTTGGGTTGTTGCGGGATTGGTATACCACGTACAAGTGCTCAGCTGAAGATTGCAGATATTGATTATGAGTTTATGGTATTTACATATGCTTACAAGGAAGGACTTGGTGGAGTCCTGATGTAGAAAGGACGGGTGGTATACTATGAGTTAAGTAAGTTGAATGAGCATGAGCATAACTATGTGACTTGTGATATTGAGTTGGAATTTATCATTCATGCATTGAATATGTGGAGACATTATCTTTTTGGCAGGAGGTTCATCTTGATGAGTGATCATAGTGGGTTTAGGTACTTATTTGACCAACTAAATTTGAATCCTAAGCAAGCTAGATTATTAGCTACCCTTACTGAGTTTGACTTTGAGATCAAATAGATCAAGGGAAAGGAGAACAAGATTGCAGGTGCTCTCAGTAGAATATTTCATGTGAATCACATTTCAATTGTGAGTTCATATGGTACAAATTTTCAGGATAGAATCTTACATGCAAGAAAACATGATGAGAGGTATCAACAGCTGAAGCAGATATTGTAGCAGAAGAGTGAAGTTGATAGCGATGAGGGGTATCACCTCACGAAAGATGGCTTGGTCAGATTAATGTGCTAGATAGCAGTGAGTTGAAGAAGCTTATCATGAGGGATTTTCATGTTAATTCGCATTCATACCACCTGGGATATTCAAAGACTTTGATAGTAGTCAAAAAGTTTTATCATTGGCCGAACTTGAAGAAAGAGGTGGTTGAGTTTTTTGCAAGATGTTTGGACTGTTATCATGTGAAATAAGAATGTAAACATCCAACTGGTCTATTGTATCTTATTCTGATTCCAAAATGGAAATGGGAGTTCATTTCCATGGACTTCATTACAACTTTGTCAAGGTTATCAAAGAAACATGATTCCATCATGGTGGTGGTTTTTAGGTTGAGCAAGGTAGCTCAATTCATTAAAGTGAAGTCTACAAATTCACCTAGTGAGGTACCTTATATCTTCATCAGGGAGATAGTGAGGTTGCATGGTGTTCCGAAGAATATTGTATTATACAGAGATGCCAAGTTCACTTCCAGGTTTTAGAAGGAGTTGTTTACAGGCTTGAGGACAGATTTAGCTTTCAACACAACTTACCATCCATAAATAGATGGGAAGACAAAGAGGGTTAACATGGTTATTAAGGATATCTTGAGGATGTATTTCATGCATCAATAGAGCAAGTGGGAGGAATATATTCCACTGGTAGAGTTTACATATAATAATGGGAGTCGGGAATCCTTGAGGATGAGTCCATTTGAGACTCTTTATGGGTGAAGTTGTAATAATCCTATAAGATGGAGTGATCTAGTGAATAGAGAGTTGATTAGACCAGATAAGTTGGTTGAGATAGAGTAGGAGATTCATATTATTAACAAGAATTTAAAGGCAACACAGGACATGCAGAACAGTGATGCAGATCAACATAGAGAATTAAAGGAGTTTAAGGTTGGGGAGAATTTGTACTTGCACATCAAGCCCAAGAGGATCTCCTTGAGGATTGGATCATATGCCAAGCTGACACCTCATTATTGTGGGACTTTTGAGATCCCACAGAGGATTGGACCAGTGGCCTATCGACTTGCACTACTACCAATAATGAAACTCCATGATGTTTTCCACGTTTCATTTCTTAAGAGATATGTCCAATATGTTTATCACGTGATTGATTGGTTTGTATTGAGGGCAGAACCAGAGGGAGAATTACAGCTAGAACCGTAGTTCATTTTGCAACAGAAAAAACTCATGCTCCAAAACCAAGAAATAGAGAAAGTTAAAGTTCAGTGGAAGCACTTTGGGCCCGATGAAGCTACATGGGAGATGGATGATCATATGTGGGCTTTGTATCCTTCTTTATTTTTTGATTGAGCAGATGTGTTTGGTTTATATATATATATATATATATATATATATATATATAATTTGAAACAAGAGTTGTAAACTCAAAATGAGAACTCTAGCAAAACAAAACCCCAAAAAACATGAAAAAACAACCCAAAAATGGAAATTGTGTATTTCATAATAATGTTTTTTTAAAGGGTGAATTTTCAACATTTTTTAAAAATGACAATAAAAACCATTTTTTTGTGCAAAAACAATGAAGAAAACACAGTGAAAACAAAAAGTGTTGATGCTAGAATAACAATTTTTTTCGGGGTACAATTTCAACATGTTTTAGCAATGGCATTAAAGATAAAATAATGGGACCCGAAAAACCTTAAAATTCCAACAAATTTTATCCATGTCGTTAAAGATGAAAGATCATGAATGTAAAAACCCTAAAGTTCTAATTGTTTTCAACCATAGCATTACAGAAAAAATATCATAACTCAAAAAGACCTTAAAATTTTGACAATTTTTCAACCATGGAATTAAAAAACTTTAAGTTTTCAACATATTTAAACCATGAAATTTTGAACAAACTACATGGCTAAAGAAAAATTTAAAAATGAACACTTGAATGAAACAATCATTATTGCAAGAGTAATTTTTATTTTAAGGTTAAAAGTATTTTTTTTTTTTCAAATGTTAGCCTAAGACAACTTATCCCATTGCAACAAAAACATAAAAATCAACCATCCAAATGAAGTATCCCCTTTTAATGAGTTGTCAAAATTGCAACACTTTTTTTAACTATGATTTTCATCAAATGATAACAATAAATAATATCATGGCAATATCACAATATAATTTAAAAATTCAACATTAATTTGTAATATTTTTTTTACTTTTAATCAGAATATCATTACTTTTAGATTGAATGATACATAAATTATTTCTCCAAGTTATTGTTGCATTGTGGATATTCTAAACAAATTAATTTGTCATAATTAAAACATATAATCTAACAAACATAAAAATGACTCATAACTTCATCTAAGATAATATGGAAGTTAAAATATTTAATTCAAGTTACCATGCAAACATCATTTACATAAAATGTCTTAGACAATTATTCAAAAGCACTCCTGTGTTGTGGCATACCATCATAATTTACAATATATTCATATGAATGACTTGATCCAGATGAAGATGACCCATATTCTTCTCTTTCATCAACTAGTGCCCCATCTGATTCAACATGCATGCCCAACATTTCAGGATTCAAAAGTCTTATAGATCTACGACTAGGTTCAACATACTCTCATCTAGAAGACTTTTGAATCCCTACAAAATTCTCCTTTCCCCATCATCATCCAAACACTCAATAGCCTTATCATAGCATTCCACTTTTGTCAAGTGAATGAACAACCAATCCATTCCCAAAATCATATTGTATGATCCCAAAGTGTTATGAAGTCAACTCACAAAATAGAAGAAAATATAGATCAACGACTTATAAATCAGCCTCTTCGAGGGGGAAACCTCCTTTACATTACATAAATGAACAATTATTGGATGATTCAAATGAAAAAACCTACTTTTTATATATAGGGTTCTAAGGGGTCGCAATATAATCAGATTCGACATAAAAATAATAATGTAAGGGCACAACAATAACAATATTGGGCTTTTATGGGGCACAATATGGGGACTACATGGGTACACTAACAATAACAATAAGGAGATACACTAGTCTTATAGGGACCTAACATGCCCCTCTCCTTCCAGAAAGTGTTGTCTTAAACGCTTGAGTAGTTATGGATGCTTTTGTATAAAATTGTCCTCCTCCCATGAGGAATATTCGACAGGTAATTTCTTCCATTTGATGAGATACTATGAAATTGATCAATTTCATAGCTCTCGAGTTCTTTTTTCTGTGACTTCTTCAGGTTCCAATATGATTTTCCCTTTCTATTCAAGTTCTCGCAATATTTTTTGAACTGGGAGCTTTTCAACTATAACCTTCTTGATCCAGGTGGATATTGGTGGCCATCTGCCTATTCCACATAGTTAGTTTCATCATTTTTATTATTTACTATTTTTAGTAGTTTTTTGTGTCCTAAATTTTCGAGGATGTTTTGAGGACCTAAAGGGCATAGTCCTTGGAGAGATATTTCCAATGAGGTATCATACACGCAAAACGGATATACTATGACCAAGTTACGACCCCGAGAAGTTGGCTGCCCAACTAACCCCAACGGAGCCCATAAACTCTTGGTTCTACATCACCTCGAGTTAGGGTTCTCTTTGTTTAGGGTCTTCTCTTATTTTTCAATAATAAAAACGCCCTTGAGCCTCATTCTATCATAGTTCAGAGGCATGTAACCACCACATCTCTTCTTAGAGATAAGTTACCATCGCCCTAGCTAGTTTATGTCCATTATGTCTGTAAGCATATTTTAGTCATTTGATATTAATGAAATGAAGTTTTATTTATACCACATATGTGTGTTTATGTTTATTTCTGTATTTTATTTTTTTCTTGCATAAATCCATATTTAGGTTACGCCTCCATGAGTGTTTGAAACATATTTCAGTTTCAATGTTTTTCAGTAACCTTCAGTAAACTTCATGCATGTTCCACGGTCTCCATAGATCATATTAGATAGTGCAAAATATATCATTTGAAATTATTTTTTATTATCTCGAATGGGATTTTTATGGAATTTGATTTCGTTTCCCGGTTTGAGAGAAATGAGAAATTGAAGTTATACCTTTATGGAACATTGCGTCGTCATGTGTCCTATGATTTTGTGGACTCATTTTCTCACCCCACATGTCATAAAATTTCAAGTGTCTTATATCACTGGAAATATATATTCAATACCTCAAATGGTTCTTTGAAGGAATTTTATTTTATCACATATAGCAGAAGTTATCAACAAAGTTGCAGTAAGAGGTCCATTTCAACCAAGATCTGGATCCGTGGTATCAGAGTGGTCTTCTCTTTCTCGATCTTTCTTTGCATGTCCCCAATGAGGTCAGGGTATAAGGATTTAGGGATCAATCTATTTAAACCTTTTTAATATTAGCCTCGCAAACCCCGACGTCCTCCCATGGCAAAAGAAAAGAAAGGCGAGAGAGTAGGAGATCCTATCAACATATTGCTTGAGGAGGCCCTCGAAAAATAAAGGAACGTGATAATGGATAAATTTTCCTAGATCCTTCAACGATTGCCCACTAGCGGTGCATCTACATCCAGCAGCTACTCTGGAGGCACCACTCCTTTCAAGGTACAAATCAACTTTGACATCCATGTACTTGAAGGCTAGATAGATGAAGACTTTGTAGCTAGATGGTTGAATTTGCTGGAAGGGTATTTTTCGATCCATGATTTCTCTGACCGAGAAAATGTTATTTTTTCACTCCTCAAAGTCGCCCCCCATGTCAAATACTGGTGGGAAACCTACTGTGAGAAAAATGACAAGAGGTAACCCTCTCTGTTCTCAGCAGCACCGACTTGGAATTTGTTCTGAGATGGCATCAAGGAACAATATTACCCCGTGGGTAGCTATGAGTACAAGTACATCCAATGGATCACGTTGTGGTAGAAAAGGGATCAAGATGTGTAGAAGTGGACGAATTTGTTCCATACCCTATGCATAAAGTTGGGTATTAAAGATTCAAAGAGACATTTGGTGCTCAAGTATCGCAACTATTTGCAAAGATACATTCACGAGGAAATGGAGTTCCTTGACATTACCTCGCTTAGTGCAGCATATCGATATGCTGCCAAGATCAAGTAGAAATTTAAGGAGAAGAAGTGAGACTTTGGATCTACGAATCCAAGGCTAGGGAAAGGCACCCTCGAACCATAGAATATGGGGCAAAGCCAAAGTAGGGTGACTCAAAATAACACCATAAATTCAAAGAAGGACATGGGGAAGTGGTGTGAATTTCATAATAGCTCCACTCACAACATAAGCGAGTGTCAGACCAAACAGCCGCCAGTGGCTGAACTAAAGGCATCTTAATTAGATGCATGTTCTGATTCTGAGTCAAAACTGGATAAGAGAAATGAAAAATGAAATCAGATCATTAATGCGGATCTCAGTGCCACTATTGCCACCATCAAGCTCCAGAGTGAGGATCACGAATATCCATAGGAGGGGGAGTGCCTCTTCCATTCCTAGATGTGGGTGAAGGGTTCTCCACTGCAATTCCTTGTCGATAGTGGAAGCCAAAACAACCTCATTTCAGCAGAGGTCGTGAAGCAGCTCGACTTACCAACCACAGCACACCCACAACCGTATACCATCAGGTGGCTTCACCAAGGAAAATATCTTCGCGTCAACCAGCATTATCGTCTTTCGTACAACATCAAGCCCTTTACGGATGAGGTAGTGTGTGATGTTTCTCCTCTTGACGTGTTTGATGTATTATTTGTCCAACCATAATTTTGTAAGGACCATAATACTTTGGTAATAATTTATTATCCTTCTTAGCTTGCTTGAGGGACATTTGTTTGTATGGTTGTAGTCGTAAAAATACCTAGCCTCCTACATAAAAAGTTATTTCACTGCAATGTTGATATGCTTGTTGTTTCATTCGATTCTGCGCCAAATCCTAGGTTATCCTTTAAGATTTGGATAATTTGTTGTTAATGCTCGATGTGGTCTTCCACTTCTTGAACCTTAGAATTATCTCTTAAAGGTGATGTGATGGATGGTGGATGATATCCATAAAGTGCAATAAATGGGGTCATTTTTACTGCAGTATGGAAGGAATTATTATACCACCATTCAACAAGAGGTAACCACTTGACCCATTGTGTCTTTTTATCAACTAAAATGCAACGAAGATATCCTTGAAATGTAGAAGGTGCATTGGTAAGGCCAAAAGGCATGACCAAAAATTCATAATGACCCTCATGAGTTCTAAATGTTGTTTTCGGAATGCCTTCAGTCTTCATTCTTATTTGATGATATTCTGAATGAAGATCCAACTTGGTGAAGTAAATTTCTCCATGTAATTCATCCAATTATTCATCAATGATAGGAATGGGAAATTTATCTTTAATAGTGAGCTTATTGAGCTCCCTATAATATGGATACATGCACCATGATCCATCCTTCTTGTGTACCAATACTACTAGAGAAAATATATAACTTTGACTAGGTTGAAATATACTGACCTCTATCATTTCTGCAACCATACTTTCAATCTCACACTTTTGAGCATAAGGATATCTGTAAGGCTTGATGTTTGGAGGAACGCTTCTTGGAATCAAATGAATAGCATGATCATGATCATGAATAAGTGGAAGGTATTTATGACTCTCAAACAACTTGGAATGATTCTCCAATACTTTTTGTAGATTTGGAGAAATAGATGATTTCGATGTTTGAACTTGTAGTAAGCATAATTGAGCAATTGCGCCTCATTATTCTTTATTCAGAACCTTTTTCATGACATTAGAGCTAATTATATTTCTTGGTTTCCCTGCAATACCCCGTAATTCAACTTCCTTTCCTTCCCAAAAAAAAATCAAGAAAATTTCTTGAAAATTTAAAGCTATAATCCCCAAAGATTGTAACCATTGGACTCCTAGTACAACATCAGCACCACCCATTGGAATATAAAGAATTGGACTATTCAATACATATTCCCCCATGCTTAGCTTGATATTATGGCACTTTCCAGATCAATTTATAGTTCCTCCATTTTCAACCATCACTTGACAGCCTCGTGCTGGATATAGGAAACAGTTTAATTCCTTCGCTATCTTACAATGAATAAAATTATGAGTACTACCCGAATCAATCAACACTATTACCTTTTTCTTCTTGATATTTCCTTCTATATTGAGAGTTTGAGGAGTGGTAATTCCTACCAATGCATTACAAGATATGGTTGGATTCATTTCTTCTTTCTCTACAGTTGGTTCCTTGTCATGTATATACTTTTCTTTTGAATTTTTTTGTTCATTTTCTTCCTCCTATTCACAATCTATGTAAATTAATTTATTCTCGGCATACTTATGAACTTATTAAAATAAATCTTCCAGGAAATCACATGAGAAATTTTAGAACCATACTTATGATCATTCGTGTATTTTCTATCACAACTGTAACAAATCCCTTTTTCTTTGTTTTCTTCTGATTGTTGTGGTGTAAACCTTGTAGGTTGACACCACAACAATTAGAAGAAAACAGAGAAGGCTAGGAGCGGAAACACTTCCATATTTATATTTGTGAGTGGTAGGCTTCCTTATTGCCATAATTTTTCTTTCAATTTTTCTTGCCAACTTGAATTCCTTCTCAAATGAATCAAGTTCCCAAAGGAAAACCACATTTTGGATGTTATCCTTTAAAGTCCCTATAAATACATCAATCTTAAGCTCCTATGGAATACCATTTACCCTTATATTCAATTTTTTGAAGTCCTCAATGTTCTCCACCATTGAACTCTTTTGTTTGAGATTTATCAATTGGCTAAAGAAGTTGTTGCTCTTTGTAAATTCATAATGTGCTATAATTTCCTCCGTAAAAATTGACCAAGTGAACGAAGCCATCAATACCATACAAATTGATTGTGTTCTAAATATAGATTTTGAATGCATACCTTTTGTGTGTGTTGCATATTATGGATATTAAAATATTGCTCCATCTGTAGTATCCATGGTATTAGATCCTTTCCATCAAACTTCCTCATATCGATCTTTGGAATATGATGCCTCTTCAATCCAACATTAGCGTCTATGAAATAATTATTAATATTTATTTTTTTCTCATCATGAGTTTCATATAATACCTTTTCACCATTAGGAATAATATCTTGTACCAACTTTTTCAAACCTTCCTTTAAACCTTTTGTGTTTGCTTTTAAACCATTCTTCAAATATTCCATGTTGTTTTTCATTTTTTCTTCTATGAAATCCTTCAAACCTTCCATATATATTTTTTAATCATTCTTTAAACCATATATCTTAGCTTGCATTCCATTTTTGGTTACTCTTTGCGAAAGCGATATTTGTTGCACTTGGTCTCATAATTTTGATATATCATGTTGCATTTCTTCCTCTTCTTCATGTGTCACAGTAGAATTTTTTGGTTTATTACTAGGTGTTTCAATTTTATTTCTTCGATTCATTTTAGACTAAAACAATGAAATTAATGCTTCACTATGCCCCTTGTATCACTTTAATCTAATTTTTCAAACAATACTTATGCAAAAATTTTAAAACAAAAACACACATTTTCCTTTGCTTTGTAGGAACTCAATATTGAATCCGTTGTATCTTTGTAATTCCAGATCCCCAAGATCTAAACTTCAGTCTTGTATTATCCCTCTGAGTCTTCTTTCCAATTCCACAAGTCATACCTAATTTGGATTCTTCAATATAAAGTTATGCTAGATCTACCACAATGACCTAATTATGGACTAGTTCAGTAGAGAGAACTTGTAAGGCATGCCACGTGTCATTATTTTGACCTTCGTCTCTGAAATATACAAGAAACTAAATTCTATGCAATTTTGTCCAATTTTTATAGAATCCAAATATGATGCCTAAAATGAAAGTTATGACTATTTTCCCTCGGTCACATATTTGAGATTAAATTTTGGAGCCTGCACAAACCCTAACTTTCTCAAATCATATCTCGGAAAATATAGCGAAACAAGATCCAAAATTCGTAAACAATGTTCACCAGTATTTCGACTTCGAGTGCTTTCAATTTCAGCTTTGGAAGCTTCATAGAAAAAAAATTATAGAAAAAATTACAAGATGGCATGTTTGAAGAAATGAAACCCTAGAATCCAAAGCTATGATACCAAATGTTATGCAACCAACTCACAAAATAGAAGAAAAGTTAGATCATAGACTTAGAAATTGTTGTGAAACCAGCTCCAGAAATAGAAGAAAAGAGATATCAACGCCTTAGAAATAAGCCACTTCGAGGGGGCAACCTCCAATACATTACATGAATGAACAATTCTTGGATGATACAAATTACAAAACCTCCTTTCTATATATAGGATTCCATAGGGCCACAATGTAATCCTAGTGGGGCCACAATGTAATCCTAGCCGACCTAACAATAATAATTTAAGGGCACAATAATAATAGTATGGGGGTTACAAGGGTACAATAATAACAATAAGGGGGTTACACTAACAACAATAAGGGACTATACTAGTAATATAGGGACCTAACATGCCCCCCTCCTTCAAAAAAGTGTTGTCCTCAACGCTTGAGTAGCTCTGGGTGCTTCTGTATAAAATTCTCATCCTCCCATGTAGAATCTTCAGTGGGTAAGTTCTTCCACTTGATGAGATACTCTGAAATTGATCGATTCCGTAGCTGTCGAGTTCTTGTTTCCATGACCGCTTCAGGTTCCAATATGATTTTCCTTCCTCATCAAGTTCTGGCAATATTGTTTGAACTGGAAGATTTTCACCTATAACCTTCTTTAAGCATGAAACATGGAAAATTAGATGCACTCGTGAAGAAGCAGGAAGCTCCAATTTGTATGCCATAGTACCAATATTTTGCAACACCTTGTAAGGACCATAGTACTTTGGCGATAATTTATTATCCTTCTTAGCTTGCTTGAGGGACATTTGTTTGTATGGTTGTAGCCGTAAAAATACATAGTCTCCTACATCAAAACTTCTCTCGCTGCGATGTTGATCTGCCTGTTGTTTCATTCGATTTTGTGCCAAATTCAGGTTATCCTTTAAGAGTTGGAGAACTTCTTGTTGATGATCGATGTGATCTTCCACTGCTTGAACCTTCGAATTTTCCCTTAAAGATGATGTGATGGATGGTGGATGATATCCATAAAGTGCCATAAATGGGGTCATTTTTGCTGCAGTATGGAAGGAAGTGTTATACCACCATTCAGAGAGAGGTAACCCTTGACCCATTGTGTTTGTTTATCAGATACAAAACAAAGAAGATATCCTTCCAAACATTTATTTACTATCTCAGTTTGACCATCAGATTGAGGATGATAAGATGAGCTATGAGCTAATTGAGTACCCAAACAAGAAAATAACTCCGTCCAAAAATTTCCAGTAAAAATGGGATCTTTATCGCTCACAATAACCCTTGGGTTTCCATGTAGCTTTTGAATTGTGTCCATAAATGTAGTAGCAACTGTACTTGCTTTAAATGGATGAGATAATACACAAAAGTGTGCATACTTGGTAAGTCTATCAACTACCACCATGATGACACTCTTTCCTTCGGACTTAGGTAAACCTGTGATAAAATCCATTGAAATATCCTCACAACGTTGACTTGGAATGGATAAAGGTTGTAGAAGACCCACGGTCTTAATTGTCTCAACTTTATTCTGCTGGCAAACCAAACATTCCACCACAAACTTTTGAATATTAGATTTAAGGCCATCCAAAAAAAAATCTTTCTTCACCCTGTGGTAAGTTTTTAAAAATCCTGAGTGTCCTCCTAAAGGAGAAGTGTGCAATTCCAAAAGAATCTTTTGTTTTAGTTGGGAATTCTTACAAAGATATAAGCGATATTTGTACCATAAGAAATCATTTTTCCAACTAAATGTATCAGATTTACTAGGATCTTGTTGCAAATTTTGAATAAGTGTCCACACTTCTTCGTCCTTCTTCCATTCATCTCTTGCTTCGGTTACCCACTCTGGTTGGATAATAGAAATGGCACAAAGAAATGCTTCCACCTCTTCATTCTTTCTTGAGAGTACATCTGCAATAAAATTTAGCTTCCCTTTTTTGTAGATTATTTCAAAGTCATAACCCAACATCTTTGTGACCCATTTTTGCTGCTCTTCTGAAGATAGTCTTTGTTCCAAAAAGTGTTTAAGACTATCATGATCAATTTTTACCTTGAAGTGTCTTCCCGTTAGGTAAGTTCTCCATTTCTTTAGTGCATGTAGTATTGCTAACATTTCCTTCTCATAAATAGGTTTCTGTAAATACTTTCCTTTGATTGGATGACTTTCAAAAGCAATGGGTCTTCCTTCCTGCATTAAAACGGCACCAATTCCATTTCCTGAGGCATCACATTCCACAATAAAGGTTTTTGTGAAGTCTGGCGTAGCTAAGACCGGTGCTAGGCACATTGCCTCTCTAAGATGTTCAAAGGCCTTAGTTGCTTCAGGAGTCCATGAAAATGCATCTTTCTTCAATAATGTTGTTAGAGGTGCTGTTATTCTCCCATAATTCTTAACAAACTTGCGATAATACCCTGTTAACCCAAGAAATCCTCGCAACTGCTTTATGGTTGTGGGGACTTTCCATTCCTTAATGGCTTTAGTTTTGTTAGGGTCTACCTTAACACCCTCGTGAGATACAATATGACCCAGATATTCCACCTCTTGTACTCCAAAGAAACATTTGGATGTTTTTACATATAATTGTTTCTCCTGCAATAGTTTGAGCACCCTGTCAACATGTTCAACATGATCCTTCCAAGACCTGTTGTAGATTAGTATATCATCAAAAAATACTAGCACAAATTTTCTAAGGAAGGGTTTGAAAATGGAATTCATCAACCCTTGAAATATAGAAGATGCATTGGTAAGGCCAAAAGGAATGACCAAAAATTCATAATGACCCTCATGATTTCGAAATGTTGTTTTCGGAATATCTTCAGTCTTCATTCTAATTTGATGATATCCTGAACGAAGATCCAACTTGGTAAAATAAATTTCTCCCTATAATCGAGACACATGCACCATGATCCATCCTTCTTGTGTACCAATACTACAAGAGCAGAGAAAGAACTTTGACTAGGTTGAATTATACCAGCCTCTAACATTTCTGCAATCATACGTTCAATTTTACTCTTTTGGACATAAGGATATCTGTAAGGTCGGATGTTTGGAGGAACACTTCCTGGAATCAAATGAATAGCATGATCATGATCACAAATAGGTGGGAGTCCTTTGGGAGTATCAAACCCATTGGAGTGATTGTCCAAGACTCTTTGTAGATTTGGAGAAATAGATGATTTTGATGTTGGAACTTCTAGTGAGCATAATTGTGCAATTATGCCTCGTTGTTCTTTCTTTAGAAGCTTTGTCATGACATTAGAGCTTATTATCTTTTCTGGCTTCCCTGTGATACCCCATAATTCGATTTCCTTTCCTTTAGAAAAAAATTTCAAGAAAAGTTCTTGAAAATTAAAAGCTACCGTCCCCAAAGATTGTAACCATTGTACTCCTAGTACAACATCAGCACCTCCCATAGGAATGGAAAGCATTGGACTAGTCAATACATATTCCCCCATGGTTAGCTTGATATTATGGCATTTTCCAGAGCGATTTATAGTTCCTCCATTTGCAACCATCACTTGACATTCTGGTGCTGGGTATAGGAAACAATTTAATTCCTTGGCTACCTTACAATGAATAAAATTATGGGTGCTACCTGAATCAATCAACACTATTACCTTTTTCTTCTTGATATGTCCTTCTATCTTGAGTGTTTGAGGAGTGGTAATTCCTGCCAGTGCATTACACGATATGGTCGGATTCATTTCTTCCTCTTCTAGGGCTGGTTCCTGGTGTATATCCTCTTCTTGTTCATTTTCTTCTTCCTCTTCACAATCTATGTAAAATAATTTCTTCTCCGCACACTTATGACCTTTAGTGTATTTGCTATCACAACTGTAGCAAAGCCCTTTTGCTCTTTTTTCTTCCAATTGTTGTGGTGTCAACCTTGTAGGTTGTGGAAATCTAGGCGTAGCAACACTTCCTTATTTATAGAAGTGAGTGGTAGGCTTCCTTGTCGCCATAATTTTACATTCAATTTTTCTTGCCAACCTGAATGTCTTCTCCAATGAATCGAGTTCCAAAACGTGAACTTCATGTTGGATTTTATCCTTTAAAGGATCAATCATGTGTTCCTCTGGAATATCAGTTACCCTTATATTCAATTTTTGGAAGTCCTCAATGTGCTCCCCCACTAAACCCTTTTGTTTGAGATTTATCAATTGGCTAAAGAAGGTGTTGCTCTTTGTATCCTCATAATGTGCTATCATTTCCTCTGTAAAAATTGACCAAGTGACAATTTTTTTACGAGAGCAAAGCCATCTATACCATACAAATGTATTTTGTTCTAGATGTAAAGTTGCAATGCGTACCTTTTGTGTGTTTTGCACATTATTGAGATCAAAATATTGCTCCATATGTAGTATCCATGTTACGGGATCCTTGCCATCAAAATTCCTCATATCCATCTTTGGAATGTGGTGGTTTTTCCTGCCAATATTAGAGTTTATGAAATCACGATTATCATTTATTTTTTTCTCATCATGAGTTTCCTATACTATCTTTTCACCATTAGGAAAAATTTGTTTTATCAACTTTGTCAAACTTTCCATGTCTGCTTTTACATCATTCCTCATGTTTTCCATTTTTTCATCGATCTTAGCTTCCATGTCATCCATCTTAGTGTTTGGTCTCAATCTAGTCTCCTAAATTGAGCTCATTTAATTGTCAACCAGGGTTGGTAAACTGCTGAAGTGAAGTGTACTGTATGTACCTAGGTGCTTGTTTCCTAATGCGTTGTGTGTAGTGTTTTGTGATGTTTTTGGTCTTTTGGTGATTTTATGTTCACAAGAAAAAAATGACTAGAAAGCTAATGGAAAGGACCTAATGATTGAAAACAGAGTGAAGCCTAAATGGTTGATGACAAATGATAAATGCAATTGCAAACACTGAAGTAAAATCAAATCTAATCTATGACTAAACAGAAATAAAGCTTGATAATGTCTTCTAAAGAAATGATTCAAAACATAAACTCAACTTGAGAAATGATCAACTAAGTATGCAAATTTTCCTATCTAAACAATCAAAACAACTAACTTATAATGATGCAACATTTTGTCCTTGATTAGAGATTTGAAGCACAATTGGAAAAAACATTGATACCATCATAAGATCTTCTATCCTAGGATTAGTTCCTAACTCTATTCTGCAACTTAGTGAAATGTCACAAAACCTTACTCAAAAGTTATTGATTTCGTTTCAAAGTAGTCTTTTGAAGGAGGGCTTTGTTTATGAAATGATAATGAAATTGCAGAGATACTTCAGGCCTTAAAATGATATTGTCACCTGTTCTTATGGTTATAGATCAATTGTAGATTTTAGAACAAGAAGATGTTTGTAAATAATGAAGGCCGTTTTGTTAAGTTTAACAACTAAAATAGTCTAATATACAGTGAATGACAATTGAGTATGGAGTGCAAGTGCAATGAGTTAATCTAAGAATGAACTTAAGATGCCACTAATCTAAAACAATGCTGAACTACAAGTCATTATCAAACCTAAAACAGAACAACTGAACATGAATTAAGTGCAATGAAACTCCGGAGTATCCTAACTATGCTATCATGCATTATTCTATGAAATTATACAGTCTGTTTGTCCATCATTATTGATATTTTGGAAGAGTTCCTTCTTTTGGAAGAGATTTTAGAACAATTCTGACTGTGTAATTGAGTGCGAATGCAAACATAAAGACTGAAAGCAATGAAAAACTAAGATATCATATCCATATCCCACTCATCATTATGATATTTTGGACAAGCGTTTAAAAGCAAGAACAGAGATGGTACTTAGTGCAAACACACAACTAAATCATTCATTATCATGGTCATGTCTTGAACATCTTAATAATTTCTTGGAAGAGTTTCTTCTTGTGGAAGAGTGATTAGAACAAGTGTAACTGTGATAGTGAACAACAAAAATTACAATTAAATTCTACAATACTATAGCCATTTCCCATTCATCATTATAATCTTTTGGAAGAGCTTCTTCTTTTGGAAGAGTTAGAATGAGTATAACTACAGTAGCTAATAAAAAAAACTACGAACTCAACTTCAAATCCTACAATACTATAGCCATTTCCCATTCATCATTATAATCTTTTGGAAGAGCTTCTTCTTTTGGAAGAGTTAGAATGAGTATAACTACAGTAGCTAATTAAAACAACTACGAATTCAACTTCAAAAACGTAAAGACAGCTAGAATACTTATCTAATTTACGCAAATAAATCCGTGCAAGAGGCAGGGGCCCTCTACCACCTGACGGAAATTAACTCCAAATCAAATCAACTCTTTCAAAACAACATTGTCCGCTTCATTAAAGATGAAAGAACTTGAACAAAGCAATCTGCGTCTTCAGAAATGTAGCACAGAATCTAAGCAAAATCTAGAATAAAATCTAGCCTAGCTCTCGGTTTCCCAAGTGTTTATATAGCAAATGCATATAACAAGACTTGCAACAATTTCAGGAACATTGTCTTTCCTTGTCGAAATCACATTAGGACTCTTGAAGTGGCTGCGTAGAAAGGGAAAAGACATCTGTACTGAGACAGTCCTAATAGAAGTCTACCTTCCTAAATGTGTTCCCACGTACCAAAACCATACCCAGAATTCGTTTCTTCCTCCATGATGAGCAACGAACCATGTAGACATGACGTGGATTATGCCCATATGCGGTTTTTCTTGAGAGGCCACTTGGAACATACTCAAACGTGAAGACAGCTGCAGAATCGCCGGTTAGCTACGGAATGTCTGCATTCTGCAGCTAGTTCCGGTCAAAATGCTTTACAATGGAAAAAATCACAAAACTTAGCAAGTCAGTCATGTAAATCATTCTAGAAGTAACTTTAACTATATTCATTGATCAATTGGGTCTAGGATAGCAATGGACAAGGGAAAATGAGGTAAAATGAGGTGAAAGAAAGCACAATTTTGAGGCTCAACATACCCCCACTGCTGTTTCTTTGCATGTCCTCATGCAAATTATCCTATGAACTCAGAGGCTTCTGCAAGGACATCTAATCCTCTCCTTCTCCTTTGTCTGGAAGCTAGAGATCTTCTGGGTTTTCTGATAACAAGTTTGAACCTTAAGTTGGTGAGTGCCCTGATTAGCTTCTTGTTCCTTTTCTTTAACTTCTCATTGGTCTTTTCCACTTTGTCTATATGTAGGGATAAGGTTGAGTTCATATCAGTTTTGAGCTTGACTTGATCCTTGAGAATTTCATTCTCATTTTTGATGTGTCTATTAAGTATTTCCAACTCATACCTATCCCTTCTTAATACATCTATTTCAGACAGTGGAGGACTAGGGGTTCTCTCTCTGCTTTCTGAAGCTCTCCTTTCCAAAGTTTCCACATAATCATAAATTTCTTATTGAGCAGGGTCAATTTCAGGGGTTCCTTCATTAAAATCCTCTTCAACATCTTCTTCAATGGATGTTTCCTCATCTTCTATATCAATCACCCCTGTTTGTTTGATTTGAGTTTTCTTTAGTTTTCCCTTTAGTCTGTGGCTTCTTCGTGGCTGAGAGGATCCCTCTCCTTTCTCTGTGGCAGATTTCTTGATTACCTTCTCTTTCTTAAGTTGTCTCTTGATTTGAGTCAACTTCTCTAAAATGATTTCCTCACTGCTTTCTTGGATTGTTTTGTCAATTTCAACTTTTGAGGCTCTCCATTTTCTACTTCTCCTTGTAGGTTGTGGTTCAGGTGTGGGTTCTTTTGGCTCTTCAAAATGATTTCTTATCAAGAAATTGTCCCATGTATCATTTGTTTTGGCCAAATGATGCTCAATTAAAATTTTAACCAAACCATGATGATATAGGGTTGTCTTTAAAAATTGAACCCTTCTTTGAACACAGGAAGCCATCTTTTTCAGACTTTGAGGTAAGAAATATGGTAGGTTTAAGTCTTCCCCCAGAAAATGCATTATCAGTCTAATGTGGTAGACATAAAATGTGCCATATCTACCCTCACATGTAATAAATTTTTGTAGAAGAAGTAATATGTTTCTCCATTTATTTTTCAGTGCAGAACTGGGAATTCCTTTCTTAAATACAGTGACATCCATACCTGGTGATTTTAGAATTTGCTTCCAGGATTCATTGTGGAATTCTCTGTTTTTGAACCATCTCTCCCCATTTCTGAGCAACCCTGTAGCTTCTGCAATGAAAACTTCAGTGACAGTAAATTTGACATCTCCCACTTCAACTTCAGTTCCTTGAAATGATCTTGCAAATGTTTTAGTGACTTCCTTGTGGAAGCCATTAAATTTCCCTAATAATTGAAGCCATCCTATTTGTTGCAGCATTTCTTTACATTGGGGGTAGCCTTCTAGGTATTTTGAACCCACTGGTTCTGTTCTTACAATGAAACCCATAATTGCTTCTTTAAAATTCAAATTAACACTCTTCTACCCACAGAAACAATGACTTTCACCTTCGAATTGAAATGGCTCCAAGTTCTTAATGATAATGGCTTCAAATTTCGAAATGACATACCTCTGGTTGATAGTGACAAATGTCTTCAAACTTCGGAATGATATACCTCTGATTGACAATGACAACAGCTTCAAATTTCGGACTAATATGCCTCTGGTTGACAATGAAAACAGTTTCAAACTTCGAGCTGATATGCCTCTGGTTGACAATGAAACTTTGGACTGATATGCCTCTGTTTCTCGGTGGAAAATAGCTTCAAATTTTCACACTGATATACTCTGTTTCTTGGTGGAAAATAGCTTCAAATTCCCACAGTACTATACCTCTGTCTCTTGGTAACAAATGACTTCAAATTCTTCACTGCTATACCTCTGTCTCCTGGTGACAAACGACTTCAAATTCTTCACTGCTATACCTCTGTGTTTACAGTGATAATGCTCAATCTCTGCCCACGGTGATAGTGTTTTGACATTCAAACTGATATACCCTTTTCTCTGCTCACGGTGATGAGAATATCTCTGTCTGCGGAATGAAGTGCCGGCTACAGAATGGAGTGATGGAAGTGGTCACGGAATGAGGTAATGGAGTGAGGTGGAGGAACGAATTAATGATTGAAAAGACGGCGGGGATTTTTACAACGGAAAAGAGAATCATCATTTAATGATTTTGTTGGGTTACGTGAAGAATTCAAACTCTTAGACCATTTGAACCGCTTAAATGATATCGGATATGGAATTTGAAATGAGAGATTTTAATCCAAAGTTTGTGGAGGTTTTATTGGTTATGATCAATAAAAATAATTAAAACAACTTTTTCGAACAATTCATAACTAAAACTATGCTAAAATTTATGACATGCCATTATAATCTAAACTTGTTACCTCTGCTTTCATTTGATTTTTGTAGTCTTTGTCTTCTCTGTTCACCTTTGGAAGAGTCTTCATAATCTTTCTTTGATGCTTTTGATTCATGGATACACTGGATCATTTTGTTGCAATTCTAATGTCTGCTGATTGATGCCTTCAGGATTTGTAGCTGCGGAAATATTGTACGTACAGAAAGGTGATCGAGTAGGGAATGTACGATGAAGTACTTGATGTTCCTGTCATTGTTACATTCTAACAACATTATTGATGTTTTTAGAATAGGTGAAATGTTATATGGTATGAATGAAGATGGATGATGAGCCATGATATGTATGAAGTGGATGATGAAAATGGAATGGATTCAGTTTATGAAATGGAGTGAAAAAACATAAGAACTGCCCTGTAATCCATGACATGTTTTATTCATTTACAGCAAGATATCAAACTTTTAAATTTTGACATGAAAATGAGATGGATGGAGGATGGAATGAGATGAATGATATGTGGAATAGAGTGAAATATGAATGAATGAATGAGATGGAGTATGGATGGACAAGTGAATGGAGTGAAATGAAATGAGATGAATCATAAGCACTATGGATATGAACTTATGATTTTTGTAACAGCTGCTTGTAAAAACAAAAATGGGAAAGTTCAGGTATGGAAGACTGAGTTTTCTCTCTTCTACAATATAAACATTTAATCAATGATTGGTTTTCATGTGCTATGCCTTTATTTTATTTTATTTTTATTTTTATTTTTTATATTTTTTTATTTTAAAGAAATGTAGGAAAATTTAATCAAGTTGATGAAGAAGAGAGACTCTTTTTCATTAACTTCACATCATTACTTCCTTGGAACTTCTTGACAAACTCTTCTCTTGAGAGTGGCTTGTGGTATAGCTTCAGTCTATGACCATTCACAAGAAAAGTGACCTTTTCTTCATCTATAGTTCTGATTTTGACTGCCCCATTATCAAAAATTTCAACAATTTCATATGGCCCAAGCCAATGTGTCTGAAATTTCCCTTGAAAATCCTTGAATTTTGAATCAAACAAGAGAGCCCAGTCACCCTCTTTGAATTTCTTCTTCTTGATGTACTTGTCATGCCATCTAGCCCTTTGCTGTTGGACTAGACTTGTTTTCTGAACTGCATCTTGTCTGATCTCATCCAATTCATTAATTTGCTCCAGTCTATGCTTTTGTGCCTCCGTTAAATCAAGTCCTAGCTGAACTGCCATTTTGAAAGTTTGAATTTGGAACTTTATGGGAAACAAAACTTGCTTTCCATAAACAAGCTCATAAGGAGTATGGCCTGTTGTGTTTCTCCATGTAGTTCTATAGGCCCACAAGGCTTCAGGAAGCCTATCTACCCAATCTCTTCTATGTAAATGAACAGTCTTTGTTAGGATTCCTTCCATGACCTTATTAGTAGATTCCACTTGACCATTTTCTTGTGGATGATAAGGAGTATATTTTCTATGTCTGATTTTGTACTTCTCCATCATTTGCTCCACTAGCCTTGATGTAAATTGAGCTCCTTGATCTGTAACAATTTCCCTTGGGACACCAAAACGAGTAAAAATATCCTCAAAAAGAAAAGTAACCACATATGATTCATTAGCAACAAGTAATGGCTTAGCTTCTACCCATTTAGTAACATAATTAGTGCAAACTAATATATATTTCTTTTGTCTTGATGGAGGACTAATAGGTCCTACAAAATCCAAAGCCCATTTTTCAAAAGGTTCAATGTGTACCTGAGGTTGTAATGGCATCTCACCTGAAGGAGAAGGTTTCCCTACCCTTTGGCAACTGTCACACCTTTTGACATACTCCTTAGCATCTTTAAACAAGGATGGCCAATAATATCCTAAATTAAGGATCTTATAGGCTGTCCTCTTATCTGCAAAGTGTCCGCCACAAGGTTCATCATGACATGCCTTGAGAATCTTAGGCATTTCATCTTCACGAACACACCTTCTAATGATCAGATCTGGACCTGTCTTGTACAACTCATTAGCGACCCATGAATATTTTGCACTATCACAAATGATTTTTATTTTATCCCTTGCATTCATAATTGAAGGAAATTTTCCTGAAACTAAATAATTAGCAATATCAACAAACCATGGAGTTTGAGTAGAAATTGCAAAAAGATATTGATCAGGAAATTGATCTTCAACTGGAGTGTCATCTTCGATATTTTGGATTCTAGATAGGAAATCAGCCACTGTGTTTTGTTTTCCAGGCCTATCTAGAATAGTAATGTTGAATTCTTGTAAGAGCAACAACCATCTTATAACTCTGCTATTAGTGATTGATTTGTTCATTAAGTATATAATTGCAGAATGATCAGTGTGAACAAAAGTTTCATAACCTGTTATATAGTGTCTAAATTTGTTTATGGCATGAACAACAGCTAAAAACTCTTTTTCAGTTACAGTATAGTTTAACTCTGCAGGAGTCAAATTTTTACTGATATAATAGATGGCATAGGGAATTAAATCTTTTTGTCCCAATACTGCTCCTAGAGCTGTATCGGAAGCATCTGTCGAGATATGAAAAGGTAACTTCTAGTTAGGTCCCCTTAATATTGGTGCTTCAGAAATTTTGGTTTTCAGGGTTTCAAAAGCTAACTGGCAATCAGAAGTCCACTTGAATTCACAATCTTTGGTGAGTAATTTGAAGAGTGGAGATGCTATTTTGGTAAATTTTTCTATAAATCTCTGATAATACCCTGTAAATCCTAGAAAACTTCTAACATCTCTTTGACAACTTGGAATGGATAGGTTAGAAATGACTTCAACTTTTGCCTCATCAACTCTAATCCCATCCCCTGAAATGTGATGCCCTAAAACAATACCTTCAGTAAACATCATAAAACATTTTTCATGACTAAGTGAAAGGTTTGCTTCTTGACATCTTTTTAAGAATTTTTCCAAGTTTTCTAAAGCCTCTTCAAATGTATTCCCATAAACTGTGAAGTCATCCATGTACACCTCTACACAATCATGTATTAGATCAAAAAAAATTCCTAATACTGCCCTTTGGAATGTTGCAGGTGCATTACATAATCCAAATGGCAATACTCGGTAAGCATAAGTACCCCAAGGACAGGTAAATGTGGTTTTATCTTGGTCTTCAAGTGCTACTTGGATTTGATTGTAACCACTAAACCCATCTAGAAATGAAAAGTACTTTTTGCCAGCTAATGTATCTAATACTTGATCTATGAAAGGTAAGGGAAAATGGTCTTTAAGAGTAGCTTTATTCAATTCTCGGTAGTCAACACACACCCTCCATTTTCCATTTTTCTTTGGCACAATTACCAAAGGAGAAACCCACTGACTATCTGAAATAGGATAGATGAAATTAACATTTAACAATTTTTGCAATTCCTCTTTAACAATTTTCCTAAGATTTGGATTCATCCGTCTTTGAGGCTGTCTGATTGGTTTGCAATTTGCCTCTATATAGATGTGATGAGTACAAGTCTTGGGACTTATCCCTTTCATGTCAGTGTATTCCCATGCATATGCAGAAGAATGTCTCTGTAATACTTTGAATAACTCTTCTTGTTGAGATTTTTCTAGGTTCTTGTTTATGTTCAAAGTTTTGCCTTGAAAAATTTCACTTGTAGAGCTGCCAAATTTGTCCATAGAATGAAGAGACATCTGCCTAGATGACAAAACCTCAATATTGGATCCCTCTTGAAATGATTCATTTTTGTGTTCTAGAGAGGATTCAAAGTTTTCTAGAGTATTAAGAATTTGATTATCTTCACTAATTTCTGAAATGGTGAAGAGTGGTTGTAAATCTTCTTCATCCTCTATCCATTGAGTGTCATCTAGATCTGTAATTGTCCTAGCTGGAGGATATAAAGTGAATTTCTTAGTTGAAATACCATCAGAGATATACATATCACTGGACCTACAACTAATAAAAACATCAGTTGTAGCCAACCAAGGTCTTCCTAATATAACAGGATGGCCTCCTAGATTATTCTTAGGAGTTAGGATCATGAAATCCACAAGGTACTCCCAAGAATCTAGGGACACTGGAATGTCTTCTATTACCCCATCTGGTTTGATCACAGATCTATCTGCTAATTGTAATAGTGTGGGTGTAAAGAGAAGATTAGGAAGTTTCAGTTTGTCCATGATTTGTCTACTCATGATATTTATCGCTGCTCCTAAATCAATGAGTGTGTTTTGAATTTCAATACCATTGATGTGAATTTTGACAACTGGATTTCCTGGGTCAAGATACTTTGGAATAGCAATCTTGCCCATCATAATGTCTGCTATTTGTCCTACCAGTTGAATTTTCTTGGTTTCTCTTATTCTTTTTCTTGTTGTTTTCATACTCAATTCCTTTATTGTTTTGGCTAAAATTGGGATTTCCTTGATGGCTTGCAATAATGGAATTTTAATGCAAACATTTCTCAATTCATCTAAGAAATCATAATTAGGCACCATGATTTGTTTTTCTACACCTTTATCAATTTGTAATCTTTCCAGAAAGGGAGGTATAGAAGTAGATGTGGATGGTTTCTCTAATACAGGAGTTGGATTTATTGGATCTTTTTGTTTTAGTTTTTCAATGTGTGGGTCTTGAAAGGATGTGTCTTCCTCAAGACTTTTATTCACCCGTAGGGAGTCTTCCTCAGAATTATCTTGTTCTTGTATGATCACAGAAGGTTTCCTCTTTTCAAGTATTCTTCCAGACCTAAGTTGAACATCACTAAGGTCTAGAGGAGTAATTAAATAAGTTGGAAATTGTTGACCTTATATCATGTATGTATTCTGAGGGTTTTTATTATTGGGGTTTGGTGTGGGTTGTGCGGGCAATTGATTTGATTTTTGA
The DNA here is from genome assembly GCA_034641835.2 of Pinus albicaulis. Classification (NCBI taxonomy): domain Eukaryota; kingdom Viridiplantae; phylum Streptophyta; class Pinopsida; order Pinales; family Pinaceae; genus Pinus; species Pinus albicaulis. The sequence goes on from JAXQQM020083608.1 coordinate 194,405, forward strand.
GGGAATGGTAATGAAAGTGGTTGATTTTGATGTGGTTGGTTCTGATGATGTTGTTGAGGATTTTATTGAAAATTTTGTGGAAGATTTTGAGGAAAATTTTGTTGAGGATTTTGAGGATAAAAATGTGGATATGGTGGATAGGATGGTGGATACTGGTAATATGGAGAGTATCTTCCATAGGGACTTTGTGATCCTTGTGCCCAAGCTGGAGATTGATTTTGAAATTGGGGCCAAGGTTGCTGCCAAGAATTCCAAGGTGGAGGTTGATTATACATTTGATCATGGAATCCTTGTGTCTGAGGTCCCTGCCAAGGTCTTCTAGATACAAAATTGAGAGACTCTGTGGAATCTGTAGGAGTTTCCTCCTGAAAGACAACCTTGAGACCAGGAAGAGAAGGACAATTCTTGGTCTCATGTTTCTCAGAACAAATGACACAGGTTTCTACAACTTTTACATCCAAAGGACACTCTCTTAAGGCATGTTTCTTTCTACATTTGGGACAAAAGATTGCCAAGGCATCAGATTCAGCCTTTTGCTTGTTTTGTATCTTGAGGGTGTCTATTTGTTCACTAAGACTCCCTAAGATGTCAGATTTAAAATCATCAAGCATGTGTCCTATTTCTGATATACTTACTGTCCCAGAAGCAGATTTACTTGCCCTTGCAAGAGCAGGATATCTTGGACCTTTGACATTTTTAGATTTCCCTCTTGAAAGGTTGATACATAACTCAGATATTTCAGGTAATGTGAGTTGTGACATATCCCCTTTTCCCATCATGTTAAGAATATCCAACCATTCATCCCTAATTGTTTTCAACAAAAGAGCTTTTAAGGTGTCTTGATCTAGGTTTTCCATTTTTGCCCTTTTGATGTTGTAATCAAATCTTTTAATTTTTCATCTTCTTTTTGTAACATCTTGAACACTTCTTCCTTATGATTAACTGGCATACAATAATCCAGATACCTCTCTAAAAATGCTTGTTTCATGTCCTCCGTGTTCTAATAGAACTACTGATTAGACTCATAAACCACTTCAATGCTGCTCCCTTCAAAGTTGAAGGAAATAATTTCATTTTTTGAGCATCTTGTAAGTAGTCATAAGTTCTACAGAGCACTTCAAATTCGAATAAGAAAGTTTCAGGATCTTCAGTTTTAAGTCCATAGAAGTTTGGGAGGACAGAGGGTGAAATGTTTTTCATGGTTGTATTGGTTTCTTCATCAAGTATAGGGAACCCAAAAGAGCTTCCTATTCTACCTCTTCCTCCATTTGCACCTCTACCTCCTTCTCCTCTACCTCTACCTCTACCTCCAAATAGTGTGTTTTCTCCATTAAAAACTCCTCCTCCTCCTTCTTCTTCCATGGTTGACTCTCCTGTGGAAGTGGAAAGGTTTGTGTCCCTAACAGGAGTTTTTAGATCTTCTTCTATGGCAGGTTCAGTGGATGAAGTGGAAGGTTTCTCTAATGGAATAGTTGACCTTAGATCTTCTAGAAGTCCAGGATCAGTAAAGGATGGAAGATTGGTTTGAGTTGAAGGTGTACTAGCTCTGGATCTAGATGAAACAAGTGGTGTTCTAGAAATCAAACTTCTGCCTCTGCTGCTTATAAATCTTCCCCTTGAATCTCTCTCTCTACGCATAAAATTGTTTTTGGATGCTAAGAAACAAAGGTTACCTAGTTTTCACTTCCCCGACAATGGCACCAAAATGTTTGGTCTCAATCTAGTCTCCTAAACTGAGCTCATTTAATTGTCAACCAGGGTTGGTAAACTGCTGAAGTGAAGTGTACTGTATGTACCTAGGTGCTTGTTTCTTAATGCGTTGTATGTAGTGTTTTGTGATGTTTTTGGTCTTTTATGATGATTTATGATGTTTTTGGTCTTTTTGGCAATTTTATGTTCACAAGGCAAATGACTAGAAAGCTAGTGGAAAGGAGCTAATGATTAAAAACAGAGTGAAGCCTAATTGGTTGAGGGCAAATGACAAATGCAAATGCAACACTGAAACAGAATCAAATCTAAACTATGATTAAGCAAAAACAAAGCTTGATAATGACTTTTAAACAAATGATTCAAAACATAAACTCAACTTGAGAAATGATCAACTAAATATGAAAATTCTCCTAACTAAACAGTTTAAACAACTGACTTATAATGATGCAACATTTCATCCTTGATTAGAGATTTGTTGAAGCGAATTTGGAATAAAACATTTATACCATCATAAGATCTTCTATTCTAGGACTAGTTCCTAACTCTATTCTGCAATTTAATTGAATGTCACAAAACCTTACTCAAGAGTTATTGATTTCTTTTCAAAGTAGTCTTTTGAGAGAGGGCTCTGTTTATGAAATGATAAGGAAATTGCAGAGGTACTTCAGGCCTTAAAATGATGTTGTCTTCTGTTCTTATGGTTATAGATCAATTTTAGATTTTAGAACAAGAAGATGTTTGTAAATAATGAAGGCTGTTTTATTAATCTTAACAACTGAAGTAATCTAATGTGCAGTGAATGACAATCTGAATATGGAATGCAATGCAATGAGTTAATCTAAGAATGAACTTAAGATGCCACTAATCTAAAACAATGCTGAACTACAAGTCATCATCAAACTCAAAACAAAGTAACTGAACATGAGTTAAGTGCAATTAAACTCCGGAGCATCCTAACTATGCTATCATGCATTATTCTATGGAATTATACAGTCTGTTTGTCCATCATTATTGATATTTTGGAAGAGTTCCTTCTTTTGGAAGAGATTTTAGAACAATTCTGACTGTGTAATTGAGTGCGAATGCAAACATAAAGACTGAAAGCAATGAAAAACTAAGATATCATATCCATATCCCACTCATCATTATGATATTTTGGACAAGCGTTTAAAAGCAAGAACAGAGATGGTACTTAGTGCAAACACACAACTAAATCATTCATTATCATGGTCATGTCTTGAACATCTTAATAATTTCTTGGAAGAGTTTCTTCTTGTGGAAGAGTGATTAGAACAAGTGTAACTGTGATAGTGAACAACAAAAATTACAATTAAATCCTACAATACTATAGCCATTTCCCATTCATCATTATAATCTTTTGGAAGAGCTTCTTCTTTTGGAAGAGTTAGAATGAGTATAACTACAGTAGCTAATGAAAAAAACTACGAATTCAACTTCAAATCCTACAATACTATAGCCATTTCCCATTCATCATTATAATCTTTTTGAAGAGCTTCTTCTTTTGGAAGAGTTAGAATGAGTATAACTATAGTAGCTAATCAAAACAACTACGAATTCAACTTCAAAAACGTAAAGGCAGCTAGAATACTTATCTAAATTACGCTAATAAATCTGTGAAAGAGGCAGGGGCCCTCTACCACCTGACGGAATCTAACTCCAAATCAAATCAACGCTTTCAAAACAACATTGTCTGCTTCATTAAAGATGAAATAACTTGAACAGAGCAATCTGCGTCTTCAGAAATGTAGCACAGAATCTAAGCAAAATCTAGAATAAAATCTAGCCTAGCTCTCGGTTTCCCAAGTGTTTATATAGCAAATGCACATAAAAAGACTTGCAACAATTCCAGGAACATTGTCTTTCCTTATCGGAATCACATTAGGACTCTTGAAGTGGCTGCGTAAAAAGGAAAAGGACATCTGGACTGAGACAGTCCTAATAGAAGTCTGCCTTCCTAAATGTGTTCCCACGTACCAAAACCATACCCAGAATTCGTTTCTTCCTCCATGATGAGCAACAAACAATGTAGATATGACGTGGATTATGCCCATATGCGGTTTTTCTTGAGAAGCCACCTGGAACATACCCAAACATGAAGACAGCTGCAGAATCGCCAGTTAGCTATGGAATGTCTGCATTCTGCAGCTAGTTCCGGTCAAAATGCATTACAATGACAACAATCACAAAATTTAGCAAGTCAGTCATGTTAATCATTCTAAAAGTAATTTCAACTAAATTCATTGATCAATTGGGTCTAGGATAGCAATGGACAAAGGAAAATGTGGTAAAGTAAGATGAAAGAAAGCACAATTTTGAGGCTCAACACCTTATTCTCAAATATGTTGTTTAAACCTATAGATTAAATATTTGTGACATGTTTGATGAAATTCATTTCATGGTTAGTAGCGGTCCAGTCTAGACCTTATCAATGTTTTTTAAAATGTATCATTACTCTATTATGTAAATTCATTTCTAAACCTATCATGGAGTTTAGGGTAGTGACCTCGACTTTGGGCCTAAAAAAGTGGCACACATATCAGAGACGCAAGCATAGGTCTGAGGAAAAATGTACAAAGACGCAGACATACCTATGTTGTGGGAGTGTCTAGAACCTCCCAACTGCACCATTTTTCATATTAAGGGAGTGTACAAGGGTTTAATGGTGTAAAAAATCAATGAGACCCACGCGTTGTTTAACTGAGTTGTTGGGATGACTCCTGGGAGTTTTGTTTCTAATGTGGAAGGTCTGTGTGATTTTTTTACGTTGGTTCCACTTCCTTAAGGTTGCCTAGGAGGTTAAATCCAATTTTAGTGTCCTCTTGCCACATATTTTCCCATGTTGTTTGGTTACTTGGGTAGGTGTGGGATGAGGGTGTTACAAAGTGGTATCAGAGCATGGTTCACTCCTCGAGATGGATGAGTGATGTGTTGGTCATGCATTCATGTCAGATACATACGCATTTAGTATGTTTTTGGTATATCTATGCTTGTTTAATTTGCATGGTGTTGGTCATGGTTGCAGTGATGTTGCCATGTTGATTTTGTTGTTGTGAAATGCATCATCATGATTGTATGATTCATTATATGTTGTTTACACATGTCAAGTGAGTATATGTTGTCAGTATACATTGGTATGGTTGTTGTCACGCCTCAGTTCATGGTATGTATAGTGGATATGGTCATGCATTGATAATTAGACTCTAGCTATAATGATGTTTATGTGTTGATATACCTATGTGCCATATAATTAGATGTTATTATGATTATGTTTATACATGTATTACGTTTATTGTTTGATCTTGTAGGATATATCCTCCTCGAATTATGCTGAGGTATGTTGGTTTGGTTATGATTTGGTTTAGCTGACATAGTATGCCTTATAAGAAAGAGATCAACATGAATAGCAAGATGGTAGAATACAGATATTCCCCTTATGAATTAGATGAACAACAAGGTGTTGTGCACTCTTCCAACTTGGAAAACACATTGAGTAGTTTGAAGGAAGAAATAAGGAGTTGTAAAGAAGATAATGATAGAACCATACATGCACATGAAAAGAAAGCAGACGTCAATGTGGTAATTCTTCAGAGTTTGTCAGAATTGTAGAAATAAGGGCCACTCTGGATTGAAAATGGCTGGGAGGATAGGGCTAATGGGGAATATGGTAGTAGGTCTCATGGTGGTAACAATTTGGATAGAGATGACACGATCAAAGATGGTAGGTTATTGGACACTCCAGATAGGAGAGGTAATAGACATAGGTATTATTCTAGT
>JAXQQM020059101.1:0-43299 GCA_034641835.2 Pinus albicaulis
CTATCTGTAACTTGGTAGATGGAAGTATTAGCAAGATTGCAAGAAATAATATATCTATCTATTATGTATCTCGGGAGTGAAATATATTCTCTGTGCGATCTATAAAAATGATCTTTCAATGGATGCAAATGAAGATCATACAAACACTTAGAGATATGAAAAGTATTTGAAGTAACTGATTTAATTAAATCAATTGGATAAAGCTTATATTGCAACTTTTAAATGTCTGTATTGCATATGTATCAAAAGATAATAGTATAACATATTCAAAAGTGTGTTAATGCTAAACTATATTCAAATAGATACATGGAAAAAAACATCATAAGATAAATAACCATTTCTCCTTTGAAATAGAAATATAACACATAGGATAAAAGTACCATGTATATGTTCACTTTGCTCATTTGAGAAAAGGTACTTGGTCCAGCCCTTTCTATTCAAAAAAATTCAAGAGTACAAAAGTGCAACATCCGTAAAGTCTTCCTTTCAAAATTTCAGGACCCCTTCTTCAAAGACATGAAGGGGTTTAAATATAAAAATAAAATTCTTAAAATAGTTATTACAATAAAAATCTGAGGAGGTTTCAAACAACCCTCCTTAAACTAAGTGGAAATTAAATAGAAACATAAATTAAAGGGGTGAATTGCTCGATGACTGTCCCACTGTCTCCTTAGCCATTTTTTCTTTCGGCTGAATGATGTTAAGAATAGGCTTAACCTCTAGAGTTTGGCCTCGCCTAATGCACAACTGTCCAGTGAAAACAACATCAGAAAGTGGAGGAAGCATGTAGGAGGATGTATCTGTAAGACAACACAACATTAGCCACTGGCTGTGAGGCTTCACTAAGTATCTCCAATACTTATCCCAATCCAGATTTTCCAGCTTCCTGATGTGTTCTACTTTTACCTTTGAAACTTCTTGCCAATGTCTTATCAAGTCTTTCACTATAGGCAATGCATCGAGAGGACATCTGTGAATTAGGTTTGCAGCGATGAGATTTTGACTAACAATTTCCACAATATTAGTAGCCACATCCTTTGCTTTGCAAATGGTTGTTTCTGCATGTTTCAACTGTATGTCCCAGTCTGTAAACAATATTTCTTTCTTTGATTCTTCAATCCTGGGCAGGTTGGCCTTTCGTCCATCAGCATAATCTTGCCAGGTGACAAACTAGGAAACCTTATCATCTATCTCATCAAAACTAGTTCTCATGTCTGAAATGCGATTCATCAGTGAATCACTCTATTCACACAATTCAAGAATATTTGATAATTTCTGTCACAAACAACTTGCTGCTGTGCCAATAAAGTATTTAGCTCTAAGGCCTCTTTTCTGAATTCATTAATCCTAGGATTATACTTCAATTACTTTGCATAAAGTTGCAATTGATGGATTTGAGCATCCTTTGAGCTAATTTCATTCTGATGCTGAAAATTCAATTGGTTCATGCTCTCTTGGAGCTGCGTGACTTGTATCTATAGCTGTTGATTGATATCTTGTTTCTCTTCGTGTAGCTCAAGTTCTAGTTGGATGATTTTCTCATCCTTTTCCTTCATCAATTGTTGGAATTCAGAAGCTTTTTCAATAGTTGCAGAGGCATAAGCTCATGTGAACTGAGTTAGGTGTGTTAGGTCATGTGAAGGATTTGACTGTGAATCTTTCCAAACAACATCCATTAAGATATTTGTTTGGACAAGGGGTTGAGATTGCTCTTATCTCCTTCTTTTCTTCTGTCTACTCATAAATGATTTGTGTTCTAGACTATAGAAAATGTCCAAAGGAGGAATTTCCTCAATGTTAAGTACAATTTCAGTAGCGGGGAAGGTCGGGATGAATTCTACTCTCTCTGTGCTTACTAATTTGTAAGAGGGCTCAACAGTGAACATGTCCTATCTTTTTGTTTGAGGTGTATGCATAATATGTTGCTGATCAGTAACTATGGCTCCTTGGTCTTACTGGAGTTTCAATTTAAATTCCTTCCAAACTTCACTTAGATTACTTGGAAAATCTACATCCATAGTTTGAACCTCGAAAGATTTATCTTGGTCAATTTTGCTAAGGATTTCAGTATCCTTAGTTACCGATTCATTCTCCTTTTCCTTTTGAGCTAGGGTTTGGGATACTTACAACATTTTTAATGGAATTTCTTCCCATCTCTTGTTCTGGTATTATTTTAACTTTGGTAATTGTTGTGGGTAGAGACGTAGGGTTGCCAACTTCTGAATTGAGGAATAATTATCAATTGACTCAAAAAGGTCATCAAACTCATATTCTTCATGAACAAAAGGCTTAGTTTTAACTTTTGTAGTACAATTATTAGCAAATTTAATTGGGTTATATTTTCTGTTTGAAATTGTAAACAATATCAGAAATTCAATTTGACTAATCTCTAGAACTACATGCTTGTAATTGTCCAGACCATAAACACCACAATTAATCAGAAAGGAAGGCCATGATGTTTTCTTGGCCTCCTTAGAAACCTGGTAAGCCCATTGCCAACATTCTGATATACAACTTCTCTTGTGAGAAGCTTGTTAGGAACATAAGGGGTAAAGTGTGTGGCCGAGCTAAGCTCTCGAATACTCTGACATAGATGAATAGCGCTTCTCCAAACCATTTTCATATGGATGAAAAATCAGCTTTGGTCTCTTTTGACAGTATGGGGACTTCCTCATTAAAATCTACTTGAAACATAGGGAGAATGACTCCACGATTTGTTTTTACAAAAATGATTATGAAATTTGGATTCCCATAACATGCTATGAAATATATGAATGGGTACAGGGTCCTGGGTAGTCCATTTCCAACCTATGGCTGGAAAATTTGATGTAAAACACATGGTGTCCATGCTATATGCACTCATATAAAACGGGGGAAAAATCTTGGAGGAAATAGAGCGATTTTTCCTATATTCCAAAATTTAGGTAGAAATATTATTAGACAAAATATTTCCCCAATCCATAACATAAGAGTCTACAACTGATTCCATGAGAGGGACCCATTCTACTAAAAATATGGTAATGTTAGGCTGACCAAAAAACCTAGACATCATGGCAGCTATATCAAAGCAGGGACTTGCAAGGGAGTTAGTGGAATACATACCCTTGTCATCGTTCTCGTGCTTATTGGGATTGCTTCGCCATTTCTTGATTGGATTTGATTTGAGCTCATTATCGCTAGTGAATTGCGCTAGAAACTCCTTTTGATACACCTTTTCTAGGTTTGGGATGTGGTACATCAGCTTCAAGTCTTCAGCTTTGAAGGAACCAATCATCGTTCCTCTGCTAGTCAGAAATGTCCTATCCCTAATATTGAGATTATCAATGATCCATCTTACCATATCAGTGTATGGTAAGATTTTAGGTCATGTGGCAATTCGATGTAGGAAATAATTAGCCATGTCTTTAGTAGTAGCTTCTGAAGAATCATAGGCATCATTAGTAGTTTTCCTTTGAAATTTGTGAGGTTTCTCATCCTCGAATAGCTTGTACATGGATTCCCATGAACAGGATCCACTTTCCGGTCCACATGTAGTGTCTGTGAACAGAGGAAGCATCTCTGTTCTCTCGGTTGCAGTAGGTGCAGGGTTTACAGGGGCCATCTGTTTCTTGGTTTTCTTAAGAGCTTTGGACATCTCCAAAGAATTCTTCTTATATGGGCTCACCTATGAATAAATGAGAAATGATAAGTGGAAAGAGAGAACTTTGCCATTTTAAAAATGCACAAGTACCAGAGTAATAGAAACGATTAACCGAATGAAACTTGGCACACTGCTAAGATATGAATTCATTGCTTCTTACAGTCAAAATAATTATGGAGGTATGGGAAACAAAACCGCTAATTTATGGCATTAATGTTTGATATGGGTTGATGTGCCCATATAATCATTTCCGCATTAAAAACCATATCTGTCGCATCGCAACATTGCTCATGTGTAAATCTTCATTTCATATCGATTGGCTTAGTTTTTCCAATTGCAATATCACAATCACAATATCGGTGAAAATAGATGGAGTGAAAAGTGTTTGAATTGCAAAAATGCAATGTGCGATGTGCGATAGACTATATCACATCGGTGAATATGGCAGGGGGTTGGGGGGGGGGGGGGGGAGAATGATTATGTTTGCCAAAATGCGATGCGATGTGGTATATCACATCGGGAAAACATGGAGGGTGGCAGTTAGACCATTAGGGTAGTTTTTCGAAATGCGAAATGTGATTTATGATGGCCTATGTGGTGGAAGTGGGTCCCACAGACTTTCCCTTTATAGAATTCTCTTAAAGTTGCCTTTTACCTTTATAAAAGCGCTTTTGCTTATCTCGCATTGCAATATGTTTTGAGTGACTTTTTAGGAGTCATATGTGCTTTATTGTGGTATTGTGATTGTGCTAATGCGATCTTTCTCCACTTAAATGCTTTTAAGGCAAAAAATCAAGGTTTTATCCTTTTTTTATTCCTATTTCTATCTAATGAATCACTCTAAGGGTCTTATTTGTTTAACCCTAAATTTTTTTAAAAAGGGTCCCCATTATTTTCTAAGGTAACTAATGCTAAAAAAATGGGGGTTGTTGAATAGCACAACAATTGGTGATTCACTGGAAGAACCAGTTATCTCTGAAAAAAAAATTATTACTATTTTTAAATAAGTAGAAATAATTTTAAGGAAACAAAATTTTCTTTCAAAATATTAGATGAATAAGATTACTCTAAATATAAAAACTCACCTTTACTGTTAATATTTCAGAAAACTTTCATAAATAAATATCTTCATTCCTCTATATCAGTCATCATGTAGTTTAAAATATAAAATCAATGTCTCTTTGTAACAAAGCCTTTTGATTTTCTCCTTTTTTCATAGGTAGAGCCACTGCTATTAATAGGCATTTATAGCCTTGACAAGGTTACCTTTTAACCATCAATGATTAAGTATCCTATCCATTTATCATTAATTGTTTTTTGTTTTTTGAGATAAATCCTTAATCATATAACTTATTTTTTCTTTTTTCTTAAAAAGTCATTGTCGTGGCTTGATGACCAGAAAGTTACAATGCCATTCATTGGTTATAATTGAACTGGACAAGATGGCTCGTGATGAGACCCCCTGTCTTATGATTTTAATAATCATGAGCCATTACCCTGGTTTGGTATGCAGTAGTGGTAATGTCAGTTTATTATTTACCTATGATCATGGTAAGTAGGCTCGTGATGAGACCTCTTATCCTTTTAAGTTTTTATATTTTTGAATTACACTTCAAAAAAAGAATTTTCAATGAATGGCGAGAATCATTGACTCCTTAAGAGTTTTGGATGACAATTTAGAGTTAAAGATGCTTAGTAACAAATAGTCTTTACTTTGTAAAGATGAACCTTTTTTTGATTGGTGTTAAAGTAAAAGGCTTTACAAACTTCAGGTTTATAAAATTTACAATTTTGATGGAAAAATATTTCAGATTTGTATAGTATTCATTCAACTTTCAAATTTCGTAGTTATTTCCTCTAAAAATTTCTATTCTTCAAAAATAAAAACATAAAATAATTCAGACGTGTTGCGAAGAACCAAAAATATGTAATCAAAATTTTTTTCCTTAAAAATGTAAAAGTGTAGGTATAATACATTTAGAATAAATTTTTCTTCTAAGAAAAGTTTTTTTTCAAAATCAACCCTTTGACAGGGAGAAAATCTTTTCTCCCTTGAAGATCTTGTAACATGAAGTTTGATGGGCCAATTTGTTTTATGATCTGAAATGGTCCAAGCCACATTCTTTGGAATTTGGTATGCTTACCTTTTTCCTCATGTGCCTTGTCCCACTTAAGTACGAGGTCTCTAACGTGGAATGTTTTCAGGGAAACATAATTTACATCAAAATAATTTTTCACTATCTGCTGGTGTTGAGCATGCGTTGATTTGGATTTTTCTCTTTCCTCTTCCATTTTAAGAATCCAAGACATTCTTAATTGTATGGAAGAAGAAGGTACTTCGTCAATAAATTGAACTAAGCTAATGAAGGAAGAGCTAAATTTGATGGAATCATAGCTTCTTTCCCATAAACTAGATTGAATGGAGAAGTTCCTATAGAGGCCTTCTGAGTATTCCTATCTGCCCATAGTGAAAATGTTAAAGACTTATGCCAATTTTTTTGTCTTTGATCAATAGTCCTTTTTATGATTCTTATGAGATTTTTATTTGTTGATTATGCCAAAGCATTCCCTTGGGGATAGTAATTAGCAGAGTATTTAAGCTTAAAAGCTCTTTTGAGAGAAAAATCAGTCATACTATTTCCTAAAAAATAAGATGCATTAATAAACATAAGTTCATTGGGTAAGGCAAACTTGGTAATAATGAAGTGATCAATGAATTCCATAATGGCTTCAGAGTTAGCTACCTTTAGTGGAACATGTTGGGGTTCCCATGTTTTGGCCAGATTGGCAAGACCAAAAGATGAGACAACATCAGAACCACTTTTGGGCCCTAGGATCTAGCCCTCCTGGACCCAGAGAGGGATCTCTCCAAATAGAGCGAAGAATGATATATCTTTGAAAGCTCAAATGAGATGTTAGGCTAGTTATGAAGCACGAAGGGGGGTTTTAAATGATTTGGCTGTTGGGAATTCGGAAAGAAGGGTTCAGTATGAGATAAGGCTGAGCAAAAAGGAATACAAGTAAAGGAGAGATAATCCAGAGAGCGCCAAGTCCATTGGGCAATGGAGTCAGGAAAGGATTTACTTGCTACTCAACATGCAAGCTTTCAGTTGGGCTAGTCATCTAAAGCCTTGGATCCTAAAATGATTGTGTGGCATGGAACATTAAGGAATGAAAACGAAGGAAGGGAAACCATCCAATTGTGTCTATAGATCAGGCCAGAGGTCATTTCACTCCAGACTTGCTTGGACATAACCAGAGGCAGCACAAGGGAACTTAGGAAGGCAAGCTGGTCGCACAAGGATCCTAGTGGACAGGGCTAACTCTCATCCCCAATGTTCCCAAATCTTCCAGCTAAATCCTAACAAGAACATCTAAGAAACAGATTCATTAATTCATACATCAGCTAGTAGGCAATAACATCCACTACGCTGGTTAAATCAATTGAAACCAATTCTTAGATAACACATTAAGAAGAAGAACATTAATGGCAAGGAGAGCAGAAAATAGGGCACCTAACAAGGGTGAATCCTATGCCAGATTTCTGATGCAAGCCAGAAGAGACGGGATGAAATGAAATAAGCACAGAGATAGAAAAACATCACCGCAGCTTTAGATCAAGATCCAAAGAAATGTGCTTGTCATATTAAATATCAACACCAATTAGGTACAACATAGCCAACAGCTTTGGGCATTCAGCCTGAATACATCTTCCTCAGCCTATCTTACAATTCTACACAAAGAACTTATCTCAGGAGAAACTGCTTACAATTCTCTGGTATCCAATCAACAACCTTTTTCAATATTTTCTCATGAGTTTTATAGTTGAAGAGAGTGTGGGAGGTAGATGAAGAACTAAATGCGGTATTAAAACTTCTGAAAAGAAAAAGGGCCGAAGCCCATTCTGCTTTTAAACTCTGAGCATTCAATTCCTGTCACTCTTAGGATGGAAGAGTGATCTTCTTCAGCTTCCATTTACTTTGGTATGATCTTGGTGTACTTTGGCGGCAGTACTCTGTAGTACATTTGGTGCATGAAAAAAATGGTGAATAAATGACTGAAAAGTCTGCCACACTCATGAAACAAATGCTCTGGTAGCGTTGGACTATGGTTAGAGCAGAAATTTCTTCACTGGAACACGGAACGAAGTAAAAACAGTATGGGCACCTTGTCCTCCCGTGGAGAAAAACATTCTGCTGATGTAGCTGCCCTGATGACTTAGTTTTCAGTGCATTGAACTCTCTGCCGCTTCATTTATGTCTCTGTCTGTGAAACCCTGCTTCTGTAATGAAGATTGTGTAATCATGGCGGCCTTTCCCATTTGATAACCCTGCAAAACATGGGAGTGGGTGATGAAATTCATGTATAGAGAGATGACTATGGAGGACGGGAGAATAATAACATGGCGGTGTGGTGAAACAGTATTTTCGAATGAAATGAATGTGAAATATGCATGGATATGGTGAAAATAGTGACTAATAGGGTTTGGTGTAAACATGCTTGAGGGCCGTTAGATCATGACCTGGAGACGTAGATCAACGGTGGAGACCAACAGTGGGGCAATATAGGAAATGGGGCGGAAAATATATTATACACTTTGATGCATTAATGGTGTAACTTTAGGCTTTGGAGAAACACAAAGAGAATGTATGAAATGAACGGAAATGCATATGAGGTGGGACCGGGGTGAGCATTGCAAAATCGTAAATGGAGAAAATGCGACGATGGAAAGCAGCACCAAACAGAAAACCTGCGCTTGCTATATTGCGATGGGGTAGACTTGCGATGGACGGATTATGCGACGGAGCAACATGCGATCGGGTAGTAAACCTTTGTATTAATAAAGCAAATGGCGTTTTGGACTTTACAATGGAAAAAAGGGGTTTTACGACAAACGGGCGGAAAGACCGTATGGTGGGCCCAAGCTGGATCGCAAAATCGCAAATAGAGAAAGTGCGATGGGAGAAAATGCGACCGGCGGAAAGTGCGATGGGAGAAAATGCGATGAGCGCAGAAGGCACAGGCGGAAAATGCGACGGTGGAAAGCGGCTCAAACAGAAAACTGCACTTTGCGCTTTGTGATGGATGTGACCGGGATGAGCGCTTGGTCATGGGTAAGGGTTACGTGGGGAAGTGGTTAAGGTTTAGCGGAAAGGGGCTAAGCTCTATTACAAGGTCGAAAAGTGGGTTTTAAACCCATTTTAGTGCGTTTTTACACCAAAGGAAGGAAACGATAGAGGGGTAAAGGGGAATTAAGGTCAACAAAGAGTAAGGGAAGAATGTAAAGGGGGATCTTTGGGAAATTAAAGGGTTGATAGGGGGAAAAAGAGGGGAACAAAAAAACTTTGATAGAAAGAGGAAAAGGGGAAAAAAGGGACATTTGCAGGGGTACAAGTGGTAACGCAGGTCTTAGGGAAAGGAACCAGCAGAGGGGATTTGTATAAGGCAAAGCACAGAGAGACCTCAAGGATTATGTGTCTTCAGGGGAGATGCATTCCTTGAATGTCTCCACAAAGACATAGCCCCCAGCTTGCTTGTCAAGAATTTCACAGGGGGGCTAACAGTGGCTCAAAATGGGGATGGCTTCTTCTTGAAGGAGGCAAAAAACCAGAAATGATCTTTGGAGTAGGCCAATTGCCTGCTGCTTGGCACATCCCTTTCTTTGATCAGCTGCCACAATATGAATATGCTACATCAGCAGAAACATTTTCCCAACCAGTCTACCTACCCAAACTATAGTCCTAACAATTTTCCCTTCAGGGTGCATTTGAGCTAGCAGACCCTTTACATCATTTTTATTTTACAAATAGAAAATAAACCTATTCTACATCTACCCTTATTACTCCATGAGACCATATTAGACTGTTGGCCTCATATTTTTCTCTACCTATGCTACTACCTGCTAGGATTAGACTGTCTAGCAGGTTTCTTCTCTACATTTTAAAACATAAATTGAAACAACTGACTACATGCTCATAGACTGAGCTTTATTGAGCTTTTACTACCTACCCTAGTCTAACTGGAAATATCTGATGCTCTAGGTGATACTATAATGCCAATGCAGCCAGTCAAGTAAGAGAAAAAAGGGGAAGAAAAACTGACTGCTCATCAGAGACAACCGTAGGATGCTTTGCATGTGAATTTTCAAAACTGAGGCCACCAGCAGTGGTGACCAATTCTGATGTAACTGGCTCTTGCAAAAGATTAATGCTTGAGGAACTGAGCCAATGAGGGCCTCCATGTATTCTTCCACAAGATCGATGAATACATGATGTGAACTTACTTCTTTGAGGCCTGCCATGGTTGGTAGGCTGTCTGTATCCCGGGCAGCTTCAATCACTGCATTGGCAATGAGGCCTTTGTAATCACACTCCTCCTCTTTCTGGTTGGGAGTATTTGGCATATGAGCATCAACCAGGAATACCTCCTCTTCCTCTGGATCATGAAGAAGATGTTTGTGGGAAACGAGATCTACCTCATCTTCACTGCAACCTGAGCTAGAGGGCTCATTATATTCGACAGCGCTGTCCTCTAGTAACGCAGGTTGGTTCTGCTGGAACTCTGTGAAAAAATTAACATTTTCTTGGGCGGGGGCTTCTTTGATTACCTCAATCCCTTTGGGAGAAGGCTCCGGATATTCATTCCGCTCAAGATCTTCTTCAATTCTTTCTTCCTCGTCCTCTGTGCTGAAAAGCCGCTGGCTTTCGTCTTCTTGGAAAATATCACTGATGTTTGGATATAAATCAGAGAGAAGATTCAGTGAATCTTCGTCTGTTATCACGTTCTCAATGCTTTCTCCATCAGTATCGTAGATAGCCTGTATTGGCTCATCCCTTTCTTGAAGTTGATGGTCGTGATCTTCCTCCCATGAGACTTCTGATGATGGCCCTGCAAGCTCAGTTTCCCTTTGGAAAAAATCATCATCAGACATATCAACATCAGAGAAATCATAATTGTAAGCATTGTCACCCATCAAATCTTCAGGACTCTCAGTAATTCTTTCTTCAAAATACTCTGCAAGTTCATTTTCTAATTCAAGCTCTGGTTCACCATGCATGTTTGGCATGTGGCCTCTGTCTTGCAGTGATCTGATTTTCCTTTTTTGAGGGCAAGGAGTAGGTCTTTCCCAATCATCCTCTCTGGTCTCAGCCTCATATTCCTCCTTCTTTGTATTCAGCAGGGTACTGACAGTCTCTATCAATCTTTCCAGCTTATTTTCTAAAGAGAGCTACCTTATTTGCCCTACCCTGTCTTTCATTTCTGATTTTAATCTTTCCTCCCTGCATTTTATGTTGTACTCGACAGTGATTGCCATATTCTTCATTTCCTCCAGGCTCGAAGGTTCTCTTTGTCTTATATGGAATTCCACCTCGGGGTCAAAAGAACTTGGATAGTGCATTAAAGCCCATCCCAAAGGTGGTTTTATATCAAAAGGTATTGCATCATATACCTTATTAAACCTGGCTGAAAAATTTTGCACTGTCTCCCCTAGCTTCCTTCTCAAATTCTGATATTCTCTTAGGATGGAGAGAACATTCTTCGGGGCTGCCCACCTATCAAGGAAAAGTTGAGAAAATTGATGAAAGATGAAAATGCTTGCCTCAGGCAGGCCTTTGAACCAATTCTTAACATTTCCTTGTAATGACAAGGCAAACATTCTAATATGCACATCATCTTCTTCTATTTCATACAACTCAAGTAAATCCTCAAGGTTTTGAACATGTTCTTCAGCAGTGGCCCCTTTATTTTCTCCATCAAAATGAGGCAGTTGGTTTATAAGTTCTGAAGGAAGGGATTGGAAGATGAGAGGTAGAACCAGAGGCTATATCTTTCTATGACCTTTTTAGGTGTAGGTGGTGTAACAATGGGCTCATGGCTGCTTGAAGCTTCTTTAAGGGTGGGAGGTACAACATGAGCTTCTTGTTCCACCAGGTTCTTCATAGGAGTACAGGTCTGCTTATGGTCTGAAGACTGAGGCTTGAGGTCTTTCCCATACTCAGTATGGGTCTCATCTTTGTACACTTGAATGGGCTTAAAGTAAGACAGAACATAGTGATAGACAAAAACGAAGAATTCTTTAAACCAAATCCAACTCGTATGTTCCACAGTTCTATGAGGTCTGGCCATCTTTTAGGTTCTTCCACCAGTGGAGTCTTTGAGAGTTATGGAGTGTGGAGTCGCCAGGTGGATGTATATGAACATTTGAAGTAGGATGCTGTCCACCATCAGCAATGAGAATACCAATCTAACCAGAGATCTTGGGTCTATGAGTGCCTAAGAATGTTCAAGGCGAAATGCACTCAATATCCCCAGTATTGTCGCCATTATGTTGGGGTTCCCATGTTTTGGTCAGATTGGCAAGAACAAAATATGAGACAACATCAGAACCACTTTTGGGCCCTAGGATCTAGCCCTCCTGAACCTGGAGAGGGATCTCTCCAAATAGAGCGAAGAATGATATATCTTTGAAAGCTCAAATGAGATGTTAGGCTAGTTATGAAGCACGAAGGGGGGTTTTAAATGATTTGGCTGTTGGGAATCTGGAAAGAAGGGTTCAGTATGAGATAAGGCTGAGCAAAAAGGAATACAGGTAAAGGAGAGATAATCTAGAGAGCGCCAAGTCCATTGGGCAATGGAGTCAGGAAAGGATTTACTTGCTACTCAACATGCAAGCTTTCAGTTGGGCTAGTCATCTAAAGCCTTGGATCCTAAAATGATTGTGTGGCATGGAACATTAAGGACTGAAAACGAAGGAAGGGAAACCATCCAATTGTGTCTATAGATTAGGCCAGAGGTCATTTCAATCCAGACCTTCTTGGACATAACCAAAGGCAGCACAAGGGAACTTAGGAAGGCAAGCTGGTCGCACAAGGATCCTAGTGGACAGGGCTAACTCTCATCCCCAGTGTTCCCAAATCTTCCAGCTAAATCCTAACAAGAACATCTAAGAAACAGATTCATTAATTCATACATTAGCTAGCAGGAAATAACATCCACTACGCTGGTTAAATCAATTGAAACCAATTCTTAGATAACACATTAAGAAGAAGAACATTAATGGCAAGGAGAGCAGAAACATAGGGCACCTAACAAGGGTGAATCCTATGCCAGATTTCTGATGCAAGCCAGAAGAGACGGGATGAAATGAAATAAGCACAGAGATAGAAAAACATCACCGCAGCTTTAGATCAGGATCCAAAGAAATGTGCTTGTCATATTAAATATCAACACCAATCAGGTGCAACATAGCCAACAGCTTTGGGCATTCAGCCTGAATACATCTTCCTCAGCCTATCTTACAATTCTACACAGAGAACTTATCTCAGGAGAAACTGCTTACAATTCTCTGGTATCCAATCAACAACCTTTTTCAATATTTTCTCATGAGTTTTATAGTTGAAGAGAGTGTGGGAGGTAGATGAAGAACTAAATGTGGTATTAAAACTTCTGAAAAGAAAAAGGGCCGAAGCCCATTCTGCTTTTAAACTCTGAGCATTCAATTCCTGTCACTCTTAGGATGGAAGAGTGATTTTCTTCAACTTCCATTTACTCTGGTATGATCTTGGTGTACTTTGGCGGCAGTACTCTCTAGTACCTTTGGTGCATGAGAAAAATGGTGAATAAATGACTGAAAGGTCTGCCACACTCACGAAACAAATGCTCTGGTAGCGTAGGACTATGGTCAGGGAAGAAATTTCTTCACTGGAACACGACACAAAGTAAAAACAGTATGGGCACCTTGTTCTCCCGTGGAGAAAAACATTCTGCTGATGTCGCTGCCCTGATGACTTAGTTTTCAGTGCATTGAACTCTCTGCCGCTTCATTTATGTCTCTGTCTGCAAAACCCTGCTGCTGTAATGAAGACTGTGTAGTCATGGCGGCCTTTCCCATCTGATAACCCTGCAAAACACAGGATTGGGTGATGAAATTCATGCGTAGAGGGATGACTATGGAGGACGGGAGAACAATAACACGGCGGTGTGGTGAAACAGTATTTTCGAATGAAATGAATGTGAAATATGCGTGGATATGGTGAAAATAGTGGCTAATAGGGTTTGGTGTAAACATGCTTGAGGGCCATTAGATCATGACCTGGAGACGTAGATCAACGGTGGAGACCAACAGTGGGGCAATATAGGAAATGGGGCAGAAAATATATTATACACTTTGATGCATTAATGGTGTAACTTTAGGCTTTGGAGAAACACAAAGAGAATGTATGAAATGAACGGAAATGCATATGAGGTGGGACCGGGGCGCGCATCGCAAAATCGCGAATGGAGAAAATGTGACGATGGAAAGCAGCACCAAACAGAAAACCCGCGCTTGCGATATTGCGATGGGGCAGACCTGCGATGGAGGGAAATGCGATGGGCGGATTATGCGACGGAGCAACATGCGATCGGGCAGTAAACATTTGTATTAATAAAACAAATAGCATTTTGGACTTTACAAAGGAAAAAAGGGGTTTTACGACGAACGGGCGGAAAGACCGTATGGTGGGCCCAAGCTGGATTGCATAATCACAAATAGAGAAAGTGCGATGGGAGAAAATGCGACCGACGGAAAGTGCGATGGGAGAAAATGCGATGAGCGCAGATTGCACAGGCGGAAAATGCGACAGTGGAAAGCGGCTCAAACAGAAAACTGCGCTTTACGCTTTGCGATGGATGCGACCGGGTTGAGCGCTTGGTCATGGTTAAGGGTTACGTGGGGAAGTGGTTAAGGTTTAGCGGAAAGGGGCTAAGCCCTATTACAAGGTTGGAAAGTGGGTTTTAAACCCATTTTAGTGCGTTTTTACACCAAAGGAAGGAAACAATAGAGGGGTAAAGGGGAATTAAGGTCAACAAAGAGTAAGGAAAGAATGTAAAGGGGGATCTTTGGGAAATTAAAGGGTTGATAGGGGGGAAAAGAGGGGAACAAAAACACTTTGATAGAAAGAGGAAAAGGGGAAAAAATGGACATTTGCAGGGGTACAAGGGGTAACGCAGGTCTTAGGGAAAGGAACCAGCAGAGGGGATTTGTATAAGGCAAAGCACAGAGAGACCTCAAGGATGATGTGTCTTCAGGGGAGATGCATTCCTTGAAGGTCTCCAGAAAGACATAGCCCCCAGCTTGCTTGTCAAGAATTTCATAGGGGGGCTAACAGAACATATTCTACCCATTTAGTAAAATAATATGTTGCAGTGAGAACATATTTATGCTGTTTGGATGAGTTAGGAACAATCTCAGCTATGATATCCAATCCCCATTGCTCAAACGGTTGCTCAATGTTGACTAGTTTCAAGGGTAAGGATGGTTTTCTTTGTCTTCCAGCAGCAGTTTGGCAATTTTGCATTTTATGACATATGCATGAGCATCTTTAAAAGAAGTGGGCTAGTAATGTCCTGCATGAAGAAACTTATGTGTGGTGGTATCTCCACCGAAATTTCCACCTGGAGGTCCATCATGGAGTTCCTGCAAAATCCTCTGTGCTTCATATTTCTCAAGGCATCTTAGTAGTACTGAATCATAATTTTTTCTAAATAAAACATTGTCTATGATCTGATATTGAATAGCTTTCAATCTTAAATATCATTTTCTTTTGTAATTGAGTTCTATAGGAGCATATCCATTTTTAAAATAAAACATTAGATCAGAATACTGTGATTTAGAGTTGTTTAGGATTACCTCGGTGCTATAGGGTAAACTGCTTGGGTGGTTGGTTTTCGTATATCCCTCTCAGGGCTTTCCGGTGCCCGAGGTAGACAGTAAGATTAGCTATGCTGTTCACAAAGATGGCATGAGCATGTTCATATTAGCTTGAAATAACTTGAAAGAATACAATGGAGAATTACCTCTTTGACAGTCTTGGAGTCCCTTGGAGAGTGCTACGCAGCGAAGCAAGAGTCCTTCCTCACCGGCTCCAAATCTTAGTCCTGCAATCAGTCAAAGCACCCGCGTAATTTCTAACATAACAAGTATTCTATCAATCAAGCCAATATACAATGAACTATTAAATTATACACATCTGAGCCATTCATATCATACTATGTAAACATTTAAACAATGACAACATTAAGCATCGAATGGACAAAACGAACATAGTTCTATTAATTTGAAAATAGGAGGATTACAACCGTCGGTTGCACCAAGCCCTCCTCAGTCTCCCAATCTCTCCTATCTCTCAAGTGAAGAAGTCTAAGTCAACAAGCTCTCTAGGAACCTCTTTGACTCCTTGGCCTTCACACTATTCTCTATTCCACAAATATGCAAAACCTTTAGCAATCCTTCGACCTTCAATTAAGAGCCTTCAGCTCCTTCTTATAGGAGAGGGAGAAGGCCATTGTTGCCCTTCTCTTTCCACTAGTTTGGAATGGAAAAAAATTAGATGTTTCTTTGATCTCTATGCTTTTGCCTCCTTTGGGGTTCAGTCTTCTATGGAAATGACCAATAATGAACTGGTGCTTCTGCAGTTTCCTTTGTGAACTGACTCCTTTGTGAGGGAAAGTCAGAGATTCAAATCATTCTCCGCGCTCTTTTCCCAATTCAAACTTAAAACACGGGTAACGCTTCTCTCCAATGTAAACAGAGCGTTGCCCTAGTCACTAACGCGGCCAATTCACTGATTGCCTACGTTATAACGCAACTGTTCTGTTCTATATGCGTGTTACCATGGCAGAAATAGGTTTAATTTAGGTCTTTGTACTCCTTCCATATTTGTCTTCCCCTTTGAGCTGATGAGGAGGTATTTTGACCTGTAACAGATGCCCCCTAAAGTGTGAGGTCATAGACGAAGACGATGGCCGAAATACTTTACAATTTATGTAGAGATAGAGAGATTGAAAGACTGAGGAAAACCTGAAACAACATACGTCAGAAAATATAATATTTGCCTAGAGTCGGGCATGCCCCATGCTCAGTAGCTTAAACAACATGATTTCTCTAGAATAGAGATATGAAGAATCTGTCCACCGATAGGCACCCGTGGAAATGTCTGTCATAACAGGATTAGGTTGAAGAAGCTGTCTCCATAAACAATATCGCAGCTTGGGGAAAGGGAACACAACTTTAATGATGTAGCCTTTTCCCCAAGGTCTTGACCGCCGATTCACTAAAACTGCATATTCCTCAACATGTGAATGAAGGAGTTGTCGTCGAACATGTGAGAAATCGTCTGATTACCAGTCAATAATGAGAACTGTTAACAGACGCGAAGGTGGCCACCGATAATGATGATGGTCCCTAAGATGCCCAGTACAATCTAGCGAGTGTGAATAAGAGTAGTTGAAGTCGAACACTCATAGAATCATTCGACCAGGAGCCAATGATGAAAACCCCTGATCAAACACAAGACTACCTGCCACTGATGTCTGCAAGTAACCGGGTACTGATGTGTTTCTGGATCAACTTCCTAGATAAGATGTTGAAGTCGATAGGAAGAGACCTATCGAAAGGTAGGCACTGAGGCGTCCTACATCAGTCGACACGAAACGGAAACCAACTGATTTTGTTTGAGATAATTAAGAGTAAATGGGGACGTCAGACGACAAATGATTTCTGGCATAATAAGCGGTTTGGTTGATAACAGGAGCAGTAGATAACGAGATCTGCTTGAACAATAGAAGGCACTGTAACAGGGTACTAGGCAGCTGAGGTTTAATGAACACCAAAGAGTGTGTTAGGATTTTACCGGTGCAGGGACACTGGGAAATGAAGGCTAATACTCATAGATGGTAGGGTTCTGTTGGTTGTGAAAGAATTTTGTGGGAAGTGCCATGTTCAAGAATTTTGCTGCCAAATCGACCTTTTTGGAAATGTAACAGAGGTAGTATCCATTTTGTCCAAATTTTCCCCGTCTGATTAAGTTTAACGAGTCCAGACGAGTAAACTCGGTGAATTTTTCATGTTTAGGGAGTCTGAAAAATGTCAGGAAAGACAACTCTGTGCCTCATCTGATTAGGTTTAAAGAGTCCAGATGAGTAAACTCGGTGAATTTTTCATGTTTAGAGAGTCTGAAAAATGTCAGGAAAGACAACTCTGTGCCTCATTTGATTAGGTTTAACGAGTCCAGATGAGTAAAATCGGTGAATTTTTCATGTTTAGAGAGTCTGAAAAATGTCGTAAAAGACGACTCTATTGGGGTACCTTTGTCATGTCTTGATAATCGGGCACGGCAAAGGGGTAATAGTAAGCCCGAAACAGTTCATTTTCCGTAAGCTAGTTCATTGAATCCGGAAAAGTGAGAAATCTATGTTCAATGGACGTCTACCTCACGTTGTTATGAGTACGAGGAGATGAAGTAAACTCAATATTCTTTGTGAAATTTTAACGAGTCACGCGGAGAAAAATCGATTACCTCCGTGAAATTTTAACGAGTCAAGTGGAGAAAACTCGGTTGCCTCCGTGAAATTTTAACGAGTCACGCGGAGAAAACTCGGTTGCCTCCGTGAAATTTTAACGAGTCGCGCGGAGAAAACTTGGTTGCCTTTCAGTTTAAAGAGCTTTGAAAGAAAAAAAAGAATGGCTCTGTATTCTCTGTCGTGGTAGTTTAACGAGCTCGACAAAGTCAACTCGGGGTTTTTTCAGTTTTGTGAGCGAGAAAAAGATTCCTAAAAAGAAAGCTCAGTGCTTCTCCATAGCTTTAAAGAGTCTAGAGAAGAAAACTCTAGGTTTTTCGGATTAACGAGCAAGAAAAGACCAAAAAAGAACGCTCGATACCAACTTCGTATAAGTTTAACGAGTCCGAAGAAGGAGACTCGAGGTTTTTCGGATTAACGAGCAAGAAAAATACCGTAAAAAGAATGCTCGGTAAAACATGAGTATGTCTGCTCATAAATCTTGATCCCTTATTAGAATCATCAGTACCAAATCTCGAGAGTTGCGACATGTGTACAGCGAGAAATCACGACTTTGCCGACTGACTTTAAGAGAGTCATGCCCCAGAATTTGCTATAAGAAGGTCAAAAGACTTTCATTTTCACTGTTTCGAGTGCTGTGAAGAAGCTCTGGAGTGGAAAAGGGGTGAAAATTTCAGCTGACGATTACGGTCAATCCGGGCAACAGTTTTCTATTCCGCGAGCTCCAGGTAAGAGCTAGAACCTCCTGCTATCATTTAATTGCCAATTTTTTAGCTTTTGCTAGTTCAAATTTAGGAAATTTTGAGTCCCTAGAAAAATATTTGCGCGTAACGTGGGTCAGGAGTATAACAGCCGCGTTAAACGCACAACCCGTGAGGGAAGCGCGCGTTAGCACGCTCTGTTTTGTACTAGTTCCCGCGTTAGGCGCAACATGCTTTCTAACAATTCAATTTTTCCATTTTTTAAGTGGTCCAGGCAAATTTTGATCGGTTGGAAATGTTGCATTTGCAGGTGTTCAGCTGTTAATCATGAGTATCTGGCGAGAGAGAGAGCATGAGCGGGAAGAAGGAGAGATGGTGATGGATGCGGCAAGTTTACTGGCTCTCCGGAGGTGCGGATTGCTTAAGTATGCCCGTTTAGAATTGATGAGGGGTCAAGAGGACCTCCTGAGGTGGCTGATCCAGCAGTGGGACGAACGGCATCATGTCTTTCGGATTGGAGGTAATGAGCTCGCCATCGAAAGGGATGATGTGTACTTTTTGACCGGCTTGTCGTGTCGTGGGGCGAGGCCCAATTTGACGGGGTCCAGAGCTGACCCTCGTTCCACTATTGATCTGATCCATGCTCACTGCATACGTGGCACCCAGGCTGTGAGTAACCGGATACCTATTGCACAAGTGACTTTAAGACCACTGCGGGCTATACTGTGGATGATTGTTCGCTTGGCAGGTGCCAAGAGTCAGCATGTGGATACCAAGGCCCAGATGCTCCTAGCCTTGGACTGTATGCAGCCTCAGGTTTTCGACTGGTGTGACGGTGTTGTCCGTCGGGTCCGAGCAGAGCTTACTGCATGTAAGACCCGTACCCAGAGAGAGTTTGGGTACGGTACATTGGTAGTTTATTTCATACTTGAGCGGGTACCACTGATGCGGCCCAGGATTGCTACAGCGCCATTGGGTCCACGTGAGCCGAGGCAGGCTCGGTGGGCCACTTTGCTTCCACGGACTGGAGAGGGTCCTGTCCGTCACTGTTTTGATGATGGATTCTTTGGCTGGCTGGACTCGCAGATCATCATGATTGAGGATTATCCCTATGCAGGGATGAACTTCACAGGAAATCCGGAGTTAGTCCTGCCCCCTGGCACCCAGTGGGGGCCCGATGGTAAGAAGGAAATGACCAATGCTTTCAACAGAAGTATTTTGTTTTTTTATCTTTTGAATGTTTATGTAATTTTTTTGGTTAAAACAGGGTGAAAAATTGAGATTTGACATGAAAATTTTGCTTGCTTGATGCAGATGTGGCACCTGTCCGTCCAGTTAGGGCCCCTCGCTATGCACGGCGAGGATTGCAGCTACCCGGGGCTGGCGCACCAGTAGAGGATGCGGAAGCCGGCGACGATGATGATACCCAGATTTTACATGAACTCTCCAGAAATTTGGAGGGTTTGAGTATGGGTATACCACCGCTTCCTATGCAGGAGGTTCCAGTTCGTCTGCAGCGACATACTGTAGGTGTGCCGGAGAGATACCTAGTTCCTCTGAGGAGGATAGCTAGAGCAGTTGTATGCTATTATGAGCATCAGGCCTAGCTGGTGGAGTAGATGTATTAGTGTCAGAGCGCGGCTTAGTATAGCCAAATTTTTGTAAAACACCCAAGTTTTGGGAGATTTTTTGATGAGAAGATTGTACTGGACACGACATATATGTATATATATCTATTTTTTGGTAATTTTGCATTTTTAAATTTTTATGCATTTTGATGGAATAAAAATGTATGTACTCATGAGTAAATCTTCTATAGTAAATGTGACACATGCCAATCTAACACATAATTCGCCAAAGAATCGGCTAATGTATTAAATTCTCTAGGAACGTGCTCAAATGTGATTGTTTGAAATTGACGTTCCAAAAGTCGCACTCTCAAAAAATAACGTAATAATACAAGATGACGAACACGGTAATGATTGTTTAACTGCCTAATGACGAGTTGGGAGTCTAACCTGACCACTAAATTGGAGATGTCACGAGATGCCGCTTCCATGAGGAGTTGGATCACTGACATGTACTCGGCAACATTATTGGTGGCATTACCCAGGAAGATTCCCCCAGAACCAAGAAGATCTGACTCAGGAGTGTAGAGAACCCAAGCAACTGAAGCAATGCGTCTAGTATGACGACTAGCCCCGTTCGCATATCCGACGTATGATGAGGAGTGTGATGACATCTGTGTCCAAAAAACGATTATACATGAGAAAACACTCTAAAAACCAAGAACATCCAGAAACATCAAAAGAATAAGCAAAACTTATATACATAAAATTACAAAGCATGCGCCTAGTGCGAAACTAGGCAAAATACTTCTTTAGATAGAGCCCGTTGCGGGGCTCCTCAAGTGGAGTTCCATTACAGTCCTGAAGTTCGTAAGCTCCTTTTGAGAGGGCTTTAGTAACGATGTAAGGACCGAGCCATAGTGGTTGAAGTGTTCCTGCCCCCAAGAGGTCATGTTTTTGATCATACAGTAGAACAAGATCGCCCTCTTGGAAAGAACGAGGCTTGACAGATTTGTCGTATTCAGCTTTAACTCGGCGCTGGTGAGCTTCGAGTGCTAGTGTAGCATCTCGACGAGTTTCGTCCAAATGATCGAGGGAGAGCAAGCGCTCTTCAGTGGCAGTGGTGCCAGGCAGGAGTTCAACCGCGAGTTTGAGTGATGGGATTTCGTACTCGATTGGAAGTACTGCCTCCAGGCCAAAAGCGAGTTGGAAAGGCGTGATATTCGAGAAGCAATATGGAATATTTTCCATGATACCTGCTTTGACTGAGATATCAATGAGCAGTGTCTTGGACAGATTACCCATGTTCCCCTCTGAATCGATAGTGTGAACTGTCGTATAAGAGGAGGGAACTATCTCAGGTTGGTCAAAAGACGGGATTTCAGTTTTCATCGTCTCTGAGTCAATCATCAAAGCCCGATGGTGAAACTCTCCCCAAGGTCGTTCTTCTAATGGCATGATCTCTCGAATAGCTTCGTCTGTAGGCCAGACTTCATTGAGGAGATCCTTAGAGAGAACTGTGATGGGCAGGAGGTTTGTACCTGCGGTCGAAACCATATTAGTGGAGGGTTCAGATGAGGTTTGGATGGCTTGATAAGCCAACTCTGCCGGTGAAAGCGGCATCTGATCTCCGTAGGAATCCATTTCTGAAGGTGCTGGAATGATCCACGGATCGATAGAGCCATCCGAAAAGGTGGATATCATTGCAACCATATTTGGGATCTGTGGCAGCGGTAGAGGAAAGCAACCTAGTAGGGAAGATGCCTTCAGAAGACCGGTATCGATACTGACGTACGAGTCAGGGACGCCTCCTATTAGGGGTACAGTGCTACTTGGTAAAGTGGCATAATCAGGGGTGCAGAAGGACATTTGATCGACCGTGACTATTTTCCCATCCAATGGAAATAGGATGAGTCGGAAGACCGAAGACACGATGGCGGTCATAGCATAAGACCAACTGCGGCCCAACAATAGATTATAGTCGAGGTGGCGCTCGACAACTTCAACATCCACATTTACCGTTTTCCCACCAAGAGTGACGGGAAAGCTAGCAAGGTATCCTTTTGGGAGGAAAGTGTGGCCATCGAAAGCTTTAAGGGAATTCGATGGCGGAGTGAGGGTAGGAGAACCTAAATTGAGCCAGCAAGCTTGTGACATAACGCAGGTCGAAGCACCTTCGTCTATGACAGTGCGATGGATGGGTCTCCCTTTCGACACCACCTGCACCTGGAAGGCAAGTTGGTGTGAGAGGCGAGGTTTAGCCTTTTCCATATCAAAGATTGCTAGCATAGAATCCTAGGGGTCTATTCCACCAATTGCCGAAAGCAAAGCTTTCCTTTGTGCTGGAAAAGTCTGTAAAATTTCGAGAGCAAACATGGCTGACGGTGCTTGCGCCAAATCCTCTACAATATTGTAGTTTTGGGCTGCACGTGCAAAGGTGTTATGAGTCGTGCGTCGAAGTGTCCCTTTGGGGGGACGAATTACAGGTTCAGCAGTAGGCCGTTCGACATGCAAATCGTTTGGTGGCGGTGGGTTTGAACTAGTTCCAGGTTCTTGAGCATCTATGGTGGGACTCCCATAAAGCTTGGCTCGAGTTTGAAGGTCAACACTCTCAATGCCATAAATGGCAGATGGTCCTTCGCTGGAAGGATATGAACCACCATTGCCCCGTTGATGGGGTTGTGGCGGATTGTCAACCATGTGTTGATGTTGCTGCTGTTGATGAGGGAAAGGATTTTGAAGAACGGCAGGTGTTCGCCCAGAATCCTGCAGCCGAGGACATTTATAAGTCAGGTGTTCCTCCACACAGATTTTGCAAGGAAATTTCATGGGTTTATCCTTTCCTTTGTCGTTTCTAGCATCATTTTTCTGATTAGAGTTATTCTGATTATCCGACTGCTCTTCCGAAGAAGATGTCTTTTTATTATTCTTCTTATTTTTCCCGCTAGGTTTTTGTGAGGTTTGCACCAAATTTACCTCAGCAGGGGGAAGAGGAGTCATTTGGTGGGGGGCGGTGGCAGCCGAGGATGGCTGGGAGGTGTGCCCCCAAGACTGATTGGTGGCTACACTGGAGATTGCGCCGACGAGACCATCGGCATGAGCTCCGGTTTTCTGAGTAGCCGGAGGATTTGGGTTTCCAGGGGCATGGGGAAGCAGATCGTAAAGCGTGCCAGATTGTGAATAGATTAAATCCAGGTGTTGGGCATGACGAATAAATTGATCTTCTGTCACTGCACCTGAAAGGCCAATATCTTTAAAGATGTGGGGTAAAAGAGACTTGCAAAACCAATTGGCCAAGAGATGGTCAGGTATTGGCGCCTTGACTAGCCTCCTCCTACGTCTCCATTCATGAATATGGTCAGAGATGTGGGTCGCTGTGTCTTGGCGCAGCGATGTTAACAATTCTGTTTCGGTTTCCACTCTAATTGGTAGTTGGAAGTTATTTAAGAACTCCATCGCTAAAGCGCCAAACGTATTGATGGCGGCCCGTGGTAACTCAATGTACCACTTGGCGGCATTGCCTGTAAGGGTGCGAGGAAACAGTCGAAGTCGGACACTATCATCTACCATGGAGTTGGATATGGACCATAAATGGAAGGTAGTGATGTGTGCGGCTGGGTCGTCTCCATGCTTTCTGTCGAACTTCGGGATGTCAGAAGGAATCTTATGCGGTATTGGAGGCCAAAGCGGGTTGCAGTTGA
The DNA here is from genome assembly GCA_034641835.2 of Pinus albicaulis. Lineage (NCBI taxonomy): Eukaryota > Viridiplantae > Streptophyta > Pinopsida > Pinales > Pinaceae > Pinus > Pinus albicaulis. The sequence continues at coordinate 23,951 of JAXQQM020059101.1, forward strand.
TGGGGTCGTTCGTCAGTTTATGGATGTCGGGTATGTCCAAAGCTGCCAAGAAAGGCAATTGTGGATTTGCCCCCGAATCTAACCAAGGCAGAATGGGCTGACTACTTAGACCATAAGGTGCTCCCATCAACGTGTTACCAGGAGGGTAAGTGGGACTTTGATAAAAACCTCCCATAGGTGGAGGGGTAGGAATATGCGGTTGCTGTCCATAGGGCATAGTGTATTGTGGGGAAAACAGTTGGTTGCCCCCAACGTAAAAATCCCCCCCCATTCCGGATGGAGGTTGGGGTTGGTTAGTCCAAATGGACGCAATAGAGTTTCCAGGAGGCATACTACTACTTGCATAGTTTGGCAACGACATAGATCCTACACCTATATTTGAACCACTTAAAGGGATAGTGTTTACAATGGGTTGTCCCATTTGTCCTACGGACTGCAAGGGAAGGGAAATATTCCCTGCTACCTGTGTGCTGGCGACACTGCCCCCTGGTATTGTAACCAAGGGGTTCGAACTCAACAGAGGGTTCCAATTGAAAGGGTTGCTAAAGGGCACCGAAGTAGCCATGTTCACAGAGGGAGCTACCGTGGGTCCCAACGTGGTCACGGTAGGAGTAGATGCCGAAGGGTTCGGTAAACTACTGACAGTTGTGTTGACCACTGGATTGGGGGTAGGTATGTGTTGACTACTGGGGTTACCCAGTAATGGCATAGAACTGACCACTGGCGGGGAGGATGGTGGCGAACCGGGGATGGTTGCCATTTGCATCGACCCTGTGGATGCCGGTGGTGAAATAGATGTTGGTGCTGTCGCAGACATATCTTGGCGTGGTGGGATCTGGATTATCACAGGTCCTAACGGATCAGTGAGCGGAGGATTGTAATTAGGTACAATGCCTTCAGTGAAAGGGTCCTCCGGGAATTCTGGCTAATAAGGGTCTATGTGATAATCAAGATTAGTCAGAGGAGACTGCTCTTCCGTAGAAGGCCCGGGTTTACCAAGGTTCAGTTTTTCCTCAAGGATGAGAGGAGGTAGACCTTGCTGTCATCGAGACAGATGGCGTGGGTCGGGGGACGCCACGGTGACCGGTTTAATTTTAACAAATTTTATTAAAATGTGATGTATTATAAAGTCTTGAATGACAGTAACCACACACCTAACAAAAGAAAAAGGACTCTCTAAAATCAATCAGCAAGCAGCCAGTATAGGGTGCCCTGTCTGAGTACTACCGTTCACTGGTGATGAAATCCAGTATCGCAATAGTATACAGAGAGGGTTGGTCAAAAGTACAGTTACGGTCACTCTAGAGCTTCGCCCGAACCTCAGACGATAGGTGCAAGCACTCTCGTGAAGACGAGTACCCTCCTAAAGACCGAAGACAGAGTGGGTCCGTCTGTTTCAGGTACCAGGACAGCCCGTCCCAGTCACCTTGTGTAAGTCCCTAAAATTATGGCCACTAAGGATACCTCAAATCACAGACATCATCAGGGGGGTCCACGATCAAGGACAGTGTGCTATATGGGCAGAATACCTAGATCCCCGATCTAGTTTCGACATCCCCGAAGGGAACCCCAATATATAACACACCCACAGGATGCAGTCGAAGGCAGGCTACCTTCTAGTGCACCCAAGTGTTGTCTCGCGCTGACCTCGGGTAAAGGAACGGTCCCGATAATATGAGTGCAGTAAGATTTCACTCGTTAATGACTCTAGTTTTCAAGTTTTGAGATCTTGGGTAGTTTTCTCACTTTCCTAACCCAAGATCCTAGCCTGAACTATTGTTTGTGTGAGCTCAAAAAAGAGTAATTAGATTGATTTTATTATCGCTTTATTTTTAGTGTACTTTATTATCAGTCTTGCGGAGGGGGGAGTGGACGTATGAAGTATAGTGAGACTCTGACTCAAGAAACCATACAAAACATGCTCTAAATATTAAATTCAATGAAGAGTGTTTCTACAGGGAGAGGTTTCTTTTTCAATCATCCATGCACCAACATGTAAATAACACAGCTCAAATTTTAAAGATTCAGACTTCTATCTACCTCTTTTAACAGTCTGTGAACTAAAACTTTCAGAATAAACTCAGCTAGATGCAGAAAAATAAAAAATAAAAAATTTCTTTTTTAAAAAGTAAATGTTTTGCACACTAACTAAATAAGAGAAACAAATAACAATGCCAGTTTAGCAAACAAGCACAGGGATTCAGTCAGTGAAAGGTACTGATGGCCAAAAAAATCTACAGCTAAAACACAGTCACAACAGTGAACAGCAAGGTTTTTGGCTGAGTAACGCTCTGTCTGTGAGAAAATACGGCGTTATAACGCACTGTATTTAAGCATAGACCGCGTTATAACGCACTGGATAGCCTGCATAGGTCGCGTTAACCAGGGAAAAGCTCTTCAGTTGGCCAGACAGGAACAGGATTGAACTCTGCAAGCGTTTGGTATGTCTACTGGGCATCAAAAAATGGTCAGAAGGATACTGAACAGAGGAGAGAAGAAATGAAGGGAAAAATAGTCTGGAAACTATGGGGACACTCCCCAGCGGAGTCGCCAATTCTGCTATAGGGTAAATTGCTTGGGTGGTTGGTTTTCGTATATCCCTCTCAGGGCTTTCCGGTGCCCGAGGCAGACAGTAAGATTAGCTATGTTGTTCACAAAGATGGCATGAGCATGTTCATATTAGCTTGAAATAACTTGAAGGAATACAATAGAGAATTACCTCTTTGACAGTCTTGGAGTCCCTTGGAGAGTGCTGCGCAGCGAAGCAAGAGTCCTTCTTCACCGGCTCCAAATCTTAGTCCTGCAATCAGTCAAAGCACCCGCGTAATTTCTAACATAACAAGTATCCTATCAATTAAATCAATACACAATAAACATCTAGATTATACACATCTGAGCCATTCATATCATACTATGTAAATGTTCAAACAATAATGACAATATTAAGCATTGAATGGACAAAACGAACATAGTTCTATTAATTTGAAAGAAGGAGGATTACAACCGTCGGTTGTACCAAGCCCTCCTCAGTCTCCCAATCTCTCTTATCTCTCAAGTGAAGAAGTCTAAGTCAACAAGCTCTCTAGGAACCTCTTTGACTCTTGGCCTTCACACTATTCTCTATTCCACAAGTATGAAAAACCTTTAGCAATCCTTCGACCTTCAATTAAGAGCCTTCAGCTCCTTCTTATAGGAGAGGGAGAAGGCCATTGTTGCCCTTCTCTTTCCACTAGTTTGGAATGGAAAAAACTTAGATGTTTCTTTGATCTCTATGATTTTGCCTCCTTTGGAGTTCAGTCTTCTATGGCAATGACCAATAATGAACTGGTGCTTCTGCAGTTTCCTTTGTGAACTGACTCCTTTGTGAGGGAAAGTCGGAGATTCAAATCATTCTCCGCGCTCTTTTCCCAATTCAAACTTAAAACACGGGTAACGCTTCTCTCCAATGTAAACAGAGCGTTGCCCTAGTCACTAACGCGGCCAATTCACTGATTGCCTGCGTTATAACGCACCTGTTCTGTTCTATATGCGCGTTACCATGGCAGAAATAGGTTTAATTTAGGTCTTTGTACTCCTTCCATATTTGTCTTCCCCTCTGAGTTGATGAGGAGGTATTTTGACCTGTAACACTCGGCAATGTGTACAGTGTTACCCAACTCTTCATCATCTCATATGTTGGATGCTCCAGAAAGTAATTTACAGATACCTTGTCCTCTGATAATTTTGGCTGGTCTTATTTCAATGTCATATTCCTGCAGAGTAGTAACCAAATTTTCTCTCTTTTCTCCTATTTCCTTTTGAATAAGTAGTTTCCTTACTGCTAAAAATGGAACTATTAACTTGGTGTGTGTTTTAAGGAGAGAAGGTCTAAAGTACTTTAAAAATTTGTAAACAGAAAATGTTTGTTTTTCCACTTCTAAATAATTTATTTCAGCACTTTGAAGATTTTAACTAAAGAAGGAAATGGGTGATTCAATCTTTTGATCATGGATTTGTGTTAACACAACAACATAAGATGTTTCAAATGCAAAAGTATATAAAATGAAAGGATTAGGAAAATCTAGGGTAGTCATAGAAGGAGCATTGATGATGGCTTGCTTGATTAGATCAAAAGCTTCTCTTTCGTTACATCCCCATTTGAAGAGTGCATTTTTCTTAATCATCACTTGCAATGGCAAAAAAATTTGTGAAAAATTTGGAACAAATATCTTGACAAGATTTATTTGTCCTGAAAAGGACTGCATAGATTTTTTGTTATGGGGATGGGAGAGTTCAGAAATTGCCTTTATCCTTTCTGGATCAATACAAATTCCTTCTTTTGAGACAATAAATCCTAAAAGTTTTCATTCACTTAAAGAAAAATAAGACTTTTCGGGATTTAAAGAAATTCCATATTTCAAAAAACGTTCAAGGATTTTCTTACGATCATGATAATGGTCGCTTATTTTTTTTGAGTAAATGGTTATATCATCTAAATATACAACCACAGTTTTATTTATCAATCCTCTAAAGGCAATGTCCATTGCTCTTTGAAAAGTTTCTCCTGCATTGATTAGACCAAAGGGCATTTTCTAATAGGCATAAGTGCCGCATTTAGTTCTAAATGTAGTCTTTAATATATCTTCAGGATGAACCAGTACTTTATTGTAGACTTAAAATCCATCAAGGAAAGACATTAATTCAGAACCACCAACTAATTGCAAAATTTGTTCAATCAGTGGCAATGGGAAATTGTCTTTTAGGCAATCTTTGTTTAAGTTCCTAAAATTAATACAAATACGAATATCACCATTATTTTTCCTAACAGGTAATGGGTTTGAGACCCAATTTGAATGCTTAACAGGGGAGATAATCTTAGCATTAAGAAGTTTTTTGAGTTCACTTTTGATTTGACTTTCAAGATCAGGGTGAATTTTCCTTAGCTTTTGTTGTATAGGTTTTTCAGTGGATATCATTGGTATAGAATGTTGGATGATGGAAGTATCATAAGTTTTTAGATCTTCATATTTCCACGCAAAGACATTCTTGTATTTATTTAGTAGGTGAATAAAGGTTAATATTTTATCAGAGGAAAGAACAAGTCCTAAGTTAATGTTCTGAGGATTAAGATTCGTGCCAAGAGTTACTAGTTCAAACCTAAAAGTTGAACTTATTAGCTTATAGGTAGTAACCTTTTTGAATCTTTATTTGAGATCGTAAAGATCTTCAAGTTTAACCACAGACTTAGGTATGACATTTTATTTAGGCTTCTATTTCAATTGCGTTTCATGTTCATGTTCATCAATTAATTGATCATCATATAATCCTTTCGATGTAAGAAAAGTTATAACATCATCATCATCATTGAAAAATTTCCAATTAGTGATATTATGAGGAATAGAAGGGCAAAAAATTAACTCGATTGAAAATCTATCTGGACAATAATCTTCTGAAGGAATAAGTTTGGATGCTACATTATCTAGAATTTCTACACTTGCATTCTGAATTCTTGGAACATGCGAGATATTGAATGCTAAAAATTGTGAGTTAAGAGATTGAACTAATGACTGGTAATGTTTAAGATGACGATAAATATAGTGTATGGTATTTCTTACCTATTTGAAAATTATTTCTGAATCACCATATACCCAAAGATATTTGACACCAAGATAAATTGCTTTTTATAAGCCTTGGACCAGCGCCTCATATTCTGCGGTGTTATTTCTGCATTTAAATTCAAGCCTACATGCTAGAATTATCTTTTCACCTTATGGATTGATTAATATATAACCAACTCCTGCACCTTCACTAGATTTTGATCCATCAAAGTATAATGTACAGAAAAAAGTATTAATACAAGGTTTATCTATGATATTTATACACTTGGAAGAGTCTGCCTAAGAAAAATTTTCTATCTAAGAATTAACTGAATTGGTGAGAAATGGAGATTTCTGAGCCTTAAAATTCCCCAAAAAAGATTCAGCAAAATAATTTTCGAGAATAATATTAGTAAAAGCAATGGGTTCATTCTCATCTTCGAATTCAGTTACTGAATACTTCATGTGTTTTTCACGGTCTACTCGAATTTGATTCGTCTTGCCAATATATTTAAGCCACATATGAGACCAATCAGTGGCAAAATAATGATGAATATTTTCTGACTAGTCTCTACTTAGGATTAATCCGTAAAAGTCAGGGATATCAACAACTAAAATATCAATTACTTGATGAAATTTTGGATTGGATGCCAATCTTATAAGGATGAATTCATTTCTCCTAATACCTTAACCTTTTTTCTATCTAATTTCACATTGTGTACTGCATAATTTTGAGGGGCAATATTCAATTTCAGACAAACAGAATATGGCATGATTTTTGAAGAGGCTCCACAGTCGATTAGAAAATTATGCACATTTTTGTTGAATACTTCAAAATTTAAAAGGAAGGGAGGAGTATGCAAATTAGATTTGTGTAATATTCCCAATTAGCCCAAGCTAATGGGAATATACAATTTTGTTTTCATTTTCTTGTTGCATGAATAAAATTGTAAAGAAGGATCGATAAAACTCTTAAACAGCGAAATAAATCAATGCCCCATGTGAACAAGGCTAAATCTAGCTTGCCTTAATAAAATACCCCTATGTGTGAAAAGGATGAAGACATTTGACTCAGTCAACAGGACCAAATCAACAACGTTGTCTAGATGCAATGTACCTACTATCTGCACAACGTAGTTTTAGTTGGAGGCTACATGTGTGAATGCAGCTAAATCATTGAGATGGTTTAGGGTTTGGCAAGGATTCCATCTTATTTAAGGAAGAGGAGAACAACAGGAGAGGGTTGTTGGATACCATATGATTTCTGAAGAAGGTGTATGTTTAGACATTTCTCATTCTCTTGCTGTTTAGATGAGAATAGTGTTGCTTAGCACTTGGGTGTTCCTGATCGGGAATCCCACCTCTTCCATTGAGTAGCTCAAGGAGAAGTCTTGCATTTCTTGACCATTATCAGGCTTAAGGCCAAGCTCTTCTTCCAACTACAACACAGATCTTGTTGAGGGTTTGGTTGTCTTTGTAAGCTGCAGTAAGTGGAGGCTATATCTATTCAGATGTAGGCCATTCTAGTGCCTCCTTTTAGTGGGAAAGCCTTCTATCCCCCTGGTAGGAGAGTACTGGATGAGGAGAGATTATTTTCAAATCTTGGCTTAAGGCCACATGATGTTCTAGAGCCAACATCGCAGTCCATCTTCCAGATCTACGTTATTTGCAAGGAGTAAGTTGCAGGGTCTTTTGGCACTTCAAGGAGGAGAGATCTCTAGTGTTGGGAATATGCCCTTCACTGTGGTGATCCATGGATTACAGATCTAATCCATGTTCCATTCAGATCTAATCTAAATAGTGATGTATTTTCTTCAAAAATCCTAAATCATTCTTCATATTAGCTGCATTAGATCTCAGATCTACTCCATGTACTTCATTTTCTGTTGAAAACCCCAAGGGGCATTTGAAGAGGAGACTCTATAGTGTACAGATCTGAAATAGATCTATATTTTTGTACACAGATATGCTATAGATATGAAGTGTAATCTATAGCTCTTTTCAACTAATAAAATAATGCTGTCAAGCTTGTACAAGTCACATCATATGTTTGCAGCCTCTTATTTTGAGCATTTCTTCACGTAAGGTCTTCTTCTTTCTGTTCTATAATGAAAGGGCTTATGTATAACTCTGATTTTCTGATATAAATGATAAGGTTGAGCCTCCATGTTGACCTCATTTTGCTAATTTTTAGAACTGTATAGTCATTTAGAACTGCAACCCCCTTCTTTGGCCTTTTTCAGCTGTACTAGGTGTGGGAGATCTATTTAACCCACCTAGGAAGATTTGTTTCTGATATCCTCTTGGATTTAGGACTTAGATGATCAGATCTAAGGGATCTAAGGGCTAGTTTGCAAGCCTATAACACACATTCTTGAAAAATGTGTTTTTCAGGCATGTCTTGCTAACAGTCCCTATTTGGGGATATTACAGTGGTATCAGAGCATCTTTCTTGGCACAACCTGTGCTTTCATTGAAGAGCCAATGCTGATATGACTTCAAAAGAAGATAAGCCTCTTACTTATAGAGAAAAGAGGTATCTGAATAGGAGACAGAAGAAATTTGATTACACCAATGATGATCAAGACAAGGGTAAAGCCCCTGAAACTGGAAGTGATAAAGAAGGAGAGGAGTTTGCAAAAACTCTTTTGATAGCCATGCAAGATCTTGCTAGAGAGATCAAAGATATGAAACTGGACAGAATCAGAGAATATCCTAGGAGATTTCATCTTGGAGAAAACTCTGGCATATCTCACCACTGGAATGATCAACCAGTGAATCAGCCACAAGTTTCCCAACGCTCCACTATGCCTACCTTTTTGGCTGTGGGAAATGAAGGGCCACAAGAACAAGCATCCCTTGAAGACTAATTTGAAGAATATGAGTCTCAAATCAAATATTCAAAGATCAGTTGAGTTTTCAATAGTTCTGTCATCTGAAGGACAAGAGAAGACCAAGGTATCAGCATAGAGATGGTGGATTCACTCAGAATCATGATCGACATCACTCTATGGGCAGATTATTCCTACCCAATTTTGATGGGTCATCCAAAAGTTCTGCCAAAGCATGGGTAGAAAAAAAGCTTGACATCTACTTCCAGCTGAACAAGGTCCCTGAAATGGAAGCTATCAAGATTGCAGTGCTGCATTTTGAAGGTGAAGCACATGATTGGTGGTTCCATGGCTTATCTACATTGGGTCATGCCAATGTGACTACTTATTCTGAGTTCACTAGAAGAGTGGTGGAGAGATTTGACAGAGGAGATCTAGAGGCACCTTTCATGAGCCTTGCAAAATTGAAGCAATCAGGTAACACAGAGTCTTACATTTATGAATTCTTGAGATTATCTGTTATGGTTCCTAATTTGTCTGTAGCAAGGAGGGTGTATATGTTCATCGATGGTCTGGATGAACCTCTTCATGGGTTGGTAAAATCTACCAATCCCACTTCCTTGCATGATGCGATTGAGAGGGCTAGAGACCTTCAAGATGCCTTACCAAAAGAAAAGGAAAACTTTCAGAACAAGCCCTCTTACCTTTCTAAAGGGAAGGAAGAGAAAGATGCTCCTTCCAAGGAGAGCTCATTCAAGAAGCCTCTTGATATTTAAGTCCGGAGGGAGTTAAGGAAGAAGAGGCTATGTTTCACTTGCTAAGAATCATGGGCACCTGGACATAGATGTGCTGCTGGAAAAGCACATTACATAGAAGTCTTCTCAGATTTTGAGGAGGAAGAAGAAGATGATGAACCAAGAAGAGGTCACAGTGCTGGGAGGTCCAACACCATCAGGAGATGGGAGTGGAGCTTTTGCTCCTATTGGAGGAGCTCTTGCATCTTTGAGGGGAGTACCTAAGTACTTGACCTTAAGAGTTCATGGTTCAACCATGAATCAGAGGGTATCTATTCTTATTGACAGTGGGGCCACCCACAACTTTATTGATGCTTATCTTGTGCAAAGGAGGGCCATACCCACTGATACCTTTGAGGGATTCTCTGTTTTGGTCCCAATAGATAGAACAATGCAATGCATGAATTATGTCCCATCACTTTCAGTCACCATGGGATCCTACACTTTGGTGGATCACTTCTTTGTAGTTGACATACCAGAAACCAATGTTATTTTGGGTGTTCAATGGTTGATTACATTTGGGAAAGTCACCACTGATTGGGAGGATTTGCAAATGGAATGGGTGGACAAAAAGAGTGGTGCACCTCAAATGATCAGAGGCATGCATTCTTACCCCTCACATAGCACTTCCACACAGAATACAGAGATGGATTTTCACAGTGGAAGCAAGGACCTTACAGTCCCATCTATTATGCTCATGAAAATTCTGCATGGGACACTCTTATCTAGTGGCAGACCACTTGGGAGGCCACTTGATTCATCATTTATGGGGAAGACCTCACAACTTGCAGCTCCAAACTTAGATCCAGGAGGGATTGGAGCACTTGAAGATAAAGCTACAGCGCTGGGAGGCTTGGGTAAGCTCAAAGAGGAGGGGAATCTTCTTCCCTTATCATCATCACCCACTCTAATCTCTGTATTTGCGCCGTGGGAGGAGAAGAATGAGAGGATCAGACTTCCAACATACACCTTTGGCATAGGATATGTCAAGGAGGAGATCAACAACATGACAGACAATTCTATTGACATACCATCAGCGCTATCATTGTTGAGCAGTGTAGATCTATATTGGAAATCCCAAATACTAGTGGATTATTCCAAAGATCTTCACACATGTATGATACTTGATGACCAACGGCATGAAAAGGGCTACTTAGTCCAAGGAGGAGTGATCTATCATCATGGTAGAATCTTTTTGTCTAGAGCTTCTAAGCTCAAGTAGAAGATCCTACAAGGGGCATACAAGGAGTTCTATTCCATCCATATGCACTCCATGAAAATATACAACATCATCATGAGGAGTCTTGATTGGGAAGGCTTGAAAGAGGAACTACATCAGCATTTTCATGAATGCATCAGCTATGTGGAGTTGGGGCAGCCAAGGGACTCTATGCAAGAGTCATTTTAGCCATATCTTCCTTCTTTTGAGAGAGGAGAAAGATCCATGCACAACTCCATGTGTATGAGAAACATTGTTGGTAAAATATCTGATCATGTAAAGCAAGTTTCATTTTCTAATTTTGCATGTTATTTTACCATTTTTATGTAGGCCATGACTCCTAAAAGTAGCAATGTATCATGTAAATCTCATGGAAGTTGTTGGGCCACTAAGAATTTTGAACTTGGCCACTCCCTTGATGTGCAAAGGGAGATTTTCTTTCATGATGGGTGCTTCCCAAAGGCACCAAACATATCTCACATCTTCAGCCATAGTGAGATGACATGTGCATCAAGTAAGTGGTGGGGAAATGATTTACCACACCTTGATATGATGTAGGCATGAGATGTAGTGCGCTGGTACCTTTTGTGGGACTATGACCCACCTCCTCATGCTCAAATTTCTATTTGTGTATATGTAATTTTACTTCCATACATTGATGATATACTTGTACTATTTTTGGAATTGTATGGAGGGAGGATGGGGAGCATATATGTACCTTATGGGATGGAGACTCTTCATGTACCTTATGCTACATGTTTCAAGGAGGGTATTGGTTCAGCCATGTTTGTTTCATATGAGTTATTGACTCCTTGTGGGATGGACTATGTACATCTCATAATGACTTTGGAGGAACAATTCATGGAGGGTTGGATTGGTGAATACTTAGCTTATGAAGAAAGCTTGATCCTTAATGGTGTCACCAATGGAGGAGGAGAAGTGTTGCAACACTACCCTATCAGTTGCTTGAGGACAAGCAACATTTTAGAGGGGAGGGCTGTAATATTCCCAATTAGCCCAAGCTAATGGGAATATACAATTTTGTTTTCATTTTCTTGTTGCATGAATAAAATTGTAAAGGAGGATCAATAAAACTCCTAAACAACAAAATAAATGAATGCCCCATGTGAATAAGGCTAAATCTGGGCTGCCTTAATAAAATACCCCTATGTGTGAAAGGGATGAACAGTTTTAGTTGGATGCTACATGTGTGAATGCAGCTAAATCATTGATATGGTTTAGGGTTTGGCAAGGATTCCATCTTATTTAAGGAAGAGGAGAACATCATGAGAGGGTTGTTGAATACCATATGATTTTTGAAGAATTTTCCTGTTTAGAAATTTCTCATTCTCTTGTTGTTTAGCTGAGAATAGTGTTGCTTAGCACTTGGGTGTTCTTGATCGGGAATTCCACCTCTTCCATTGAGTAGCTCAAGGATGAGTCTTTCATTTCTTAACCACTATTAGGCTTGAGCCCAAGCTCTTCTTCCAACTACAAATCAGATCATGTTGAGGGTTTGTTTGTCTTTGTAAGCTGCAACAAGTGGAGGCTAGATCTATTCAGATCTAGGCCATCATAGTGCCTCCCTTCAGTGGGAAAGCCTTCTATCCCCCTGGCAGGAGAGTATTGGATGAGGAGAGCTTATTTTCATATCTTGGCTTGAGGCCACATCATGTTCTAGAGCCAACAACACAGTCCATATTCCAGATCTTCTTTATTTGCAAGGAGAAAGTTGCAGGGTCTTTTGGCACTTCAAGGAGGATTAGATCCATGGATTATAGATCTAATCCATGTTCCATTCAGATCTGATTTGAATATTGATTTATTTTCTTTATAAATCCTGAATCATTCTGCGGATCAGCTGCATTAGATCTCAGATATACTCCATGTACTTCACTTTCTGTTGAAAACCCCAAGGAGCATTTGACGAGGAGACTCTATAGTGTACAGATCTGAAATAGATCTATCTTTTTGTACACAAATCTGCTCTAGATCTAAAGTGTAATCTACAGCTCTTTTCAGCTAATAAAATAATGTTTTCAATCTTGTACAATCACATCATATGTTTGCAGCCTCTTATTTTGAGCATTTCTTCATGTAATGTCTTCTTCTTTATGTTCTATAGTGAAAGGGCTTATGTATAACTCTGATTTGCTGATATAAATGATAAGGTTGAGCCTCCATGTTGGCCTCCTTCTACTAATTTGCTGAACTACGTTATTTTCTGAGTAGTATAGTCATTTAGAATTGCAGCCCCTTCTTTGGCCTTTTTCAGCTGTACTAGGTGTGGGAGACCTGTTTAACCAACCTAGGAAGATTTGTTTCTGATATCCTCTTGGATTTAGGACTTAGATTATCAGATCTAAGGGATCCAAGGGCTGGTTTGCAAGCCTGTAGCACACATTCTAACAGTCCCTATTTGGGAATATTACAGAGAGAGAGGAGGTGGTGTCTTTCCATAATTATATAGAGCTTGTATTGGTGCAGCCCACTCAGGATAAACCATGGGAGTGCTTGTGGAAGTTTGTTCGTGTGATGTGGGTGTCTTTGTTTCTTTTGTCGTTGTTTCCATCTCTTATTTGTTGTAATACACCTGGAAAGCTAATTGAAGTTGTTGGTAATCGATTTCATTTCAATAAGGTCGATTACTTATCTTTTACTAGTGCTGCTGATGCTAGAAACCTTATCTTGAAATGAGACAAAGGGTTCAGAACATGGCTCTCATTATTTTTCATAGAGTCCAAGATGTTGCTTCTTGCATGAACCTGTACTCACATGTATTTCAAGAAGCATTCTAGCACTGCTGGTGGTAGACTTATTCTCTTGCCATCATGAAAACCTATTATTAGCTATATTATTACACAAAACACTTATTCAATTTAATTAATAACAAGAATTTATAATTTAATTCTAAATGTCTCTAATCATCAACGTAACAAGATAAAAAAGATTAAAACACTAGGTAAAATCACAAAATTATCTGATAAAAATCATAAAAACATGGACAAAAATGCAGCTCAACATCCCCCCACGTTGAACTTCTTGCATGTCCTCGTGCAAGCCAAAATTATGAAATAAGGCAGGGAAAATGTCAGCAAATATTTTAGCAAGTAAGGATGGAGATGCCTAATATTGTAATGCATTAATTAGCCCACAACACTACTATTACATTACCAACTAAAACCATGGATCAGGTACTGCAAGTAGACATTATCTTGAAAAGAGTGTTGCACATACCTATTACCTCGTCCCAAATGAATTCCCTATTTTGTTTCTGCCCAAAGTCTTATCATAACAATAAAAATTTGTTGAAAAAGTGCAGCTTCAAAAAGAATAACACAATATTCCTGCACCTACTATAATAATCTTGTACCTGTTGAGATTCAACAAGATGATGAGCTTAGTGAAACGAGTCGCCTTCACTAAGTGGGCCTGTAGGCTATTTTTGGCACAAAGTCTATTTTTAGACTATGTCTATTTTTAGACATGTCGATCATATTCTATGAGTTGCAGGATGCTATTTGTGGATGGTTGGTCAAGTTGGAAAACTAGATGGACTTCTATTTTTAGACATATTGGGAAAAGTCTATTTTTAGACTATGTCTATTTTTAGACATGTCGATCATATTCTATGAGTTGCAGGATGCTATTTGTGGATGGTTGGTCAAGTTGGAAAACTAGATGGACTTCTATTTTTAGACATATTGGGCAAAGTCTATTTTTACACTGCTAGTCTAAAAATAGGAATGTAGGATATTATTAGCTCTTAATAATATTTGGACTCTAAACAATAACTTATTCTCTTGGAGCACTCCAATTCAGTGCACAGATGTGGCACAACAGCTGACAGAAGGAATTACGCTATTCCTGAGGGTTTACTGGAGCTATTGCATGGAGGAATCAGTTAGAACTCAAGTGGCAGAGTTATGACACAATTGGAAGAAGTAGTTATGGAGTTGTATTTAGTTTAACTTAGTTAGATTCAGTTGAGCTAGTTGTATCTAGTCTAACTGATTGATACACTAGTGAGAGTGGAGTGAATTAATTAGTTAATTAATTCATAAATAATAACTCATTAATCAATTGAACAATACATCATTTAACTACAGTGCATGGCAGTTTCAGTGGAGACCAGTGGAGAGATAGGTGAAAGGGAAAGATAGACTATCTGTTGTGACTATAGTGATGCGTTGATTGTATCCAACACTCAGTGGAGATGCCAATGAGGATTGCGCAATCAATCCAAGAGTAATTCGAATTCAGTCAGAGCTATTCTTTAGCAAGGATTGTGCAGTGGAGGCAGGCTAGCAGGTGGCAAAGATCAGTGCATGGATTTTCAAGATTGGGCCTGATTAGTGTATGACTATTGTACTGTACTGAGAGCTTGTGATAAGCTTTGTATGTTTGTATGAGATTGTCATATGATCTCCATGTTACATAATATATAGTTGGGGTTTTCAGCTTCAGGCTTTCCCATTAAACAACTGTCTTAATGTGTGTGAATTTTTATTGTTTCATGTGCGCATTGCAATCTTGATTTAATTTCCGCAAATGATCAATGGTGGAATATATTCTGTATTTTGCATGAAGTTAAAATAGTGTGAGATCAAGAGAATCTTGGACATATAACACATAAGTTATATAATTTCTACATGGTATCAAAGTAGTGTTGATCATTGGAGGAGATTGCAATTATTGAAGCAGTTGAGTTTTGTGCTGGTGGAATTCGAATTTGCTGCAGTGTTTTCTTGGTGTCGAAGTTGAGCTTACATTGAAATGTATTTCAATGGATTGCGATTGGAGTATGCCCTTGAGGGAAACTCGAATTACATATCATGGAAGGACATGATGGAGGTGGTTATGGATGATCATGGGTTGAAGGAGTTCATAGATGTTGATATTCCGAAGCCTGCTTCTAGTGATGCATCTGCACTTGATGCATGGCAAAAGAAGGTAGCAAAGTGTTGAAGGATTCTGTTGGAAGGTGTGAAGGACCACATTGTGTCCAGCCTTCACGGGAAAGCCACTCCATTCTTAATGTGGAAGGCTTTGATAGACTTGTTCCAAAGCATAAGTGACCAGAGGAAGTTGGTGCTTAAAGACAAGCTCAGAAAAATAAAAATGGAGAAAGGCAAAAATATTCCAAAATACCTCACGAAGTTTGTCCACTGCAAGGATGAGCTGGAAAGTGTGGGGGTTACTGTTGATGAATAATACTTGGTGAGCTTGGCTCTCCTTGGGCTTCATAAGAGTTTGCATAGCTATGAAGACTCTGTCAATGGATGGGAGAAACTTCCAGGATGGGAGCGACTTTGGTCGGATCTTGTGCAGGAGGAGATAAGGCAGGGTACCAGCGATGGATCTTCATCGAAGAATGAAGATGAATAAAATTTCACTTTGGCTACCAAATCTCGGAAAGGAAAAGGAAAGAAATCTTCCAAATCCGAAGCTAAAGGCAAGAAGAAGGATTTTTCCAAGGTGAAGTGTTTTCACTATCACCAGCACGGGAATTTCACCACTAATTGCCCACAGAAGAAGAAGAATAAGAGTGCTGCTGGTTCTGCAGCAGGAGAGGCCTTAGCCTCACAATTTGAGCTCGAATTTTCTTTGATCGCATGCTTGGTTTCAAGTGTGATGGGATTGGTGTGGTTTCTTGACAGTAGTGCGTCTTTCCATATGACCGGAGACAAAGATTTGCTTAGTGATCTGGAGGAAAAGGATCTTGGAGTGCACATTGAGATGGGCGATGATGGTAGATACAGTTTGATTGGTATCGGGACCATTTCCTTTGAGAGGGAGTCTGGTAAACCTTTCATCTTGAAGGATGTCATGCATGTTCTAGGATTGAAGAAGAATCTGATCTCCATGGCGATGCTGGAAGACAAGGGTTATGATGTTTTTTTTAGCGAGGGAAAAGCTTTCTTGCGCCATAAAACAACTGGTCAAACCAGAAGGATAGGGATTCGAGTTAAGAATATTTATCAATTGTAGGTAGATGGCTGCGCTGCAATGGCAGGCAGAGCAGAAGGAGTGGTGAGACGAGATGAGAGCGAATTGTGGCACAGGAGATTAGGCCATCTTCACCATGGCGCTTTGAAAATTTTGCAGTAGATTTCTACTGGGCTTCCCAAAGGTACACTTGCACAGTCAGATCAATGCAAGGGATGTACGTTGGGAAAATTTGTGAAGACCACTTTTCATGAGAAGGATAGTCGTGCTTTGATGATCCTTGAGAGAATTCACATAGACGTGTGTGGACCTTTCTCGGTTGCTTCAACAGCAAAGCACAGGTATTATGTGATATTTGTTGATGAATTTTCTCGTAAGTGCTGGATCTTCTTCATGCAGAAGAAGAGCAAGACATACTCAAAGTTCTGTGAGTTCAAGGCGCTAGTTGAGAAAGCAAGTGAAATCTCTCTGGAGCGATAATGGTGGTGAATACATCTCTGGCGAATTCAAAGACTTCTGTAGCAAAGAAGGAATTTGAAGAGAACTCATAGCGCCTCATAACCCACAACAAAATGGGGTCACTGAGAGGAAGAACAGAATGATCGTGGGTGCTGCACGGGCGATGTTGCATGATCAGGGCCTTCCCATACACTTGTGGGTTGAGGCATGCAACACTGTGGTTTATGTGTAAAACCGATGTCCTCATAGAGTACTTAGCATGAGTACACCTAAAGAGGCATTTTCCGGTAAGAAGCCTGTGTTGGGTATGTGTTATATTCTTTCCGGTGGGTAGTCCACGTCCATGGTTTTTCACATGGTATTAGGGCACGATGGTTTTCGGCCCCTGGTATTTTTGTAGATCCGGTCAAGGGAACTACGGTTATGTTCTAACCTAGGGTTTATGGATTGGGGTTTATGTATGCTTTGGCATGTATATATATGTGTTGTAACACTAAAAGGAATATAATGAAAAATCAAGCTGGCCGTCTCGATTTGGGATCCAAGGGAAAATCTCTGTGTTTTTTTTTTTTATGTTTTATGCTCTCGCTATTGTTTATTTTTTGTTATAAGATTCGTGTGTAGATAATTTATGTTCAGGGTTAAAACCTACAGCCTGACATTTCTCATTTGAAGATTTTTTTCTCACCTATTTACATTCATGTGACGAAGGATGCCAGGAAGAAGCTGGAGCCGACCGCAGAGGTTGGGATATTTGTGGGGCACACAGAGACACCCCACAATTATCATGTGTATTTTCCAGGCAGTCGAATGACTGTTGTGCGACGGGATATCAAATTTCATGAGGAGAAAGCCATGAAGTTGTTGCTTGAGAGGAAGCTACACTTGCATGTAGAGGAGGAGCTACTTGTTCCTAAATATGAGCCTCAAGATGTGGATCACCCACAAGAGGAGGTTCATGGAGTGGAAGAAACCACTCATGCAGCGCCAAACATCATGGGGTGGAAGCGCACTACAGAAGCTAAGCGACTGAATCTTGATGCAGTGCAGAATGTAGGAGTTCCTACATCACAACGCAGACAGAGATAGTGACCTGACCAATTTACTGGATACATGGCTCTGATGAGAAAGTGTATCATGACAGAGCCATCCTCTTTCGAGGAAGTTGTGGAGGATCCTGCATGGGTAGATGCCATGGTGGAAGAGTATGATTCGATTGTCAGAAATAGTGCATGGGAGATTGTCCCAAGGCCGGAAGGGAAATCAGTGGTAGGTTCGAGATGGATCTTCAAAGTGAAGCAAGCTTCTGATGGGAGCGTTGAGAAGTATAAGGCAATATTTGTTGTCCGGGGCTTCTCATAGATCGAGGGGATCGACTATGAAGAAACCTTTGCACCTATCGCAAGGTATTCTTCCATACGGACCATCCTTGCTCTCTCAACGCAGATGGGTTGGCACATTCATCAGATGGATGTGAATACTGCGTTCCTCAATGGAATCATTGAGGAGGAGGTGTAAATTGAGCAGCTTGAAGGATTCAAAATCTTCAGCAATGAGTCGCATGTGTGCAGGCTCAAAAGAGCGATGTATGGGTTGAAACAAGCACCTCGTGCTTGGTACACACAGATAGAAAGTTATTTCACTGGACTTGGTTTCGCCAAGAGTGAGGTGGATCCAAACCTATACTATATTGTGGTGGAGGGTGAGATTTTGATCATTGTGCTTTATGTAGATGATTTAATACTAACAGGTGATGAACTATTGATACACTCATGCAAGGCAGATCTTGCAAAGGAGTTCGAGATGAAGGACTTGGACCTCCTTCATTATTTTCTGGGATTGGAAATTTGGCAGCGGAAAGGTGAACTATTTGTGTCTCAAGGCAAGTACGCCCGGGAGATACTGGAGAAGTTTCACATGCAAGGCTGCAAGCCTATCGACACTCCTTTTCCTGGTGGTTGGAGGAAGGAGGATGCTACATCGGTAGAGGTAGTGGATTCCATTGTTTATCGACAGTTGGTTGTTTTGCTCATGTATTTAGTCAATACATGATTGGACATATGCTATGCTGTGAACCAGCTTTCACAAGCGATGGTGAAGCCTACCAAGATCTTTTGCAAGGCAGGCAAGCATGTCCTGAGGTATCTCAGGGGCACATCTGAGTATGGATTGTGGTACAGACAGTCAGATGAGGTGAAGCTGCATGGCTTCATGGATGCAGATTGGGCAGGAAGCCCAACGGACAGAAAGAGCACATCTGGAGGGATTTTCAGTATTGGATCTACCGCAGTTTCTTGGTAAAACATGAAAAAAAGATCCATGGCACTCAGTTCAGCAGAGGCCGAGTACATGGCAGTAAGTTTTGTTGCATGCGAGGCTATATGGATGAGGAAGATCCTGGTCGGTTTGTTCGGTTCTCATTTAGATCCTACTGTGATATATTGTGATAATCAGAGTTGCATTAAACTCTCGGTTAATCTAGTATTTCATGATAGATCTAAATATATTGACATCCGGTACC
>JAXQQM020087540.1:0-29983 GCA_034641835.2 Pinus albicaulis
AAGGCTAACTGGCAATCAAAATTCCATTTGAAATCACAGTCTTTGGTAAGTAATTTGAAGAGTGGAGATGCTATCTTGGTGAAGTTTTCTATAAATATTCGATAATACCCTGTAAATCCAAGAAAACTCCTAACATATTTTTGACAACTTGGAATAGATAAGTTAGAGATGACTTCAACTTTTGACTCATCAACTCTAATCCCATCCCCTGAAATGTGATGTCCTAAAAACATTCCTTCAGTAAACATCATAAAACACTTCTCATGACTAAGTGAAATATTTTCTTCTTTACATCTTCTTAAAACTTTTTCCAAGTTTGCTAAGGCTTCTTCAAATGTGTTTCCATAAACTGTGAAATCATCCATATATACCTCTACACAATCATGTATTAGATCCGAAAATATTCCTAATACTTCCCTTTGAAATGTTGCAGGTGCATTGCATAATCCAAATGGCAATACTCGGTAAGCATAGGTACCCCAAGGACATGTAAATGTGGTTTTTTCTTGATCCTCAAGTGCTACTTGAATTTCATAATAACCACTAAACCCATCTAGAAATGAGAAGTACTTTTTGCCAACTAAGGTATCTAACACCTTATCTATGAAAGGTAGGGGAAAATGATCTTTAAGAGTAGCTTTGTTTAATTCTTGGTAGTCAATACATACCCTCCATTTACCATTTTTCTTTGGCACAACTACCAAAGGAGAAACCCACTTACTATCTGAAATAGGATAGATAAAGTTGACATTCAACAATTTCTGCAATTCTTCTTTTACAATCTCCCTAAGATTTGGATTCATCCGTCTTTGAGGTTGTCTGATTGGTTTAAAATTTTCCTCTATGTAGATGTGATGAGTGCAAGTCTTGGGGCTTATCTCTTTCATATCAGTGTACTCCCATGCATATGCAGAAGAATGTCTCTGTAAAATTTTGACTAGCTCTTCTTGTTGAGATTTTTCTAGGTTCTTGTTTATGTTTAAATTTTTGCCTGGAAATATCTCAATTGTAGAGCTGCCAAATTTATCCATGGAATAGAGAGACATCTGCCTTGATGACAAAAACTCAATGTTGGATTCTTCTTGAAAATTTTCATGTTTATGTTCCGCAGAGGATTCAAAGTTTTCTAAAGTATTCAGAATTTGACTATCTTCACTAATTTCTAAAATTGTGAAGAGAGGTTGTAAGTATTCTTCATCCTCTATCCATTGAGTATCATCTAAATCTGTAATTGTCCTTGCTGGAGGATACAAAGTGAATTTCTTAGTTGCACTACCATCAGAGATGTACATATCACCAGATCTATAACTAATGAAAGCATCAGCTGTAGCTAACCAACGTCTTCCTAATATAATTGGATGCCCTCCTAGATTATTCTTAGGAGTTAGGATCATGAAATCCACAGGGTACTCCCAAGAATCTAGGGACACTGGAATGTCTTCTATTACCCCATCAGGTTTGATCACAGATTTGTCTGCTAATTGTAATAATGTGGGTGTAAAGAGAAGATTAGGAAGTTTCAATTTATCCATGATTTGTCTACTCATGATATTGATTGCTTCTCCTAAATCAATGAGTGTATTTTGGATCTCAATTCCTTTGATGTGAATTTTGACAACTGGATTTCCTGGGTCTAGATACTTTGGAATAGCAATCTTACCCATCATGATATCTGCTATTTTTTCCTGCCAGTCGAATTTTCTTTGTCTCTCTTATTCTTTTTCTTGTTTTCTTCATGCTCAACTCCTTTATTGTCTTTGCTAAAATTGGAATTTCCTTGATAGCTTGTAATAATGGAATATTAATACAGACATTTCTTAGCTCATCTAGGAAATCATAATTAGGCACCATAATTTGTTTTTCTACACCTCTATCAATTTGTAATCTTTCTGGAAAGGGAGGTGTAGGAGTGGATGTTGATGGCTTCTCTAATACAGGAGTTGAAATTATTGGTTCTTTTTGTTTTGATTTTTCAATGTTTGGGTCCTAAAAAGATGTGTCTTCTTCAAGACTTTTATTTTCCCATAGAGAATATTCCTCAGAGTTATCTTGTTCTTGTATGATCACAGAAGGTTTCCTCTTTTCAAGTATTCTTCTAGATCTAAGTTGAACATCACTAAGGTCTATAGGAGTAATTAAATAAGTTGGAAACTGTTGGCCTTCTATCATGTATGTATTCTGAGGATTTTTATTGTTGGGGTTTGGTATGGGTTGAGCAGGAAATTGATTTGATTTCTGAGGAAATGGTGATGGAATTGGTTGATTTTGATGTTGTGGATTTTGAGGATTCCGTTGAGGATTTTGTTGAGGATTTTGAGAAGAAAAATGTGGGTATGGTGGATAGGATGGTGGATATTGATAGTAATGGGAGTATCTTCCAAAGGG
Organism: Pinus albicaulis; assembly: GCA_034641835.2. NCBI lineage: Eukaryota > Viridiplantae > Streptophyta > Pinopsida > Pinales > Pinaceae > Pinus > Pinus albicaulis. The sequence goes on from JAXQQM020087540.1 coordinate 2,386, forward strand.
ATTTTGTGCTCCTTGTGCCCAAGCTTGAGATTTATTTTAAAATTGGGGCCAAGGTTTCTGCCAAGAATTCTAGTTTGGTGGGGGTTGATTATACATTTGATCATGAAATCCTTGTGTTTGAGGTCCTTGCCAAGGCATTCTAGAGACAAAATTGAGAGATTCTGTGGAACTTGTAGGATTATCTTCTTGAAAGACAGCTTTAAGACTAGGAAGTGAAGGACAACTCTTGGTATCATGTTTTTCTGAACAAATTACATAGGTGTCTATGACTTTTGCATCCAAAGGACATTCTCTCAAGGCATGCTTCTTTCTACATTTGGGACAAAAGATTGCTAAAGCATCAGATTCAAATTTTTGCTTGTTTTGTAACTTAAGGGTGTCTATTTGTTAACTAAGACTCCCTAAGATGTTAGATTTGAATTCATCAAGCATATGCCCTGTCTCCTCCCTACTTACTGTCCCAGAAGAAGACTCACTTGCCCTTGCAAGAGCAGGGTCTCCTGGCCCTTTCACAGTTTTAGATTTCCCTCTTGAAAGGTTGATACATAACTCAGATATTTCAGGTAATGTGAGCTAAGATATATCCCATTTCCCCATCATGTTAAGGATATCCAACCATTCATCCATAATTGTCTTCAACAAGTGAGCTTTTAAGGTTTCTTGATCTAAGTTCTCCATTTATGCTCTTTTGATATTGTAATGAAATCTCTCCAACAAATCTTCCAGGTTTTCATCCTCTTTTTGTATCATCTTGAACACTTCCTCCTTATGATTGACTGGCATACAATAATCCAAATACCTTTCTAGAAATGCTTGTTTCATATCTTCCCATGTCCTAATAGAACTGTTGATCAAACTCATAAACCACTTCAATGCTACTCCTTTCAATGTTGAAGGAAATAGTTTAAGTTTTTGAGCATCTTGTAAGTAGTCATAAGTTCTACACAGGACTTCAAATTCAAATAGGAAGGTTTCAGGATCTTCAGTTTTAATTCCATAGAAGTTTGGAAGGACAAAGGGTGAAATGTTTTTCATAGCTGTATTAGTTTCTTCATCTACTATAGGAAACCCAAAAGAGCTTCCCATTTCTCTTCTACCTCTTCCTCTACCTCCTTCTCCTCTACCTCTACCTCTACCCCCTCCAAATAATGTGTGTTCTCCATTAAAGACTCCTCCTCCCCCTTCTTCTGCCATAGTTGATTCTTCTGTGGAAGTGGAAAATTTTGTGTCTCTAACAGGGGTCCTTGAATCTTCTTCTAAGACAAGTTCAGTGGATGAAGTGGAAGGTCTTTCTAATGGAATATCTGATCTTAAGTCTTTTGGAAGTCTAGGATCAGTAAAGGATTGAATGTGGGTCTGAGTTGGAGGTGTGCTGGCTCTAGGTCTTGATGAAACAAGTGGTGTTCTAGGAATCAAACTTCTGCTTCTGCTTCTTATGAATCTACCCCTTGAGTCTCTCTCTCTACGCATATCATTGTTTTTGGGAGTTAAGAAACAAGAATACCTAGTTACACTTCCTCGACAACGGCGCCAAAATGTTTGTGCTCAACCTAGTGTTCCTAAATTGAGTTCATTAATTGTCAACCAGGGTTGGTAAACTGCTGAAGTGTGGTGCACTATATGTGCCTAGGTATTTTTTTCTCACTACGTTGTGTTTAGTGTTTTCTGATGTTTTTGGTTTTATGGTTTTATGTTTGAAAAGGGAAAGAACTAAATGCTGGTGAAAAGAAGCTATTGGTTATATTAAAGCAGAACAAGGCCTAAACTATGGATGGAAAATAACAAATGCAAATACTAAAACAGAACAAAGCCTAAACTATGGCTGGAAAACAACAAATGCAAAGCTTGATAATGACTTCATTGCAAGGAAATAAATCACAACATGAGCTTGAACTTATCTAATTCATTCATTAAAGATGTGTTGGAAGAGCTTGAGAAATGGACAAGTTAAGTGTGAATGAAGTTATCCTAAATAAACAATCAACTTACAATGTTACAACATCTCATCCATGATTAAAGGTTTATTGGAACATATTTGGAAAAGAACATTTGTAGCACAATAAGATTTTTACTCTAAACTAACTTCTAATTCTGTTATGCAACTCAATTTAGCACCACTAGGCCTCACTCAAAAGTTATAGGTTTCTTTTTAGAATATGAGAAAAGGCTTATTTGTGAAATGGTAAAAAGGTTGCAAAATACTCCAGGCCTTAGACTGATACTAGCTTCTGTCCAGATGATTATGTATTAATATGAGGTTGGAACAAAAGAAGTTTTTGTAAATAATGAAGACCATGGTATCTAAATTTAACAACTAATACAATTTAAAATGCAATGGATAACAACTAAACTAGAATGCTAATACAGTGAGCTAAGACTAAACTAGAATGCTACTAATCTACTTGAAGTACAGTGAACAGAGTTAAATTAAAATGCCATTATCAAACTTGAAATGTAGTGACAGAGCTGAACTAAATGAAATCATCCTCCGGAGTGTTATGACTAAAATAACATGCAGCTAGTCTATTGGAATTCTACAACCCATCTTGTTCAATGTGAATGATATTTTGGAAGAGTTTGTAAAAACAATTCTGGCTGTATTATTCAATGCAATTGAACATAAACATAAGATTTGAAAGAAAATACAATTAAAATCTAAGATACCACAGCTGTTTCTTATTCATTGTTAATGATGTTTTGGAAGAGTTTGTAGGAGTAAGACCGGCTGTGACACTTAGTGTAAACAAGCATAAATCATAAAATTCGAAAGGAAATGCAACTAAAACCTTCAACACCACAGCTATGCCTTATTCATCGTGATGATATTTTGGAAGATTTTATAAGAGTAAGTCTAGCTGTGATGATCAATGTAAACAAGCATGAAACATAAACTTCAGAAACGTGCTTAAGCTAGAAATGAAAAAAACGATACTAAAATACTTATCTAAACCGTATAAAAAAGGCTGCTCAGGAGGTAGGGGCCCTCTACCACCGGAGTAGCATGAAAAATCTACTTCAATATTGATTCAGTGCTTTCAATAAAGTGATACCTCTTGCATTAGAGAGAAATTACTTCAAAACAGAGTGTTTTCGTAATTCTGAAATCTAGCAGTCAAAATACAAAATCTAACCTTGTCCCTCAGTTTCTCGAGCCATATTTATAATAAATTTACATAAATGTCTTGAGATAACCTAGGGATAATTGTATTTCCAAATAAAAACCAAAATAGGACTCTTATGGTGGTCACGTAATAGAATTAAGGACATCTGGACTGTCCTTTTCCTATTAGGAGTCTGTCTCCTAGTTTGAGTTCCCACGTGCATAACCGCCTCCAGAATTTCGTTCAAACTTTTTGGAGAGAAAAAAATGATGAGGGGATGATGTGGAATATGACCATATGTGTTTTTCTCCAAGATGACACCTGGAACCCGCGTAGACATGAAGACAACTGCAAAATCGGCAACTAGCTACAGAATGTCTGCATTCTGTAGCTAGATCTAGTTCAAAAAGTACTACAATGAAAAAATCATAAAAACATAGCAATTTAGTCATGATATTCATTCTTAAAGCAATTTTAACTAATTCTACCGATCATTTGAGCCTGTGATTAATAATGGACAAAGGAAATGGAGTGGAATGTGGTGGAAGAAAGAACATCTTTGGAGCTCAACAATGGGCCTTAAGCTCATGAATATTTTGTTGTGCAGTTTGAGCCTACATCTCTGTTACCTGAAGATCATCCAGTGCTATAATTAGCTATTCTAGAAGTGAGCTAGATACTTCAAGAAGTGGCGTGGAGCATACGTGTGTATCCCAGCTTCTTTGAAACTCGTCCATCTTCTATTGGAGGGCAGTCATCTCGCTAGTAATTTTAGCTCTCTCCTCTTTCTCTTTCGCTAGGGAGTCTGCTAGGTCATCCTTGTCCTTTTCCATCTGGGCTAATTCAGCAGTTTTCACATGCTAAAAACCAGGCATATTCAATTTATGCTTCAAAGTTGCAACCTGTTTTTGCAACTCCGAAATGACATGACCCTGAGGATCAAATTTACCGCTCCCTTTGCCATTCACAACTGCTTGGAGACTCCAAAGATCATTCAAAAGTGCCTGAGCATTATTTTTTTCTACCATGAGGTTCTCAACCACTTGGTTATACTTGGTTTGCAACTTCCTTAGGGTGAGAGAGAGCTTCATGACCTCGTCTTTCAGCATGTCACCGAAACACTGAAACATATTTCTTTTATCGATTTGGGGGACTTGTGACATGTTAACTGTGACCTCCAAAGCTCTGTAGCTAGTGGTCCCAGCCTCTGGATCTAGAACTGCTTCAGTCATGACCATCAACATCTACTCCTTCTCCATATCAAGCTCGGCAGTAAACCGAGTATGATATTTGTCTACATATCCGGCTAATTCTGACCAAAGCTTCTCTCTGATAGTTCTGTTCTTGCCCTTTATTTCATCTCCTACCTTGGCCCTGTTAATGGAGATGGCTTGTGAAACCTCTGAGAAATAAGATGATGATGAACCAACATATCTCACCATAAAACCAGCTTTTCCTTTGTCTGACTCTCCATACAGTGCCACTTTTTCTAGCGGCAGCTCTTCCTCAACATCTTCCTCATCATTTGTTCTCTACATTTTAGGGGCAAAGAATATTCTCCTGTGACTCCAGATTCTTAATCTTGTTTCTACCGATGACCATTTTGAAAAATTAAAAGCGGAAGGAAACTTAGACAGTGAAAGAGGGACATAATACCTGCGCAGTAAGGAAAATGCTTGGGAGAAAATGACGCAGGGAAGTTGAAAGCAACTTGGTAGACCTAGTACTGGGAGCTCACGCTTTGGCTATACAATATCTCGTAAAAGAAATTATTTTACCACAGTGAACAAAAAACAGGGTTAAAAGGCTTTAGATTACCCGAAAAACGATGCTAGGATGACACTTGTAGGGCTGACATCATAAGGACGTCGACATTGGGATGTGTGGCATTTGGCTATTGGTTATCAGAGTTTGGTTAGGTGTATACCATGCGCTAGGTTAAATACGGGTACTAGTCGTGTACTCGGTGTCCTAGGACTTACCTTACCTTTGTGTAACTTGCGACAACTGTTATCTGAATGGGCCGACTAAAAAGTCTGGTGGGGCCTTGGAGCGGCTCTAAGCCTATGGCCATCACCCCATGGAATACCTGTCTTGTGTCCCACCGTTGCTACATCACCACCATTCCAGGGGGTGAGCTTCCGCCTTCCCCCTGCCAACCCTGATCCCCCCAGAAACGCTTAGCGCTGTCTTCTTCTCTTGATTGTTCATAACTCGAGCGGGTCCTGCTCTATCCAGTTGTCTTGCACATATATACTCCTTTATTTTGGGTAAATTTTTACCATAAAATTAAAACTATATGTCCTATCCCCCCTTTTTGTATGCATTTTCGTTCAAACCAACCCACTCACTCCTTTAAGTATTTCTCCCCTTTATGTTTCAGGTGGTCACCTTTTTTAAGTTTCTTAGGGCAGTGATGAATGATATAACAACAGATGTTTTTTCCGTAGGATTGGCCTAAACGGCATTGACCTCCGAGGTTTTTCCGGAATATGGGGTAGGCTGAGAAGCAGAATTATTAGAAAAAATTGATTTTTGCTTCCCAGTGTTATAAGACTTACGTGAATTCTGAGACACGGAACCAATAACACCGTCGACAGATGGGGTGGCCAACGCTTTAGAAGTCCCAGGTCATGGGGCATCAGTAAAGATATCATACAAAATTCCCGATTAAGAGTACACTAAATCAAGGTACTGGGCATGACAATAGCCTGTTCCTCAATAACACATGCCCCCATGGCTATATCTTTTGCAATCTGATTGAAAAAAGAGGTGGTGAACCAATGGGTAAGAAGTTGATCAAGAATTTCGAATTTTATCAGACGACGACGATGTCTCCATTCATGAATATCGTCTGAGATGTGGGTAGCCCAGTCCTGTTTCAAGGATGTTATGAGATGCGTCCTAGATTCATAACCAAACAGTAACTGCAAATGAGTAAGGAACGCCATAGCAAGAGAGTTGAAATCTTGAAAGATACCATGAGACAGCTCGATGTACCACTTAGCAGCAGCTCTAGTGAGAGTTCACTGGAAAATACAGAGTTTAATAGAGTCATCTACCCAATAATTCGAAGACCATAAATGGTATGTCATGACATGTGCTTGGGGTCTTCTCCAGCTTTTCCCTCAAAGTTGGGGCAATCACCAGGAACCTTGGTTGGAACTGGAGGCCAATACGGATTATGAAGAATTGGATCATTTGTTAATTTAGTCACATCCAGTAATTCCAACGTGGCGAGAAAGGGTAATTGAGGGTTGAAAGGCATAGCAGGTCCTCGATAAGGACCAGTACCCACATTCCATCCTGGTTGAGTGTAACTCTGCCCCCATTGGTTCTGTCCCGAAGGATTCATACCATAAGGGGTATGAGATGGATAGTTTGGCTGATGCGGTGACTGAGGACCAGGATACGGAGGTTTAGGACCAAGATACTATTCTGAGGATATGAGGGTACTGATTGAGAAGCATAAAGATTTTTTTGTGGAATGTAATTATAGCCTAGCGGTTGAGGGTAATAAGAAGAACCTTGAGGCGCATTGTAAACTGGTCGATATTGACCTCGTGGGTAATAGGTGCCTTGGGGTTGAATGGGCTACTGATAAGTAGGGCCCTGCTGAGCTGGATAAATTAGGCACGCAGGTTGACCCGAATGTGGTGTAGAATAGAGTGGTGGCTGAGAAGGGTGGACTATCTGTGCAGGTTGTCCCTGCTGAGTAGGTTGAACTGACTGATGAGGGCCACGAGGTTGCCCCTGCGGAGCAGGTTGGCCTGATGGCTGCAATGGGCCAATTTGTGCTTGATGAATAGGTTGACTTGGAGTAGGACCATAAGATGGCCTTGGCTGTGGCAGACCAGGTTGTGCCTGATGAACAGGTTGACCTGGAGCAGGACCATAAGATGGCTTTGGCTATGCAACATTTGGACCAACTGGAGGATATGGGTGTTGCGGTTGCATGAAAGGTTGCCCTTGAGATGGATAAATTTTCCTCCCAGGACCGTATGAAGGCCTTGGTTGATATATTGGTTGCCCAGCAGGTCCTTGAGGTTGCAAAGGTTGGATCATAGGCTGACCTTGTAAAGGTTGGCCTTGTTGATTGTAAGACTGTCCTTGCAGAACATAAAATAATCCTTGTTGGACCGAAGGTTGTCCCTGAAAGGGTTGTCCTTGTGGGTTGTAAGCATACCCTTGCTAGAACGAAGGTTTTCTCTAAAAGGGTTGTCCTTGTGGGTCGTAAGCATACCCTTGCTGAACCGAAGGTTGTCCCTGTAAGGGTTGTCCTTGTTGGTTAGAAGGTTCACATGAAAGGTAGGTCTAAAACCAGAAAGGAACTGATAAGCTTCTGAAGCAAGAAAATAGATAGGGTTTTCATACTCATCATAATGAAACGGAAGTGAATAAATGGGGTTACCAACTGTGTCATAATGAGAAAGATAAGATTCACCAAAATCCTGAGGGGAACGGTAAGTCTGGGAGCTCTACTATTGAGTAGCCAGCCGATGCTCTTCGAAAGACAGGTCGTCGGGAATTGCCATGGAAATTGAAGTCTCTACTGAAAGTGAAGCCCCTGATGACTAAGTTTTGAAAACCAGTGCTGATGCAGCCATGCAGATAGTAGGTTTGTTTTGGACAGACGTAACAAAAGGTGTTGACGAGACAAATGTCGTTGGCGACATCCCTAATGATGGAAGGACTGGACCCCTTGATGGAGTTGATGCTGCCATCGAGGCAATATCGGCCATAATCTGACCCAAGGACCTATATCCGACTAGAAAGAACACCGAGGGTGAAGATTGAGCGGACTATTGAGGTTTTTTCTCCTGAAAAAGTTGGTATTCTTCATCAGAAACAGGAATCCCCTCAGTTCCAATAGTACCAGACAAGTCCATATCTGAATCTGCCGTGAGATCTTCTAAATACTATGGGGACTAGGAGGTATGATAGCAGCCAAAAATGATGATCCCGATGTAAGAGGGGGAAAGTGTTCCCCGACCCCAAACCCAAACCAAGCATTTGAAAGAGGCCAATTCAACTCAATTGGTTCTCCAAAGGGGTACTCTGACGGTAGAATAGGCTGCTGAAGCTCGAAAAACCTAGAGGATTGAGAAGCTTCAAACGAATCATCCGAGAAAGGAATACCACTAGAAGAAAATGATGGTTCTTCCAATATGACCGTAGTACACTAGAAAAGGAAAAGAGATTGAAAACGAAGAATCTTGGATAAAAACCAAGGCAAACAAAGAAAATCCAAGCGATCAAACTTTAATGGGCGTGTAATAGTAGGTAGTTTATTTTACCATATTGAAACCAAAACTTCGTTGTTTCATGTTTTAAGAGTCAAGAAATAGGAAAAACATGACTCTAGTCACTTTCAGTTTTAAGTGAGCATGAAAGGACAAGTGCTCGATGATATTTTCATACTTATAGAGTTAGTAAAGATTGAAAATGACTGCTCAGGTAGCCTAGGTAGAAGGGTGTACCATCTTTCCGTGAACTACCATATACACCTTGGTGATCAATGAAAGAAGAATGACCAAGGACTTGACATACGTGCAGGTAGTCTCCCCGAATGTTGTGTTCGATGTATCACGGTTACAAGCTGGCAGACCTAGCTTCCTACGGATAAAAGGATTGCAACCTAGAGGGGTCTCCCTTTATATACTCGATGGTACGGGGAGCGCAAGTCTGTACTAGTGATATCTGAAGCCAGATGGTGAGTGACAACTGCTAGGTTTAAAGACACCAGAACACATCTTTAACTTAGACCAATAGATGTTTCATTAGGTTTCAATGTTTCCTTAGGTTAATTGAGTAAATTTAAGTTGATCTTGTATTTACGTTTCAATTCCAAGGTCCTACCGAATGTTGGATCTCAAAAAATCTCTAAATGCAAGCTACATGCCAAAAGATATCATTCTATTCGATGAAAATCTATCTACAAGAAATTTAGGAGTTTTCAACCGATAGAGAATAATGAGAACACACGGAAACATCCACTACAGTATCCGATGCAAGCTAATGAAAATGAACAATCTTTCCTAGAATTGTCCAATGCTAGATATGCAAAAGACTTTCAATATCACAATGCAAACAAGAATGCAAACAATTTTTTTTTTTTTTTTGATGTAGTAGAGAAAAAAGTGCACTAAATAACATGAAAAACAAATAAAAACACTAGCTTGAGAACGTTGATGCAAAATTTGAAGCAAAACAATTTCAATCAACCTAGGACAAACATAAAAAAACTCAAACCAATGTTGCAATCTCTTGAATTGAAGAAATATTTCCAAACAGACCCATGTAAGTAGTGATCTATGCCTAGAGTGACAAGAAGTAAAATTGAATGAAAGAGGTAAGAATCATTCAACCAATGCAATCACTCAAACAGATCAAGGGAGTTGAATGCAACCAAACCAGGAATGAAGTTGACTATGAAACAAAAGACTCAAACTCTTATAGGAGGCTCAACATACCAAAGCACTTAGAAACCCTAAGGTTGCGATGCTGATATGAAACGGACAAAAAACTGAAGGAATGAAGCTAATCACAATAAAAAACAATCCCAAAGCACTCAATGCATACCTAAAATAACCCATAAGTACAAGCACTGACCAAAAAATTTAAAACAAATCAAACCCTAACACCTACATGGGTTGGCACAACTGTTTGGCTGTAATTAGTGCCAAACAGAGGTTGGCGCGGGCGCAACACTAGCAACATGTGCCAATCGGCGCATCTATCTAAGTAGAAAATGCACCAAGCCCGTTCACTCAGGTAAAAGGGAAAATTTTGAAAGACAGAGGTCAGATCTAATCCTCTGGGGCTGAACAAGGCTTTAAGACTTAGCAGAATAATCAAAAAAGTTAAAACAAGTAAGCAAAGACCAAAGAAGACCTAATGGGTGAAAGAAAAACTTGCACTGGTCCCTAGTGGAGTCGCCAGTTTGTTGGTGAGGTAAATCCACTTTGCGAACAGAGGCGATCCCACTAGCCCTAGAGTGGGTCTAGCCACAAACAAGACATGCTATAATATTGATTCCTAGTTAACGAATGGACGGAGATTCGATAGATGAATTACTGGAGGTCCTATGTTGTTGTTATCATTGAAAAGAGTGGCTCGCTCCTCGCTCCTGGTTTTACAGATCACGATCCACTCGCTTTCATGCTTGGACACCTGCACACACATAAGAAACAACGATGATATACAACATACTAGTTCTCATTCGTAACTATCAGTTAGTCGAAGAGGACTAAATCAATTGCATTACATAAAAAAACATAACATAATGATGGAACCAACACCATAGTATAGTATATTAATAAATGGAAGGAAGAGTACAACCAAGCTTCGATGTTGCGATCTCCTCCAGCAGGGTTCAAATGGAGGGTGTCTCACAAAGGCTCTTCAGGAATTCAAACGGGACTCTCTCTACAGAGTTCTCCTTGGTTCTACCTTCTCAATAGAAATTACTCAGCTATAGTATTCTTCTCCAAGTTCAGCTCCCTGGCTATATGTTCAGCTAGCTTTCATAAAGGGAGAAGGCCTGTTTATATAGAGGGGGAGGGAGAGGTTAGGATCCCTACAATCATGGAAGGGAGGCCTATCTTTAAGGAGTTTTCCATGGGAGTTAAAAAACACTACCTAAAGAGAGAGATCAGTGGCTTATCAACTTAACCACTTCCAGTGACTCATCCTTGAGGTAGTTAGAAGGAAACTTCCGCCTCTAAATTAAAAAAACATTCCTAAAATAGCTTGGCGTGTGGGCTGCACTAAGATAGAGTGCTAGGTGGCATGGGCTCTAGTGAAAATCTTCCACATCGGCGTGAGAGATGAATTGGCTATCCGTACCAAGGCCAAAACATGGGTCTTGTGTGCTTTTTTGAGGAAATGTCCAATAGGAGAAATGATTTCCTTATGCAGAAGGATGAAAAGAAGGTGTTTGCAAAGTATGACTGTTATGAACCTAATTCATAACTAATGTAATAAATATAGTCATTAATAGAATAAATAGAAATAAATGTAATTTCTAAATAATCAATTAGGGTTATGTTAAGTAGTCATTAGTTAACTGAAAAGGCATGTCTAAAAGACATGTCTGTTCATGAAAGGTCACCTGCATAGGTATAAAAGCAGGACCTCATTATAAACTTTCAATCGTATTATATCATATCAATACATATTTATTATTATAAATACCTCTTGTGTATTTTTATAACTAAAGCCATTTTTCTATTAAGCCTACAAATCTACAAGTCTTGCTGCTACAGACACCAAATCTATAAGTTCTGTTGTTACAGTGGTATCAGAACCATCAAAGCCATGGCACATAATATCATCTTAAAAGCCTATGAGCATAGTGTACAAGCTCGGGAATATTGTTTACCATATAATGTGCCATTACGAGAAGATCCCATTAATAAAATTCTAGAAAAGCTTCAGCAATTAGAGAATTCTTGTGCAGAAGTCACAAACGGTTATAAAAAAATTTCTGCAGGTTCTACAGTAATCCATAATAGAGAAGATGAAAAAGGCTGTAATAATGAGAAGGCATTTAGTTATGCTAAAGGGAAATCAAGTAAAACATCCATGGAAATGTCAACTAAATACATTCCCCCACCAATGTGTAATAAAGGAAAAAAGGAAGAGAAATGTTGGAAGTGTGGAGATAAATATTTCATAGGACATAAATGTGCCTTTTATACAAGAGATGAAATCGCCATGATTCAAATAAAAAATGAGCAGTTAGTTTCCAACCAAGCTCTTGAAGTTGGGAATGAAGCCATACATGTAATGCATGTAAATGAATCAGAAAAATCACATGATACTACAGTAAGTGGTAGTTCTGGCGGTAATGAACGCAAAGTGCATTCCATTAATCTGTGTATTAAACCTCCAGAGGAAGTAGAAGATGAGAATATTATGAATACCACTCGGGGTGGTGGTCCAGATGAAAGAGGTTTTCCCGTGTACCCAGTTGCAAGCTCCTTAGTGTCAATCCATGCTGCACAAGGAGAAATTCTGTATACACTTGGAAGTGAGGTTGTGAAGGTTATTAGTATTTTGGAAAGTGAACAGAAAGATAAAGAGAGTGCATATGCCCCCCATGCAAATGGTTCTCGATTAAATTTGAACACTAGCAGTGGGACAGTGGATTCAATAAACATTGTTTCTGCTAAAGCTTGTTCTCCGTCAAGTGTCAAGAAAAAAGCCAATCTTGGAGGTAGACGTAGGAATGTAAAAGCTCTTCATGATAAATATTTTCCAGTTGATGCAGAGGATTATGATGACTGCCAAATCCAATAACACGGGTCTCTACTGGAGCATTTGAAGAAAGATCAGCTTGCTGGACAGAGTGATTTGTTAATCATCGAAGATATTGCTGAAAAAATTGACAGCGAAGAAAAGAGGCAGAAGGATAGAAAAGAGAAGGAAGCGAGGAAATACAGAAATAGAAAGAGATAAGAAGAGAAACATAAGCATGGAGCTCACCATTTTGAACAGAAAAATGAGGAGGAGAGGAGCTTAAGAATGGCCAGCCTTTTGGGATTTAGCTGTAATGTGGATCTAGCTAAAACGGGAAAAAAATTAGAAATGTTGTCACGCTCGGCCCTTATTTCTGAATTGGTTTCCAAAGGTGTAATGGCATATGTTCCGCAAATTGTCAAATATTTGTATCATCTACTAGAAAATGATTTCCATCCCTTGGATCTCACTCACAAAGTTCAGCCTTTGCTAGGAAAGCTCTCTGAGCTTAGTGACAAATTGTCTTTAGCTTCACCTATCCCAGAAGTGTAGCTGGAGCAATACATTCCTGTTTTAGAAAGGCTAACTACCTTGAGAGTGTTACAACAGGTATAAAAAGTGTATCAAACCATGAAAATCACAGCCTTTCCGAGGATGATACCATTTTTTGATGTTGCTGTAGTAGAGAAGCTCAATGGGAATGTTGTGAAGTGTAATTTCTTACACTTGAAAATTGACCATTTAAAAGGCAGTGTCCAATAAAACAATGATAATGGTAATAGAATTGTGAAATTTCGGAGCTCGGATGGGTAGATAATGGAAGTGGAGGAGGCGGTGGCCTCTTTTTCTAGGCTTATAAAGTCGGTGATAAAGGAATTGGGCACTCACAGTGCCATTCCTCTGCCTAATGTTTCCACCACCATTATGAAATTAGTGATGGAGTATTCCACATGCCATTTGTTTAACAATCTTGAATATCGTTCGAAGATTTACGAGGAGGAGGAACCATGGAAACCGCAGACTAAAAAGATTTACGATTTGGGGGTGTTTGAAGGTTTGTTCACGAATAAAATTAGTATGGCCACTCTGTGCAAAGTAATAGATGCATCTGACTATCTCAATAACGTCGGAATTTGATAGGTGGTAGCCCAATATTGTGAGTCTCTTAAAAACAAAGGTGATGACCTACAGTCACTACCAGGAACAACTCTTCCACAAGGTACTGTAAGAAATACTTATAAAGGATTTGAAGAAGTTAGGGTCCCAGCCATGGAGATAACATCAATGAAACCTGGTGAAAATTTGATTGAGATATCAGGCCTGGACAGCTTTGCTCAAACTGTTTTTGAAGGACATCAGCTTGCCCAAGAGTATCTTGTATTTAACCTTTTGAAACTTTTTGCGGACATTGAATTTACTGAGTCACATACTCAGTTCATATATGATGGACCAATTGGAATGAGGAAAATTTTACCTAAAATCTTCAGCAAGTTTGAAAATATGGTCGGACCTTCATCATATGCATCAGGCCATGCCTTGAATTTCAATTCGTCAGATGATGGACGTGGAGAAGCTCTGAAAATAGGAGTTTCGTGGAGGATGAAAAAACCAGAAAGATCTTCCACGGGACAACCTAATAATACCTATAAGCGGAAGTGAAGGGTGATAAATATTGTAGTAGGTGAGTTCGATGAATCATTTTGGCCACCGGTGCACTACTTGTGTCTCGACTGGAGCCACGTGGGTGACTATGGAGCCTGCGTGGATGACTATGGAGCCCGCATGGATGTCTATTTTGTTGACTCGCAGTCAAACGGTGCTAACCATTGGGAACATCATGTATGTATATATATATATATATATATATATATATATCATACATATAGTTACAATTATAAAATTTAATTTAATTAATTAATTAATATATATAAATTAATTAATTTCATTATTTATATAGTTATAAAACTATATAATTTTAATTATTAAAAAAATTAAATATGTAGATATATATATTACTACCCAAAAAAAAAGGATGGAGGAATTGTGAGTACAAATTATATGTTCAAGATAATAACATGAAGAAACTTGGAAGGCTATTAAAGTAAAGGAAATTGTCGAAAAGTTAAGCTTTGAGGACAAAGCTTTTCGAGAAGAAGGCAATGTTATGAACCTAATTCATAACTAATGTAATAAATATAGTCATTAATAGAATAAATAGAAATAAATGTAATTGCTAAATAATCAATTAGGGTTATGTTAAGTAGTCATTAGTTAACTGAAAAGGCATGTCTAAAAGACATGTATGTTCATGAAAGGTCACCTGCATAGGTATAAAAGCAGGACCTCATTGTAAACTTTCAATCGTCTTATATCATATCAATAAATATTTATTATTATAAATACCTTTGTGTATTTTTATAATTAAAGCCATTTTGCTATTAAGCCTAAAAATCGACAAGTCTTGCTACTACAGACACCAAATCTACAAGTTCCACTGTTACAATGACACTGTTCACAAGTCACGGGAATGATCCTCCAATATACGGGACAAGGGATAGCAGGGACATTGACAAAATGTTGTGTAACAAACCTTTCGTAAATAGCTTCTCAGATCCAAAAAGGTAGAAAACAACATCCAAGAGAACCTCTTAGTCGCGATAGGCTAAGGTATTCCTTTTTCATAAATAACCTATCCCAGCTCGAAAAAGGGGTAAACATATACCGGGTAGATATCGTTTCGCAGCCATTTAACGAGTTCAAAATGATAAGAGTCTCGGTAATATTTTCAATTTTTAAGAGTTAGAAAAGAGCTGAAAGTTGACTCCTCCTGGAGGAAGGAGTGGTATAAAGGGTAGCTATGGGTTCCAATAATGGTGGAATTGCTCAAAACAAGTAAAGGTTAAGAGGCTGGCTAACAAGACCACACATCGTGGCAGTTCCTCAGGAATGGGTAAAAAAATCAAGTGAAGGTGTATGATCAGCCAAGAAAATGGTGAGGACGGAATGAGAAAACCAAGGTTAATTTGGAAAAAAGGCTGATAAAATGGTGATCACAAGAGGTAAAATGGGAATGGTTTCATTTTTACACAAGCTTGAAATCAGGAAACTCTACTTGAAGTTGGTTTCATTTTTACGCAAGCTTGAAACAAAGATAAACTATGCTTGAAACCGATTTCATTTTTACACAATCTTGAAATGGAAACAAACTATGCTTAAAAAAAAGTAAGCATGCCCCCAGCATGGTGACTGAATTCGAGGTACATTCCCCCCAAGCTTTAGTCCATATGAAAGGCAGATGGAGTGAAGGTTCAAATTACGAGATCAGAGAAAGACTCAACTGGGATTTTACGAGATCTGAGCAAAGACTGGAATTGAACGGAAATGTGTTTCATTGTTTTAACGAGGTTGACACATTAAAAGAACTATCCTCATGAGCTAATTCATTTTTTTAACGAGGTTGACATAGAAGACGAACTATCCTCGGGACCTAATTCATTTTTTTAACGAGGTTGACATAGAAGATGAACTATCCTCGGGACACCTTGTTTCATTTTTTAAGGAGCTTGACACAAGACAAGGAAATCTGCTCCATTGACCTTTTATGATGATGAATAAGAGGTCATGGAATCCAAGATGTTTGCATTTGCTGGGAGAAAAACATCTTGGAAATCAAGACCCAATGCCCCCAACACACGATGCACAATGGCACTATCACTGAATGTGAGCACGAGATAGGTAGCCACATAATTAAATTGCAGCGAGGAAAACACAACTGCTGGATAAAGACCCCAAAGGGATGATGGTGGACCAGATGTCATGTCATGACCAAAGAACGAAAGCTGATAAATGGCCATGATCCGACCTTTATGTGGAAAATAGATCACACGAAAGAGGGAAGAGACGACTGCCCCCATGACATAATTACAGTCACGCCCCAAGAGTAAATTGAAATCTAAGGGTCCTGGAACAACCATCATGTCCATATAGACGATTTTCCTTCCCAAAGTAATAGGAAATTTTGGAAGGATCCTTAATGGTTGACTGGTTCTTGTATTAAAAGCCAACAAATTTTGCATAGCAGGCATAAGTGGTGGAGAACCAAAAGATTTCCAAGTAGTTGAAGAAAAAATACTAACAGACATGCCTTCATCTATAATGGTTTTGGGTACGACCAAATCAAATCTATGTACCGTTATCTCAAAAGGCACATAAGAAGGAAGGTAGTATCCTGCAAATTGACTCCAATTGAAGGACGCAACCAAACTACTTGGAGGGGGTACCATAGAACTAAAATGTTGATCCCCCGGTGTTACTATAGCAAGAGGAGCATCCTCTAGGACTTCCATCATGAGAGAAGGAGGAGCATCTTCTTGAACTATAGGGACAGAAGAATCTTTCTCCAAGTTCAAAGAATCTAAAGAAACAATAAGAACATGAGAAGGATGAGATCCACTATCAACAGAAAATACCTGATGAGCCACAGGCGTTGTCAAATCAACCGATTTTGTGACCAATGATTTTCGAGAATGGATTCCTAAATTTGAATTTCCGGGGGAGCGAGATCGACCAAGGATGAATCTTGACTGATCATGGAATCAACTAGCGGAGGAATCAAAGAGAGTTTCTGGTAACCAACCGGAAGGAAATGTGCAGAAAAAGTATGGTTGTCTAATACTCTCTTGGCTTCATCCATGTATGGAAAAAGGTGAATGGGATGATTCCCTTCACACAACTTACAAGGATTGGTAATCTTACCCTGTTTTTTACGAGTTGTATCAGCACTAGTCGAAGATGTGCTAGCAATATGACTTCCGGCAGCCAAAGGAAATGGTGGACGACCATTGGACCATGCTTCAAGTACCTTGGGAATGCTGAGGTAGTATCGAAGAAGATGGTCACCTTTGCACAACATGCAAGGGAATTTGACTTTCCGTGGAAGGTTGGATGATTTCTCAAGGGAAGGTGTCTGAGGTGCAATAGCTGTAGCATTAACCCCTCACTTATTTGACTTCTTCTTCTTTGTATTCTTCTTCTTCTTCTTAGCCACCTGGTTATTGGAATCCAAGCTTTCACCAGGAAAAGTAGAAGAGGAGGATGAAGAAACAGGTGAAGAAGGGGAAAGGTCCACCTTGGAATCAGCATGGTGTTGTTTGGGTGGAGGTGATGGTCGAACAGAGATCAAGATATTCAATATCACTGAGGTTGAAAACAACCACACGAGAAAACCAACAATTAAACCTGGAAGAGACAACGTTGCCATATACACCTTGGTAATCAAATGAAAGAAGAATTGATAAAGGACTTGATGTACATGCAGGTAATCTCCCTGAATGCTGTGTTTGGTGTATCATGGTTACAAGGTGGCAGACTCAGCTTCCTACAGATAAAAGGATTGCAACCTAGAGGGGTCTCCCTTTATATACTCGATAGTACAGGGAGCGCAAGCCTATACTAGTGCTCTCTAAAGCCAGATGGTGAGCAACAACTACTAGGTTTAAAGACACCGGAACACGTCTCTAACTTAGACCACTAGATGTTTCGTTAGGTTTCAATATTGCCTTAGGTTAATTGAGTAAATTTTAAGTTGGTATTGTATTTACGTTTCAATTCCAAGGTCCTACCGAATGTTGGATCTCAAAAATCCCTAAATGCAAGCTACATGCCAAAAGATACCATTTCATTCGATGAAAAGCTATCTACGAGAAAGTTAGGAGTTTTCAAGAAATAGAAAATAATAAGAACATGCAGAAGCATCCGCTACAGTATCCGATGCAAGCTAATGAAAATGAGAAAAATTTCCTAGAATTGTCCAATGCTAGATATGCGAAAGACTTTCAATTTCACAATGCAAACAAGAATGCAAACAATGTCTTTTTATTTTTCAATGTAATAGAGAAAACAGTGCAGTAAATGACATGAAAAGCAGCCCAAAACACTAGTTTGAGAATGTTAATGTGAGAGTTGAAGCGAAATAATTTCAATCAACCCAAAACAAACATAACAAAACTCAAACCAACATTGCAATCTCTCAAATTGAAGGAAGATTTCAAAATAGACCCATGCAAGCAGTGTGATCTATGCTGGGAGTGATAAGAAGCAAAATTGAACGAAAGAGGCAAGAATCATTCAACCAATGCAATCACTCAAACGGATCAAGGGAGATTAATGCAACCAAACCAGGAATGAATTTGACTGCAAAACAAAAGAATCAAACTCCTTCAGGAGGCTCAGCATGCCAAAGCACTTTAAAACCCTAAAGCTACAATGCGGATAGGAAACAGACAAACAAATAAAGGAATAAAGTTGATCACGATAATAAACAATCCCAAAGCACTCAAGACATATCTAAAAATAACCAAGAAGAAAAAGTATTAACTGTTGAAAATGCAACAAGATGATGGAGCTTAGTGAAATGAAGTCGCCTTCACTAAGTGGGCCCGCAGGCTATTTTTGGCGCAAAGTCTATTTTTAGACATATAGGTCGAAGTCTATTTTTAGACTGCCTGTCTAAAAATAGGTCAGTCAAATATTATTATCCCTTAATAATATTTGGACTATAAACTTCAGTTTATTCTCTTACAACACTTCAGTTGGAGCTACGGATGTGGCCCATGCATCTGACAGAAGGAATTACACTATTCCTAGGGGTTTGGTGAGCTCAAGCATGGTTGACTTCAGTTAGAACTCAAGTGGCAGAGTTTGGTGGAGTTGATGAGACAGTTGGTGGAGTTGTGTTCGGTTTAGCTTAGTTGAACTAGTTGTGTTTAGTTTAACTGGCTAATACACTAGTAATGAGTGGAGTGAATTAAATATTATTTAATTCACTAATTATTAACTCATTATTCAACTCAAGAACACATCAGTTCACTACAGTGCATGGAAAGTTTAGTGGAGACCAGTGGAAGAGGTAGATGAAAGGGTGAGTTTGCTATTAGTTGCGACATGAGTTGTGCATGAGATTTGCACAAGCATTGGAGGAGATTGCCCATGAGGATTGCGCAGTTGAAGCCAAGGAGATTCAAACTTGGATCTCTCATTGAACCAACTTGGATTGCGCAGTAGAGGCAGGCAATTAGTGGCTAAGTTTTGAACCTGTGACTTGTTCAAAACTGAGCTAGTTTGTGTGTAACTTTTGGAGACAGTACTGAGTACTTGTGAGGAGTATTGTACTGAGATTGTTACATGTTCTCTTCTATTATAATATACAAAATAGTTGGGGGTTTTCAGCTATAAGCTTTCCCCATTACATATTGTGTTTATGTGCGCATGCGACTGTTTCCATTTCCATAAGTTGATGATTAATTGTAGAAGAGGTTATGTGTTATACATGAATTCGAATTAGTGTATGATCAGGATAATCTCAGTGGATAAATCTTCATTATTCAGCAAATTTCTACACTGACCAAAAATATTCAAAACAGAACAAACCCTAAAACCTACAGGGGTCGGCGCGGCTTTTTGGTTGTAATCGACACCAAACAGGGGATGGCGGGGACACAACACTAGAAATTAGTGCCAATACACGCGATTGTCTGAACAGAAAGCATGCTAAGCCAGTTCACTCAGGAAAAAGGGAAAATTTTTGAAAGACAGAGGTTAGATCTGTTCCTCTAGGGCTGAACAAGGGTCTTAGACTTAGCAGAATAATCAAAAAAGGAAAAATAAGCAAGCAAAGACCAAAAAGAAGACCTAATGGATGAAAGAAAAACTCGCACTAATCCCCAGCGGAGTCACCAATTTTTTGGTGAGGTAAATCCCCTCTGCGGACAAAGGCAATCCCACTAGCCCTAGGGTGGGTCTAGAAACAAACAAAACAAGCTATAATATTGATTCCTAGTTAATGAATGGATGAACATTAGATAGATGACTTACCAAAGGTCCTATGCTATTGTTGTCATCGAAAAGAGTGGCATATTTATGCTTAAGGTTGAGGATAAGGTCAAGGTCAAGGTTAAAATTAAGTAAAGGTTAAGATAAGGTTAAGGGTAAGTTTAAGATAAGGGTAAGGTTAAGGGTAACATTAAGGCTAAGGTTAAGGGTTTCGTCAAGGTTAGGGTTAGGTTATAGTGAAGGTTAAGGTTATAGTTAAGGTCAATGTAAGATAAGGTTAAGGGTAAGGTTAAGGTTATAGGTTTAGTCAGGTTAAGGTTAAGGTTAAGATTAGGTTAAGGGTAAGGTTAAGGTTAGGTTTAGGTTAAGTTTAAGAGTAAGGTTAGGGTTAGGTTATAGTTAAGGTAAATTTTAAGGTTAAGGACAAGGAAACCCTTAACCTTAACCTTAACCTGAACCTTTACCCTAAACTTACCCTAACCTTACCCTTAACCTTAACCTTAACTATAACCTAACCGTAACCTTGACCAAACCTTTAACCTTAACCTTAAAATCACCATTAACCTTCACCCTTAACCTTAACCTTAGCCTTAACCACTTAACCTTAACCTTAACCTCAACCTTAACCTTAGCCTAACTAAACCCGTAACCTTAACCTTAACCTTAACCTGACTAAACCCGTAACCTTAACATTAACCTTAGTATAACCTTAACCTTAACTTTACCCTTAACCTAAACTTAGCCATAACCTTAACCTTAACGTTAACCTTACCCTTACCTAACCTTAACCTTAACCTATCCTTAATGTTGACTTTACCCTTAATCTTAAAATTAACCTTAACCTTAAACTTTATCTAACCTTAACCTTAACCATAACCTTAACCTTTACCCTAACCTTATCCTTGACCAAACCCTTAACCTTAACCTTAACCTAACCTTAACCTTGACCTTAAGTATAACCTAAAACTAACCTTGACCAAACCCTTAACATTAACCTTAAACTTAATCTTACCCTAACCTTAAGGTTAAGGTTAAAGTTAGATTAAGGTAAGGTTAGGGTTACGGATTTATTCAAGTTAAGGTTAAGGTAATGGTTAAGGGGGTAAGGTTAAGTTTAAGGTTAAGGTTATGGTTATGGTTAATGCTAGGGTAAGGTTAAGGTTAAAGTTGATGCTAAGGTTCGGTTAAGGTTAGGGTTAAAGTTAGGTTAAGGTTAAGGGTACGATTAAGCCCTTAACCTTCCCATAACCTTAAATTTAACCTTAAATTTAATTCAATGTAATGTAACGTAACCTTAACCTTATCCTTACCTTAAAATAACTTTAACGTTAAACTTCCCCTAACCTTAACCCTAACCTTACCCTAACCTTACCCTTAACCTTCAACTTAATTTTAACCTAACTTCACCCTTAACCTAACCTTAACATTAACCTCAACCTAACTCTAACCTTGACCTTAACCTTAACCTTAACCTTAACCTGACCTTAACCAAACCCTTAACCTTAACCTTAACCTAACTAAACCCGTAACCTTAACCTAACCTTAAATTTGACTTTACCCTTAACTTAACCTTAACCTTAACCTTAACCTAACCTTAACCTTACCTTAAGGTTAGGCTAAGGTCAAGGTTAAGGTTAGGTAAGGGTAAGGTTAAGGTTACAGCTTTAGTTAGGTTAAGGTAAAGGTTAAGGTTTAGGTTAAGGGGGTAAAGTTAAGGTTAAGGTTAAGGTTAAGGTTAGGTTAAGTGTAAAGTTATGGTTAAGGTGAAGGTTAAGGGTAAGGTTAAGGTCAAGGTTACAGGTTTAGTCAAGTTAAGGATAATGTTAAGGGTTTGGTCAATGTTAGGGTTAGGTTATAGCTAAGGTTAAGGTTATGGTTAAGGTTAAGGTTAAGTGTGATATTCCAAAATTTTAGCCTCCAAGCTAAATGGAATATTAGAGTTATTTTATCACTAGGTAGGTGAATAAATGGGTAGGGAGACATGTTAAACTATTTAGAGGGATCAATAACACTCTTAATGTGAAAGGAGTAAGAATAAGCAGCTAATTTAAGCACCCTTGGGTGTGAATAGAGATGGGATCATGTTGATTCAGTCAAATTTGACCAAGTCAACAAAGCTGTCTAGTAACATTGAACTTCTTTGATGGACAATGCAATTTTGGTGGAGGACAACTTGCATGAGCTTGATGGCACATGTGTATGGGACCCAATGTGGAGAGATTCACTTACTATATATGGAGAGGATGGGAGCCTTTTTTATGGATACTTTTCATTTGATATTTTGATCTTGTCTATTTAGACTTGGCTTCCTATTGCTGATTAGTAGGGTTGTAGTGTTGTTGAGCACAGGGTGTTCCCGAGCGGGAATCCCACCTCTTCCCTTGAGAGGCCTCTTGGGAGAGCTTGACCTATATTGATCCACATCCAAGCTTGAGGCCAAGCACCATTCTTTAGTCCCAACATTATTTCTGTAGCAGAATATTGCTGAGTTGTAGGGTGTTGCAGTGGAGGTTTGTTACACCACTTCTGGGTCTATTTCTCAGTAGAAGGTGCCTTCCTTCTCTTGAGATATTAACTAGGAATATTTCTAGGCACATTTCATATCTTGGCAGCAGGCCAAAGTATTTCTCATCTCCTACAGCGTAGTCCCTTGCAGGAACTGAGTCATTTTACATAGAGTTTCCGCAGCAGGGTTAAGATCCTTGTTTTTGAGCTAGTTTCCTAAAGAAAGGGCCAACCCTTCTCCTAGAAAGCTAGAGGAAGGGATTCTCATCCCTATTTTTTATTATTCAGCTATATTTTTGTAATTTTTTAGTAAGACTGCATTTTCTGAGCTGAATATTCATATCTGTTCTTTTTGTACTTGTACTTTCATGAAACCCTTGTCGGGTTGGCTTTATAATGAAATAAGGAGGTCAAATCTTCATTTTCTTGGCATATTGTCCCATATAGTTCCAGATCCATGTTATTTTATCATTTTATTACAGTAACCCTCATAAAATAATGTTGTACATGCTTCAATGTTTTTCTGCATAACATAGGTCATGGGATTTGGCTATTTTTAAGCTGATATGAAGCCGAGAGGTATGTTTAACATATCAAAAGGGATTTATTTCTGATCCCCTTTTGTATGTGAGGGCCTAACATCATATGATAAGGGAACCAAGCATTATTTCACCCAATAAAAATTTATATCTTCAGAAATAACGTTTTCAGAGTCTATTTGCTGCATTTGCCCCACTTGGGAATGTGTAGAAGCTCTTCTTTTGCTGTTGTTTCACTCATTTGATGGCTATGTGTTTTTAACACATAATATGAGTCTATTTATCACAGAACATCCATTATTTTTTTCAGGTATTGTTGATGCTCCAACTTAAGAATATCTTAAGATATTCTTATTATTGTAGAAATTCCCGATTTTGGGATATTACAGTGGTATCAGAACATAGTCTTGGCTCAACCTGTGGAACTCAGCCATGTAGCTATCAAGAGAAGAAGATATGAACATAAATAATACTCCATTATGTGGAGAAAGAAAGGAAGATAGGCTTACAAAGCTTCTTCCAAAATAGATGCAGTGCATCAATGAAGATCTCTAGAAGATAAGAGGAGATATGGGATCTCCAGAGGAGATTGGATCTAGAGCCAGATCTAGATTGGCACCTAATAGGTGTGAGCATGCAGCTACACCCTATTATGCACAACACAGTCAAATGCCCAAATCTGCTATGGAAGAGATGAAAGAAGAGAAAATGCCATGAGGAATAAGTGGTCACTCATCCGCAAGAGTATGAATTCAAACTAAAAAATTTCAGTAGATCATATTGTTGGGAAAAATAATTGAGAGGGGGTGAATCAGTATTTAGAGCTAACTGAAATTTTTTTACTTTTTATTTCTCTAAAACTCATACGCTACTTTCCTGAAACCAACTCGCGTATACACGTGGATATCATTAATAAAACATGCGTATGACTAGAGATCTTATTATGAATTTAATTCTTTACTTAGATCTTTGCATCATTCATTCATCAGATGTTTAGTTAGAAATAGCATGTGTAGTAATAATATAATAAACCATCACACATAAGCAACACACATGAACACCAGGATTTAAGGTGGAAACCCAATTCGGGAGAAAACCACCACTGCCATCGTCTCTGTCTTCAATATTTATTATAAAGAAAACATCTTACAACCATGTACTGGCACAGACTCATACCAGCACGCAGGCACCCACCTGCAGAAGGCTACAACCTTCTCTCATTTACCAACCTCTCCTGGAAGGGAGCTACAACCCCCTACTCTCGTTTACCAGCCTATCCTAGAAGGGAGCTACAAGCCCCTGCTCTTGTTTACCAGCCACTCCTGCAAGGGAGCTAATACCCCCTGCTCTCGTTTACCAGCTACCACTGGAAGGGAGCTACAACCCCCTCACTGAAGGCTTTGACCCTCAACACCACCATGGACCATGTTTCATCAATTTTCATACTGGATCCAATATCTTCCACATAACACAACTTTTAGGCCACTTTTCATCATATTTTCAGACTAGACCCACTTCACACTTTTAAGCTCATCATACATCAAACTGAACCTTACAACCCCATAAATTCATTCTTTGAATCATCAACCACTCAACCAAGAACTTGATCTTTAATTATCATAATCAACAGCATAATAAAAATTCAAACAACCCAGATCTGTATGAATACATCATTAACAGATAGCAGTAAAACATCAGAATAGATAAGACATTTCATTCCACACACTTCAGAAAACCCTAGATTACATACGCGATTTTTCTTCACTGAACATGCGTATATACGCGCTTTCACAAATACCAACCTGGGTATACATCTGCACATATTTCAGGGCTGACCTCATCTTCCATACGCAGTTTAGCTGAAGAAAAACCGCGTATGTACGCGGCTTTTATGAAACGAACCCGCGTATAGATCTGTAAACATTGTAGGGCTGCACAATTCTTCAGACTAGATAAACAGCTCAGATTTCACCCTTTACTTCAGCAAAGATTCGCCAAATCACAGATCTAAACATTCCATAGCAGATCTAGAAAATACATAGAAATTTCAAATCTAGAGATCCCTCTTCATCATTTTCTTCATAGGTGCATTATGAATTCAGATCTATCAGCAGAATGTTACCCATTCCATTCAGATATACTTCAGAGTGAAGTATTCATTATAACCTAGACATATGCACACTCTTGCACTATGATCTTCTTCTCCTTATATAGATTTAGCTTTTATCAATACCATGAGTCAAAACCATGCAACTTCTAATGGTATTCCTGGACGGGATCAAATAGATAATCCAACACTCAATACTATGGGCCAATATCATGGTAATTTCCCCTAGTTTTATAAATTTAGAGCACAAATAGGCATACGCTACTTGTCACGTACATTTCCGCATACATACGCGACTTCTCCTTAACAAACCCACTTATGCTTTGTGACATACCTTGTTCAACATTATTCTGGCACTTTCTGAATTCCTTTCTTCTGCTACTTCTGAGATGATCTGTAGATACATCAGACTTACATCATTAACAACTCATCAAGTTAGTTTCCATCAAGGACAACTTCATCAAGTAGGTTTCCATCAAGGACAACTTCATCAAGTAGGTTGCCATCAAGGACAACACTCTGCATCATATGCCAACAATATCCCCCTTTGGACCTGATGGCAACCATGATGGTGTTTGATCATCACAATAGATAGTTACATTGATTATAACCATTATTAAAACATCATGATACTGATTATAACCATTATTCAAACATCATGATACTCTCCCTATTCAAACACCATGAAACTCTCCCCTTTTGACATCAAGGGCAAAGGGCGGATCAAAACCAAATCAAGGTTTTTCTTCTCATGTAGAAAGAAGAGCTCTATAGATCTGATGTGCACTACAGTTACCATGCTCCCCCTGAGTTCAAGCTGAATATTCAAACATAATTTTCAACGAAGTACATGACTCTACGACCTTTCCTATCACCAAGGACTCATACTTACATCAATGATCCAACCAAGTGAATTTACATAAGTGACTCAAGTACCCAACTAAGTGGGTTTACATATTTTGACTGAACTACCCAACCAAGTCGGTTTACAAATTTGAACAAGCCCTTTACATGACTGAATATTACAATTTAAATCATAGGTCATATACTTTTCATCAAATTACAAATATGAATTTTTATAACCAATACCAAAAAGACCATAAGAGAGAGAGATCATATTTCAGAACCATCATAATGCCAACAATACATTACACTCAACAAGGCTAATGTCCACCCTGAAACTGTGCATCCAATGCATCCTTTCCATATGACCAAAGCTCCCCCTTAGCTTGTGCATCCTGAACACTTTCAACAACAAATCATCAAGGCATCTTCACCCAATATCAGAGAATGAAACAAAAATATAAGAGCTGAAACATCACCAGAGAAACCAAACAACACCACAGCTTGTGCGAACCCAGAAAATTTGTTAGCAATCAACCATACGCGGATTTATGTGTATAAACTCGCGTACATATGTGACTGTCCTTCAGGAAACCCGCATATCCAAATTAATGTTCTGAATTTAAACAGATCTGCACTTCTGCATGGCAGAGACTACTTCGAGTTTCTATCTGAATTGCACTGGAAGGAGCCTTTTCAGATAGAGATTCATTGGGTTCACCTTCTATATTGTTTCTATTTGATGCAGGAAGATATACAACACCATCATCTTCATTTGTTGTTGGTGTTTCCTCATAACTACAGATGTATTCATCAGCACCAATCCTTGTCTGTTAGTAAAGTTCAGTATAAAAAATATATAAGAAGAAAGATAACACAATGTATCCATGTTTTCAAGTGTCATCCAACAGTTGTAGCATAAGCACATCAGTAACCAAGCCTTCAGACTCTTTTCAGCATCAACATATTCTTCCCAAGAGAAATTATCATACCAGAACAACTTCTTCAATAGAAAATATGTGTCAAGAAATCATCCATGTGATCTGATATCACCAAGATCTTCAAGATTTATCATAATGTAACATGTGTAGGAATTATGTATAAAAGGTCTCAACCGTGAAAAAAGTCATTAGAAACAAATTCTGCATGATCTATCCTTATCTCTACATCATAAAACTTCCATCTCATTCATGTGTGAAAACAAAAATACTCTTCATAAAAAATCAGACAGGGCTCATCCATAATCTCATCATAAGAAACCATGTATCATGTCATCATCATTTGAGCATGAGTATCATGAGAACTAAGGAATAATCAGATACAATGCCAACATTGCAGTCATTAGTAGTTAGACTGATGCTCCCCCTGAACCTGTGCTCCTGTTCTTGAGCAATCTTCATAGTTATTCTTATCAGAAAAGCATACGCTTC
>JAXQQM020058637.1:0-42507 GCA_034641835.2 Pinus albicaulis
TTGTATGGAGCTGTCCATTCTCTTTTGATGCCTTCCCTTGCACAGAATCCGGTGAATTCTTTATCTATGTATTCACCTCCATTATCTGATCGCAATACCTTGATCCGCTTCCCTGTTAGATTTTCCACCAAAGCCTTAAACTCTTTAAATCGACTAAAGACTTCATCCTTGGTCTTCAAGAAGTAGATCCAGGTTTTCCTGGAATGGTCATCAATGAAGGTGAGGAAATATTCAACACTGCTAAGAGCTCTAGTGGACATCGACCCACAGATATCTGAGTGTATTAGATCCAACACACCCTTGGCCCTATTATTGCTTCTCTGATATGCTGCCTTGGCATATTTCCCCAATACGCACCCCTTGCAGACATCATCCTGTTTGGTGCTCAGTTCTGGAACACCTGTGACAGTCTTCTGGAGAGTTCTCAACTCCCCATGATGCAAGTGCCCCATTCTTCTGTGCCATAGCTCATTCAAGTTCGTTTCATCTGCGCTGCCAACTAGTGCCATTGGAGAATCAAGTTGTAGCTTGTACAACTTATTGCTTCTTACCTCGATTTGTGCCTTCTTCTTCCAACTGGAGTGTTTGATGTAGACTCTATTGCCAATAAAGTAGACATCAGATCCTTGGTTTTGAAGTGTGACACTGAGAGTAGATTGATGCACAGTTTATGGGGAACGCAAAAAAATACACATAACCATAAATACAAAGATGCGATGGAAATAGCACTCCATTTCATTAATATCAAAGAACGGGAATTTGCTTACAGACAAAATGGAAATTAAACTAGCTGAGGCCTTTGTTGGCTTATCTATGAGAAGAGATGTGGGGGCTACATGCCTCTGAACTATGTTACAATGAGGCTCAAGGGCATATTTATTATTTAAAAACAATGGAAAACCATAAACATCCAAAAACCTAACCCTAGGAGATTATGCGCCAAAACTATGGGCCCTGTTTGGGTAAATTGATACATCAACTTCCAGGGGACATAACTTTGGCATGCGATCTTCGTTTAACATGAAAAATACCTCGTTATAAATATATATCCAAGTCCTACAAATTTTTATGTGAGAAACATCGATATGTGAAAACATTTGCTCTCGATTTTCCCAAAAAACGTCGTTTAGGGCCTCAAAACGGCTCCGAAAGTTCAGGACCCGAAAAACTGCTAAAAATAGTAAGTTGTGCCGAAACTAAAAAACTGAAAGAGACAATGGTGGGGCCCTAAGTGGAATAGGTGGGTGGCCACCAATATCCACTTGGATCATTCCTCCTCCCTTAGGAAGCAATGGTCCCCATTGCGTTGAGTTCCTCCTTGAGATGAGGAAACTTCTGTTGAACTTGGTCCCTGGTGAACCACTTTCCTTAGTGCAAGAGTTGGCCAGCTTTGAGAACCTGATACAATTGAATCTTCCATTAGCGAGTGTTTTTTATTTGCATGTCCATGATACAATCTGTGGTGGCCTGTTCCACGTCCTCCCTATTTCCAACTTTCTTTGTTGTTGGTGTAGAGTTGTTCTGCGATGTCGGAGGTGTCCGGTAGAGGTGGGAAGTAGGGACAAAGGTGGTCGCGTGGTATTGAATATTGGAGGTGTAGGGCTGCTAGAAGTGGAATACGGCTCGAAGGAATTGTTCTCTATAGCCTTGGTGATGGTGTACGACCCATATTGAAGTGGGGCGAAGCTTACAGGGTTCGATGGCGCTCATACGCAAACATTAGGGGAATTTTGAGGTCTAAAATGGGCCTCTTAGGGAAATAATAAAATAGATAGCTAAACCAATAAAATAATATTTATGAATTTGAAATTCACTTTTTGGACCACAATACATGTAACCATAGTTAAATCCAATTCAAAATTTGTACCAAATAAAATTAATAAAATTGTGATCGCGAAGAAGTGCTCTTGGTGTATTTTCAAGGAAAAAAGTCATTATCATTGAACAACTAATGCATTTGTCCTTTGTACTTAAATTACTTAAAATAAAATATAAATATAAATTTATAAATTCTTAATTATATTATATGCTATTAATTAAAATTTATATTATTTAAATTGTATAATAACATGTAATTAATATACTATATAAAAATAATATAATATAATAAATGTATAGGGATATGCATTGTTTCTTTCAAGAAATATGAAATGACAATAATATATTTTTATTCAAAAAGTGCGAAATGACATTTATTATGAGTACTTTACTTTGACTGTAAAAGTACTTAAAGCACTACCATGGTTAACCATGAATTTTTATCCACAATTGAGAATGTGATAAATAAGTACCTTTAACTCAAGCAATGCCACCTCAACCATTATGGATGATGTCATCCCCTAAAATTTGATTGGTTCTCATAAAGTGAATTTTGATTGTATATTCTCCTCAGGAGGCCCATTTTTTACCTCAAAATTCCCCTAATGTGTGCCCCACTTTGTCGCCCTCCTGGAAGTTGTGTGGCATCCGATGTTGATCATGTCGTTGCTTGTACTTAGCATTGGCTATGTCCAATATGTCATGAACCTGTTGGCGGATGTGCTGAATGCGCTCGATGAATTTGTTCGCTTTGTCAGCTTCAGACTGGACATGAGCCGAATCGGCCTGAGTAGCCATAAATGGCATGTCTACGTCAATGGGACATAGTGGTTGTAATCCTAAGCCCACCTGAAAGGAGCTGTGACAAGTTGAGCTGTAGAGAGCCCATTTATAACAATGTTGTACATAGGGGAGGCTCTCATCCGATGTGTGTGGATTCTTTGAATTGTACATGCGAATAATGTGTACAATCATCCTGTTGATGACCTCTGTCTGGCCATCAATTTGGGGATGGAAAGCTGTGGACTTGGTGAGGTTGGTGTCCAACATTGACCAGAGGCTGGACCAAAATGTGTTGAGGAACCTACTGTCCCGGTCTAAGATGATAGACTGTGGGATCCCAAAGTGCACCAACACTTTTTCAAAGAATATTTTAGCAGTGGCTTCTTCTATGATATTCTTCTTGCAGGCCGCCATAATGGCCATCTTCGAAAATCTGTGGACGACCACGAAAACACAGTCGTTTCCATGCTTAGTAGAAGGAAGGCCTGACATGTAATCCATGGAGATGGATTCCCAAGGTTGACTAGGGGTAGGTAGTGGAGTATAGAGGCCTTGCTTCTTGATGGTCAGTTTGGCAATGGCGCAAGTAGTGCAGGATCTGATGTACTTCCCGACATCTTGTCGAAGGTTCGACCAATAGAAATAATTCTGCAGTACTGCCATTGTTTTCTCGACCCCGAAATGCCCAACAACTCGACTATAGTGTGCTTCCCATATCATCTTGGAACGCTCACTTGAATGAACAAAAAAGTGTCCTAGGTGACATAACAATGCATCTTGGAGGTGAAAATTTGGAACTTGCATACCCCCCAAAGAGTGCCTTGTATGTGTGGCTGAATTTTGGATCGCTCTTGTAGAGAAGCGGTCAATTAGAAGTCTCGTGCCCACAAGAGTTGAGAACGGTGGTTAGCGCCACGATCGGTGGTCGACTAAGGAAGTCTACAACATTATTGGTGCTACCCTTCTTGTACTTGATATTCAAATGAAACTGTTGCAGATATGTGGACCACTTCTGATGGTGATCGTTCTGCAACTTCCCTTGTGTCTATATGAAATGTAGGGGTCGATGGTCTATGTGGATGATTGTTTCCTTCCCCAAAATGTAATGCTTCCATTGTCAACAAGTCTGCACAATGGAATACATTTATTTGTCATAAGTGGGATACTTATGGACTGTGTCAGACAATGTATCACTATGATATGCCACTGGATTCCCTTATTGAGTAAGAACTGCACCAATAGCATAGTTAGAGGCATTTGTCTTGATCTCAAATTGTTGTTGCAAGTCTGGTAATGTGAGCACTGGGGCAGAACAAAGGCGATGTTTCAATTCTACGAACACCTTCTATTGAGATTCCGACCAAAAGAATTTTTCTTTCGCTCCTTCCTTGGTGACTTGACTCAAGGGCCAAGTGATATGAGAGAATCCCAACATGAAATTGCGGTAGAAATTAGCAAGACACAGAAAGCTGCAAAGCTCTATTAGAGTGGTTGGGGTTGGATGATCCCAAATGACTTGGATCTTGGTTGGATCCACATGCACCCCCCTTTCATCAATAATGTATCCCAAATATTGAACCTGGGTCATGCCAAAAGTGCATTTCTCCAAATTGGCACAAAACTTGTGTTGTTGCAGTGTTTGGAGGAATTGTCGGATGTGGTGGAGGTGCTCTTCCCAAGTCTGGTTGAAGATCAGAATGTCATCCAAGTACACCACTACAAATGATTTGGTGAATGGCCGTAAGATGTCGTCCATCAACCTCATGAATGTTGCAGGAGCATTCGTCAACCCAAAAGGCATGACCAGGCATTCGAAAAGTCCCTCCTTGGCTTTGAAGGCAGTCTTTCACACATCTTAGGGTTCGATTAGTATCTGGTGATACCCAGACTTCAAGTCGATCTTGTTGAAATATTTCTCCCCTTTGAGTTGGTCCATAAGTTCATCAATCTGTGGGATCGAGTACCTATTTCGAACAGTGATCTTGTTCAGCACCCAATAGTCAATCAGAGTCTCCAAGTCCTATCCTTATTCTGTACCAACACGATCAGGCTCCCACAGGGTAATGAACTTGGTCGGATGTGACCTTTTTGTAGTAGCTCCTGAATCTGCCTATTGATTTCATCATTCTCCAGAACATAACACTGATAGATCGGCTCATTGGGTAGCGACGCACCTAGGGTCAGATCAATGGGGTGCTTGACATGACAGTGCAGAGGCACCCCTGTGGATGAGGTGAAGATGTCCCCATACTCCACAACCTTTTCCATTTGCTATTTTCGTGCAGAGGATCCTTGTCTGGAGGTTGTAGCCACAATCTTCTTCTTGCCCTAGGGGCAGATCATCAGGAAAAAAAATTTCCTGGTTTTGAAAATGAGCTTACTTTATTGTTTTACAGTAACCAAAGAGATAGCGGCAGGCGATGGTACCTCTGGTATCCTGTACAACTTATTTCCCAAAGTAACAATAACAACGCGAGGCCGGGACTCATACACAGCATGTCGCTTCCACAAGTATGGTTGGCCTAATAATACATCACAAACATCAAGAAGAGCAATGTCATATAATACCTCAGTCGTGACGTCTACTAAAATGAGGTTCTTTTGGCTCCCATTGTCAACAATGAACTGTAGTGGGGAACCCTTTACCCACATCTGGGAGTGGAAGAGATGCTCCTCCTCCTCTGGATCTTCCGGCTCCTCCTTCTGGATCTTCGCAGTGGCAACATTGTCATTGGGCTTCGCATCAATAATCTGTTTCCATTTGTCATTCCCCTTGTGAGGTTCTAATTCAGATTCAGAGCATGCATTTGATTCAGAAGCCCTCATCTCGGCCACCAACGACTTCTTGGCCCGAAACTCACTTGTGTTGTGAGTGGAGCTCTTATGGAACTCACACCACTTTCCCGTGTCCTTCTTTGGCTTCACGGTGTTGTTCTTTGCTTGCGGCTTTGGCAGGTTATCTTGGGCCACCATGCCTCGGCTTTGTCCTTTGTTTTGCGGTTTGGGGGCACCTTTCCCTTGCTTTTGATTCACAGATCCCGAGTCTTGCTTCTTCTATTTGAATTTCTGCTCAATCTTGGCAGCATACCGGTATGCTGTACCAAGCGAGGAATGTCGAGGAACTCCATTTCCTCCTGAATGTGTCTATGCTGACAACTGCGATACTTTAGCACCAAATGTTTCTCCTGAATATTTGATACCCAACTTTGTGCGCAGGGGATGGAACAAATTCAGCATCTCATGCACATCTTGATCCCTTTGTTGTCGCAACGTGGTCCATTGTATGTACTTGTCCTCATAGCTCCCCACGGGATAGTATTGTTCCTTGATGGCGTATGAGAAATAATTCCATGTGGGTACGGATGAGAACATAGAGGGTTATTTCTCGTCCTTTTTCTCACAGTAGGTTTCCCACCAGTCCTTAACATGGGGGGTATCTTTGAGGAGTGCAAAAATAATCTTCTCCCGGTCGAAAGAGTCATGAACCGAGAAATATTCTTCTAATAGATTCAACCATCTATATATGACATATGCATCTATTTGACCCTCAAATATGTGAATGTCAAAGTTTACTTGTACCTTAAAGGGAGTTGCGTCTCCAGAGTGGCTGCTGGATGTAGATGCGCCGCCAGTGGGCAGTCGTTGAAGGATCTAGAAAAGTTATCCATCATCGCGTTCCTTTGTTTTTCGAGGGCCTCCTCAAGAAATATGTTGATAACATCGCCTGGTCCCTCATCTTTCTTTTCTTCCCCCATGGGCGGTCGTCAGGGTTTGCAAAGCTGATCTTTCAAAGGTTCAACCAGATTGAGCCCTAACTCCTTATACCCCGACCTCGTTGGGGACATGCAAATAAGGATCGAGAAAAAGAAGACCGCTCTGATACCACTGATCCGGATTTATGTAGGAACACAAAAGAATACACATATAACCATAAATACAACGATGTAGCGGAAATAACACTCCATTTCATTAATATCAAAGAACTGAAATTTGCTTACAGACATAATGGAAATAAACTAGCTAGGGCGCTGGTAGCTTATCTCTAAGAGGAGATGTGGCAGTTATAGGCCTCTGAACTGTGTTTCAATGAGGCACGAGGGCCTATTTATTATTTAGAAACAATGGAAAACCCTAAACATCCAAAACCCTAACCCTAGGAGATGAAGCACCAAAACTATGGGCCCCATTTGGGTAAGTTGGTGTATCAACTTCCCAGGGACGTAACTTTGGCATACAATCTCTGTTTGACGCGCACCATACCTCGTTAGAAATATCTGTCCAAGGAATACAACTTTTGATGTGAGAAACATCAATCCATGGACCCATGTTGCTCCCAGTTTTCCCAAAAAATGTTGTTTACTCAAAATGGCTCCGAAAGTTCAAGTCCCGAAAAACAGCTAAAAATAGTAAGTTGTGCCGAAACTGAAAAACTGAAAGAGACAATGGTGGGGCCCCATGTGGAATAGACGGGTGGCCACCAATATCCACCTGGATCATAGATTCATCCCAAAACCCGACACATGCAATACATTAGTGGCCCAGCTTCTATTTCCTTCCTTGGTATGGAAAACTACAGTACCTCTCCCAACGGGAGTGCACTTTGATTTATTACCCATGGTTATTTTGAAATTCACATGGTCTTCTTAATATTCAAAAAATAGTCCTGTTCTCCCATCATGTGAGCAGAAGCTCCGCTGTCAATATACCAGACATCAAAGGACGCAGTGCTTGATACACAAGAAAAATCTTCCTTTAGTCTGGATGCCAATACAGAGACATCATGATCCATATGTTCTATCGTGCTTCTTCCCCCTCCTAGGGAATTGCGTGAACCCTTCTGCGTTTTTGTTGCAATAGTAGATTTCCGTTCACTAATAAATGCCCCCTCTATGTTATTCATCTTTGCATATGGTACCATGTGAAAATTTACAAAAGTTGCAGTGATAGATTTATTTCTCATACTTATTATTTCAATAAGTTATTATTCAGAAATATTCCGGTAAATATCGAAATAATTACTACTACAAAATTCTCAAATATATATGCATAGAAATAAATAGTAGAGAACATAAGCACAAGAATCAATCACATGTACATAGTTATTTTTGGACAATTGTCCCCGGAAAAACCCAATGTGGGAAAATTGATGCAGCAGATGAGGGTTTTATTAATTCTGCAGTAAATGATATCTTTACAGGGAAAATATACGACAGATAAATTCTGAACCACCTGAGATTGAATTTCCATCTTACTCAGACACTTCTCTGACACCCAGAACAACCCCTGCAAGCCCTTGCGTCTCTCTGCGTGATTCACTACGCAGTCCCAGTGTTGGACTGCATGAGTCTGCGTGGGTTCTCTGCGCTGCAACCTCAAGCTACCTCTAGTGACCCACTGCTGCCCTCCAACCCTGATCTCGATCACCACTGACCTCCTCCTTCTGCTTTTTCAACTTCTCGCCCTGCAACTCTCGCACTAAGATCGAATTCTACATCAGAATGGATCTCCTTCGGGTACTGAGTGTATGCCCGACTTATTTTCCAAGTGACCCTCAAGCCTTCTTTTATAATCTTCCTGTTGGAGAACCAATGACCCAAATTAAAATATTAATCAATGTATAATATTAAAACTTGACTTGATCCATGTTTTCTAGAAGATTCACACTTTGAATTAATAATACCCTTTAATTATTTCATTTCCCTAAGTTTAGACTTAGGGTCTTCATTAAAATAATTAATTATTTTAATAAGTCATGAACTAAGCGGAATTTCCACAAACTATTTATGGGTTCTTTGGAATGCTGCTGTCCAAACCTCCCTGCAAAGTTTGAGACTTGGAACACTTTCGGATGCTACAAAAATTAACAATCATTCGCCAGTTTATCTCCTTGCCACAACAAAAACCTGACCCCTAGGAAGTACACCCTTCCCCAGCAGCCGCTCCGTTCTCTCCCTCCATGGTGTCCCACAGAAATACAGGGAGGCTGGGAAGCCAGAACCTTTTGTCGGCCATATCCCAGCCAGTGTATGCCAGTGGTATGTCTTCCTCCATCTGCACCGAGAAGTGGCTTTCTTTGTCCCTTGGGCCATGGCAAAACTCCTAGCCCTGTTCGAACCTGTGCCTGTCGGCGACCGCAGAGCCATCAAACCCTAAACCAAAAAAAAACGTTGCTTTGCTCCATTCACTCACCCTCTATTCACACTTGCTTTATTAATATCCTTTAATTATTTAATTCTCCTAAGTTTAGACTTAGGGATCACGTTAAAGTAATTAATTAATTTAATAAATCATGATCCGAGTGGAATTTACTTAAATGATTTCTAGGTTATCTGGAATACTTATGTCCAATCCTCTTCCCAAAATATGAGACTTGCAACACTTTACAATGCTAAAAAATCAACACTCCCTCTTAGCGAGGAAAGTGTTTTAGCAAGGTACCAACTGTATCTGCTCTGAATTGAAGCATTTGATGCGTTGTTGATGTCTTGGCTGCTGCCCCTCATCTCTGCGCTGCTGCCCTCTGTATTGCTGCCTATGACACCACCTCTGCCATTGCCTCATTCGTACTGCAACTCCCTCTTAATTTTAAGACCACCCATTCCTCTACTGGAAAGGGTTCTCGACCATCCCCATCTTTTCTCTAAAGTAAGTAAACTTAATCTTACCCAAAGCATTTGTGAGGATATCTACCACTTGTTCTCCTGTAGGAGTGTACCTCAACTGTACAACTCCTTGTTGGACATAGTCTCTGATGAAGCGACACCTAATGTAAATGTGCTTCGACTGGTCATGAAACACAGGATTCTCATAGATCTTGATGCAACTCTGATTATCACAAAAGATTCAAGTCGGTTCCATCCTCTTCTTGAGCAATTTCCAGAGCAGTTTACAAAGCCATATGGCCTCGAACGAAGCTATGCTTGCTGCCATATATTTAGCCTCAATTGAGCTTAGTGCCATGGATTTCTGTTTCCTACTGCACTAGGAAGTCATTCATGATCCAACACTGAAATGGTACCCACTGGTACTTTTCCGATCCACTAGGTTTCCAGTCCAATCTGCATCAGTGAACCCACTCAATTGGATTTCATTCCCTTTGGTGTAATTCAACCCATACTCGACGGTCCCCTTCAAATATCTGAGAACATGTTTGGCTGCTGCCTAGTGAGCCCTCCTTGGTTCAACCATGAACTGGCTGAGGGTATTCATTGCATAACAGATGTTCGGTCTAGTGTTGACCAGGTACATCAATGATCCTATGAGCTGCCTATACAAGGTAGGGTCAACCTCATCATCCTCAGATGTGTCTATCTTCTTCCAGTTTGTAATCATTTGCATAGCCATGGGTCTACAATCCTCCATCTGAAACCTCCTCAAGATCTCTGTAGTATATCTTCCTTTCCTGAGGAATATTTTTCCCTTCTGCTGCCAGACCTCCAAACCAAGAAAATAATGCATCTGCCCTAAATCCTTCATGTTGAATTCGATATCCAGATTCTCCTTGTAGCCTTTGATGAACTTAGATGATCCAACCAGGAACAAATCATATACATATAATAACAGGATTGGCGACTCATCCCGTACTCTTAGATAATAGAGGTTGGGATCTGCGTCACTCTTGAAAAATCCCATCTTCTGCAGGTAGCTATCAATTCACCCATACCATGCTTTGGAGGCTTGTTTCTTTCTGTACAAGGCTTTCTTAAGCCTGCATACATGAGTCTTATGCTCATGTGTCTCAAAGCCCTTTGGATATTCTACGTACACTTCCTCTTCTGTTACCCCATTCAAGAACACTGTCTTGACATCC
The DNA here is from genome assembly GCA_034641835.2 of Pinus albicaulis. Classification (NCBI taxonomy): domain Eukaryota; kingdom Viridiplantae; phylum Streptophyta; class Pinopsida; order Pinales; family Pinaceae; genus Pinus; species Pinus albicaulis. The sequence goes on from JAXQQM020058637.1 coordinate 10,412, forward strand.
ATCTGGTGAATCTCCCATCCCATCTGCGCTGTAAGAGAGATGACGGAATTGATTGAAGTGTACTGAGCTACAGGGGCGAAGGTTTCTTCATAGTCAATCCCTTCTTTCTGTGCATACCCCTTAGCCACAACCTGATTTTGAAATTCTCTATGTTTCCATCTGCTGCATACTTGATCTTGTAGATCCACCTTGATCCTACAACCGATCTGTTTTGACGTCTAGGGACTACTTCCCACACATCGTTTGTCATGATGGAGCTATACTCATCCACCATGGAATCTACCCACACTTGATGTTGAGCTGCCTCCCGAAAACTAGAGGATTCTTCGACCTGTGATACCAGTGCCTGGTACATGTAAGGTTTCTTGCGTACTCTCTTCCTATCTCTCGGGGCTCCAACAAATTCCTCTGCATCCCTCAGAGTCAGTTGGATCTCTCTGCTTGTTCTTCCACTCGTGGTGGGCTGATTTACCTGCTCTCCTGCATGCTCTTCTTTGGAATAACTTTCCTCAGAATCCTTGTGCCGTGGAGAGGCACTCGAGCCATCCTTTGTAGGTCGTTGTGTCTGTACTAGCGGATCCTCCTCAACCTGCGTATCTATAGCCATTTCTCAGGATCTTCTGAAGGCTCTCTCCTCCATGAATTTAACGTCCCGCCTTACTACAATATTTCTGCTTTCTGGAATATAGATGTGATATGCCTTCACATTTTCAACATATCCTACAAGATAACCCTTCTCTGCAGTCTAATATAATTTCTTCCTCTTCTTATCGTGTATGTGGAAATACGCTATACTACCAAATATCCTAATGTGGCTCACCTTAGGCTTGCTGCCAATGAACACACTCTCAGGGGTGACTTTTCCCAATGCTCTATAAGGCATCTTATTCTGCACATACACTGTTGTATTTCAGGCTTCTGCCCACGGAAATTTGGACATGTCTTAGTCATATAGCATCGCCCTCGCAGCTTCTACAATGGTCCCGTTCTTCCTTTCTACAACTCCATTCTGCTCTGGATTCAATGGAGCTATCCATTCTCTCTTGATGCCTTACTTTACGTAGAAACTTGTGAAGTATTTATCAATATAATCTACAGCATTATCTTATCGCAACTTCTTGATCTTCTTTCCGGTTAAATTTTCTACCAAAGCCTTGAATTCTTTGAATGACTCAAAGAATTCATCTTTGGTTTTAAGAAAGTAGATCCATGTTTTCTAGGAATGGTCATCAATAAAGGTAGCAAAATACTTTGCACCACTAAGAGTAGTCGTAGACATTGGTCCACAGATGTCTGAGTGTATCAACTCGAATACACTCTTGGCCATACTATTGCTTCTTGGAAATGATGCTTTGGCATATTTCCCTAGTACACATCCCCTGCAAACATCATCTTTCCTTGTGCTGAGTCTAGGAGCTCCCATGATAGTATTCTTGAGGATCTTCAAGGCTCCATAATGTAAATGCCCCATTATTCTGTGCCATAATTCATTCAAGTCTCATTCATTTGTACTGTTGATTAGTGCCATTGTGGACTCGAGTTGTAGCTTATACAGTTTATGGCTCCTTACTCCAATTTGTGCCTTCAAGTTTCCAACTAGGATGTTTGACATAAAATTTATTTCTAATAAAGTATAGATCGTAACCCTTGTTTTGGAGCTGAGACACGAAGATTAAGTTCATCCCCAATCCCGGTACATGAAATACATTTGTGGCCTGAAGCTTGTTACCAACTTCTGTCTGAAATATTATGGTTCCTTTACCAACGGGGGTACACTTGGACTTGTTTACCATCGTGATCTGAAAGTTCATCCGCTCTTCCTCGTAGCTCAAAAAACATTCTCGAACTCCCGTCATGTGAGAAAATGCTCCACTGTCAATATACAAAACTCCTGGAGAGGTCGTGCTTGACACACAAGCGAAATCCTCTTCTAATCTGGATGCCAGAACTGACATGTCATGATCCCTCTGTTTCTCCATGTGTTCTGGAGCACTACGTGAACCTTTCCGAGCTGTTGCTGCATCTATGTCAGATCTCAGTTCCATTGCAGAACCTCCTCTTCTGTATTTTTCCTTTAGCTCTGATACCATGTGAAATTTTCAATTTGAAAATGCTACTGCAGTGATTGATTTATTTCGCCTACTTATTTATAATAAGTTATTTACATATGCTTCATTAAATTTTTAAATAAATACAACTGCAACATTCACTTTAATCTTAAAGCAGAAGAACAAATAGAACAAGTATAACACAATAGAAACAACCACATGAACACAGTTATTTTTGGACAATTGTCCCCGAAAAAACCCAATGCGGGAAAAATGGTACAAAAAATGAGGGTTTATATTAATCGTAAGTAGTGAAATATCGTTTACAGAATATATGACAAGAAGATATTTGCATACACCTGAGATGAATTTTCCAAACACCTCGGAAGAATTCCTGACACACGATAGGCACTTTTCCTCCCTCTACGTGGCCCCTCTGTGTAGTCATTGCCCCTCTGTGTAGTCACTGCACTGGACTGCGTCACTCTGTGTGGAGGGCCAGTGTTGTTGCTCAACACTTTGTCCTCTGTATTTTCTTCCTTCCTTCTCTTTGTCTCTACTGACCTCTCCCTCCTCCTTCTGTCTCTTCAACCCAACCTCTACAACCTCACCCTTTGAAATCAAATTATCTTACTTTAGAATCTATTTCCTTCGGGTACTGAGAAGTTCCTGACTTGCTTTCCAAAATGACCCTCAAGCCTTCTCTTATAGTCTTCTCATTGATAAATCAACGACCCAGATTATATCCTTAATCAATGGCTCAGATTAAAATATGACTTGATCTTCATTTTCTAGAAGATTCACACTCTCCTTTATTAATACCCTTTAATTATTTAATTTCCCTAAGTTTAGACTTAGGGATCACTTTAAAATAATTAATATTTTAATAAATCATGATCTGAGTGGAATTTCCATAAATGATTTCCGGGTTATCTAGAACATTAATGTCCAAGCCTCTTCCAAAAATATGAGACTTGGAACACTTTCCAATGCTACAAAATCAACAGTTCACACCTCTAGAACCCAAAACACCAATGCGCATAGAGGTTTCTTTTCCCTGGTTTCCAAGACCCTCCAAATTATAACCCCATACTTTGCTAAAAATTCTAAGAACAAACCCACAAAACCAACAAAATGCAAGTAAACCAACGATGGAGGATAATGTAAACCAACCTTAATATTGGCCTATAAACTTTACTAGAAGATTGAAAGCCAACGAGTTCTCTAGCAATTTCACCCCTTGGCTTGAGACTCACCTTTGCCACCTTGACAAAACCACAAATATAAAAAATATGGACTGGGGAAGGCACCTTGTGATTGGGTCCCAAATTCGCTTGCTATGAACCACAATAGAGAATTTGACAACACCACCGGAACCGACTTGAGCTCCCTCCTAATTTTCTACATCTTGAGGAGAAGGGGTTGACATAGTCATACTTATGCCTTGCGTGCCCGAACATCCAACTTCTCTCACCACCTTAACTCCCATACCCACACTCATCCAACATTGTCTTGTAGAACCAATTCTACCATATATATCCCCTCCCTTATCTATAATGATCACCATGTGCTTGCAACAAGAATTGTGCTTGACACACATCTTTAATCCCTCTGCCAAGTGTATGGAGTGGTAGGCCCCACTCTACCTCTTCGTTGTCATTGGTATTCATCCCCATTTTGGAAAACTTGTCATTTTCTACAATACTTGACAACTGATCAAGGTAACTTTGGTTCATAGGTGGAGGCCACGAAGAGGTTAGTTTCGAGTTGGACCCTTGATTGCTCCAATTAGCTAGCCAGTTTTCTGCTTTTCTCCCTGTCCTGCAGGTTTGGGAGGGGAAGGATAGAATCAAGTCCCGAATGCGCGATACTAGAAGTTATAAACACCAACTGCTAACAACTCGTGAAACAGGGGAGCCATTAATCAGTTTCTGAGTAGCATTGATAACCAATTGTGTGTCTCCCGTGATCTAGATTCTAGAACCACCCATACTCTTGGCAAGTAACAACCCTTTCTTTAGCGCAGTGAATTCAGCCATGTTGTTGGTAGTGAACCCATAATGCCTAAGATAAAGGCCTAAAGAGTTTCCCTGTCTATGTCGAAGGATGCCACCAAATCCAACCAGACCTGGATTGCCTTTGGAGGCCCCATCAAAGTTTAGCTTGAAAAAGCCTTCCAGGGGAAAGGAAAACTGAGACGAGGAGGAACCGAAAGCTCTAATAGTTTGAATATTTTGTGTTCCCACCATTTCTTACAAAATCTCCAACTTTCTTAAGATTGAGGCATTCGTTAATTTGGAATCTTAGGGATAAATTACCTCCATTGGATAACCTTCCTCATCAAGGAAGACCCCTCATAGCCTTTTGGAAGAATTTAATTCGGTTGAGGAAAAAAATATATTTTTAATATGAAAACCCACCTGTCCACAAAAGGACAGGTCAACCCAAAAGAAAAAATGGACACCCTAGGATGGATATAAATACAAGTCAAGTGACTCTCATTTGGAGACAATGATCAAGCATTATTCTTTCTTTGGTTTGGCTCACACAAGTCTGAAATTGCAGGGTTCAAGCTCGCATGTGTGGATTAAGGTTTTTTGGTTAACAACTCCAGGGTTGCCTTATGAAAATTTTGGCTGCAACGACACAGATGTAGCCCTTACGTGTGGTTAGAATTTTTCATCTGCATGCATATCTCTGTCTTCGTGCAACTGGGACCGAAGATTTCATTTGATAGTTGACCACAATTCCGACAATTGACCGCAAATGTTGACAGTTGACCGCAAGCTTCTGAATCATGATTTTGTTTAGTATTATTGTTGAGTTCATCTTAGGATATGGTTTGGTTGGTTTTTCTGGATAGTATTGTGAATGAAGAATGTACTATTGTACTCTCTTTTTGTTGAAAATTTTATGACAATCTAATAAGAAGAGGAATTTGAAAGGATTTTCTCCCTTGTGGGGTTTTGCCCTGGTTTTCGACCAATCCTGGTGTCTCTATGTGTGAATGATTTTCTTCTATTGTTCCTTTATGTTCCATTGCATTGTTGATGCTATTTTTCTTTCTACATAATTTCATATGTTTCTAATAATGTTATGATGTTGTGGGGTGAATTCAATATGTAAATAATGAAATGCAATTATCAAAACAAAGAACAATATATCCCTAAGAAAAATTAACATGGTATCCGAGCTGGGTTGAAGAAAAGTCATTGAAGATCACCCTTATGAAGACACCATTGATGGAAGCAAGAGAAGATGGAGGAGACCTAAAATAATACTAGAGTTTGAAGGAAACCCTAGGAAATCTGGTTATTAGGGTTTGATGGTTTACATGATGTTAGGGTTTCGAAGAAGCCTTGGAGCATGAAAATGGTTCGAGTTATGCATTCTTAAAACACTAGCATAATCAATGAGATGTTTTTCTAATACTTGTGACAATTTCAGTGTAACCCTAGATGGGTTAGTCTCAATTAGGCATGGTTGCTGATGAAGAAGATTGGAAATATTAAAGGCAACACTGATATAAGGACAATGGAAAATAATAACTCTTGAAGGCTTGCTCAAGAGGGAGGTGATCACTTTTTGTTAAAGATAAGTTCCTTTTAGATTTATAATGTTTCTTTGTGACACTATTTTTTTTTAGATTTATTGATTTGATTATTTCTTCCTGCATACTTGAGTATGTGAATACTTATATCCTCTAGATGAGATGTGATAAGCAAATCCTTATGGAGGATCATCTAAGGTGCAGGAAAAGAGAGCTAGTGCCAGAAAAGGAAAGAAGTATTTGAGGAAAGTTTTTGAAAGTAGCATCCAGAAATTACAATATGCAAGTGTTACAACTTCCAGTGAAAAACAAGTGCTACAAGTATCTGAATATTACAAGGTATGTATAGTATATTGTTTCAATGTTGTAGTTGCAATATTGAATGGCAAGGTGAGCCCTAAAATATGACAAGAATATCACCTTCATAAATGATTCATGCATGCATATGAAAGTAAGTTTGATTTCTGATACATGTGATATATTGGTACTCTTTATATTTTAAGATTATCTTACATTTTGTTAGACATGGTTGATTTTTTGATTTTATAAAGCTATCTAGAAACATTAATTTTGATATATGGGTAACTTGATACTATTATTAATGCTTGTGATAAACATGGTAATCCTGATAATAAAAGTGACTATAAAATGAATAATCAGGATCTTCTTGTTGATCTTAGTTAGGTTTTGTTAAGCTTAGTAAATTTGAAAATGTGGCAAAATTGGATGCCCTAACTTGATGATTGAGAAAATAAATAATGTGGTGATTATGATCCTTAAATTATGAAGATACACTTATATGAAACTAACCCTTATTGAATATCTGATGACATGATCTTATGTGATAATGAAGTAGTTGATGATGATTTTTTATGACCATGATACATATATGTTTGAGAACCTAACATAGTTTGACTCTATAATTTGACAAGCTTGGTTGATGCATGAAAATATTTTCATAACCAAGTTAATGTCTTGATTGATAATGATTGAAGAGGCTTCCCATTCAGAGGTTGAAGATTTCCATGAGATCCCAACACCTATTATTGTTTGTAGAAAATTAATAGAATAATCTTGATTGATGAAGCAAGGTTTATGATGATTAACACATGATCATTTGATGTTGTTAAAGTACTATTCTGAGCAGAAATGGTTTCTCCTAGCCCAAGCCCCAGCTGCTGGGAGAAAGGATTAAGGGTGTGGCTATAGGCCTTCCAACTGCACAAAAGAAGGCTTGTGTGTTCGATTGAGCCTAAAGATACAAAAAATAAAAACTTATGAATGAAATTAGGAGCACACCAGGAGTATGACATACCTACAAACATGAAATATATGATATAAAATTCTATGAGCATAAAAGTTAAGAAACAATAAGATCTACATAATGTTTGAATTTTTGTAGGGATTAGAATTAAGGTTGTTTGATAACAAGACCTCTCTAGAAAATATGAAGTGATCTAGCTTTTGGAATCTACTCTTATGGGGGTTGTAGGGCTGAAATCTAGAGAAGCATCACTAATAGAATCTCGAGGATAATTTCATAATTGACATGATTATATTGTCTTATGAAGAGTTCTTTATGTTGAATAAAATGTGAATGTCTTAACTCATATTGTGTTTGCAGGGGTCTATAGTATGAATATAAATATGTTAGTTGTTTTGATTTGATCATCGGAGCTAGTACGACAATACATTCTTGATCCTCAGTATGCAATAATTTCTATTATGATTATTTACAAATATTTCACAATGAATGGATGGAAGAAAAGTATATGAATTGTCTTTGGTGCACACATTCACATTTGGTGGCAGAAATGATTCATATTATGATCATGTGGATGATATGATGAAGTTTGGCTTGATATTTCTTAGTAAATGACAGTTGTTGATAGGACAATTAGAAAAGGTTGTAACATGGTACTTGGGTGTGAGCTCTACCTAGTACTTGGATTGAAGAGTTTAACAATGATATTGGCATCATCTTACATGGCTTTGATATTTGTTTTGGTTTGACATTTAAGGCTTGATAAGCAGACTTAGTTGATTTGATTGCATAATATTTATTTTTTTAAGGTTGAATATATTGGTTTGGTAAGTGTTATGTTTGCATAAAGCATTATATGGTTTAAAGGAAAATACTAGATCCTGGTATGTTCACATTGACAGTTACATGGTGAAGCTTGGAAGTAGTGCTGATCCAAACCTTTATTTCAAAGTGGTCCAAGATATGACTTTGATTTTTGTTTTTATATATTGACAATATATTATTTACAAGTAATGAGCCTTTGATGATCAAAGTAAGAGGGAGTTGTCCTCTGAGTTCAAGATGAAGGATCCTAGCATGATGCTCTACTTTTTGGGATTAGAATTTTTGAAAAAAAAATATGTCGTGAAGCCATTAAAGAGATTTGGAAAGTGGGAATGCATATCCTTGAACACTCTGATGGAATTGAATTTCAATCAATTATTCAGAGATGTTGTTGGATCTAAGTATCGATAAATGTTTGAGGCATTGATGTTCCTCGTGAACACCTTGAGTCATTTCATGCTTGAGCCGCTTCATACGAATTGGGTTGTTGTTGAGAAAATTTTGAAATAATCTGCATGGGACGATCAATATTGGTCTAATATTTACTACAATAGATGTATGATTGCATGAATGCATTGATGTTGATTGGGTTGGAAACATTATTGATAAGAAGAGCACATATGGGTGTAGATTTAGCTTGTGATCTGCCATGATATATTGGATGAGCAGGAAATAGAAGTCCGTAGTTTTAAGCATGAATGAGGTTGAATACAATGTTTTTAGCATGGCTATTTGCAAGGAAGTTTGGTTATTGCAAGGAAGTTTGGTTAAGGAAGCTCTTTGGAGAGCTATTTAAGCAGACTCTAGATATGACAATGATATATTTCCACAATAAGAATGGGATCCGATTGGCATAGAATCCTGTACATAACAAGGATTGAGATATATTCATGTATTGAGACAATGCTTCTGTATGAGACAAGCTTAGGCTTGTGGTTGATACCTCCATGAGAGGAAGAAAATATGAATAATGTATCGTTTTATGAAATGTATTTTTTCTAGCATGATATTTGGTTTTATGTTACGTATGAACAGGAAAACAAATGAATGATCCTCGAAATAATTGCATAAAGCAGTATGGTTGAACTCTTCAGTGAATTGTTTGATCCAATATCGGATATGGGAAAGTTGATATGTTTATGATATATAGAGAGAAGGGGTGATAGAGGACACCCAGCTAGCTCTTCCCCCCTGTCTAAGCTTCCATGGTGAGGAATTGAGTCGTAGATCTTTTGGGGTTGAGGAATCTCTGGACATTAGGGTATCACCCCTATCTATCACCCATAGGGTGAAAGTCGTATACTCCCCTATCTTGGTCTAACAGAGTATACCCCAATTGGCATCATACCCATAAGCTGGGATTGTTGGGATTGTCCCTCCCCTTATAGCCAATGGGTTGAGGAGGTGTGAGGGTGTGTATCCTTACCTTTGGTAAGTCGAGTATCTCACCCATGCTCGATTATGATGTAGGTATTCTGCCACATGACTCTTGAGGGTAATTGTGGGGAAGATTAGTAGGCAATAGGATGGATGAGATATTATATCTTGCCTATTGCTTGACATAGGGTGGAAGACGTATGATCCCTTATGAGATGAATTGGGGTGAGATTTTCCCATAGGACCTTCCTCATTTTCATTGGATTTGAGGTTGAGTTGGGCTCCCCAATGCGGTTTCAGGTTGAGCAGGGCTCTCTGTTGTTAAGCTCTCTGATGTTTCTTGGGTAGTAGCATTGGGCTCCTCGCTTGTAGATGATTTCAGGTGGTAGTAGTGTAACCCCGATGGATAAAGGGTGGTAGCTTGGGATCCCCTACGATGTCAAATTCTTCTTCTTCTTTTAGATTCAAGAGTGTTCACCATATGAGCAAAGATGAGCATATGAGTAGAGATGAGCAGATGAGCAGGGATGAGGAGGGATGAGTAATTTATACCCCATATAAATTCATCATTTTCAACTACCACTTGGATTCGTATTTCTTGCAAGGAGTGTTGTAAGATTAACCAGTTTTGAATAGCTTTGCCCTTTGGATAAATTCCTTCTGATTTCCACTCCTGCCATTGGGATGGTGGCTTGGTTTCTTTCCAAAAATATGCAACTCTCACAACTCCCTCAGATGTAGTATTCTACCCAAGTAGTCAAAGCTCCTCGACCCATTCCAATTAGGGCATTTTCTGCCAATAATCTTCCCAAAATATGGGTGTTGTACCATTTCTAATCTCCCAAAATATATGATTTTTAATTACATGCGTATTATCCTTTGCCATGTTCCATATAGATGAACCCGAGGGGTAGAAACCGTTTTGAATTTATCTGCCTGAGAGAAACCTGAGCTATAGTTTCTATCCCTTATTATTTTCCATAACTTAGAGCCCCCTTGTAGCCAACGCCACCAGATCTTCACCCCCATCACTTTGTTAAGCATATCCAAATCCCTTAGGTCTAGTCCTCCACCCCATTTAGGAAGGCATGCCTTCTCCCAAGACACCAACACCAATTTTCTAGCTTGTTGTGTTCCTCGCCACAAAAAATTGTGGAATTTTGAAACAATATCTCTATACAACCCTTTTGGAGTCACTAGTACAGACAATTGATAAATTGGAATAGCTTGAAGGACTACCTTCAACAGAGTATGCTGACTTGCGATATTCAATGAGTGAAAGGACCAATTTTCTAAGTGTTTGAAAATTCTATTTCTAATTTCTTTCAAGCAATACATATTCAAATATTTTTTGACTAGTGGGACTCCCAGATAGTAACTGGAAAATATTCTACCTGGAATCCCAGGGTTCTGGCTAGGTTTCTTTGGACTGATTGACAAGTATTAAAGAAATGCATACTAAATTTTTCTGTGTTGATCAATATTCCTGTGGAATCCTGGAAGTATGAGAGAATAGTGTCCAATTCTCTCGTCTCTTGTCGATATGGTTCCCTAAAAAACATAAGGCCATTCATAAATTTTAGGTGCATAATGGGTAAATCATGATCCAGTAGCCAGATCCCTCTTAGATTCCCCAAATTAATTGTTTCTTTAATGTATCTCCCTAACCCTTCAGCTACAATGATGAAGAGAAATGGATAAAGTGGATCTCCCCATCTAAGGCCTCTAGATGCATGAAAAGTATATGCAGGAGAAGCATTTAACAAAATAGGGAAGAAGGGAGTGAAAATTAAATATCTTATCCATCTAATCCATGAAACAAAGAAACAAAAATCCTCCAAAATTTTTAATAAGTAGCTCTAGTTCAACCTATCATATGCCTTGGATAAGTCAAGCTTGACCACCATCTTAGGTTTCCTACTATGTTTTAGTGTATGAACTATCTCATGGGAAGTCACTATGTCATAAAAAAATTGTTTTCCCTCCACAAAACCTATTTGATTTGGGGTTATTATATGTTTCAATGGAGGTTTCAATCTTCTCAATATGATCAATGAGATAACTTTATACACTACATTTCACAGGGTGATGGGTCTGTAGCCACTAGGATCACTAGAGTTATTTCTTTAGGAGTAAAAGTGAGAAAGGTAGCATTTAACTCAGACCATACTTGTTGTGGTTGCCTAGACTCCTCAACTAGGGCGTGAATTTATCTACTAATGAAATTACTACATGCCTTAAATAACTATGTGGAAAATCCATCTAGACCCAAAGCTTTATTACTTGGAATCTCTTTCACCACTTCCTCCACTTCATCAAAATAAATCTCCCTCATAAGAGTGACATTTTGTTCATGAGTGATCATATGGGGTATATGATGTGTAACCATATTGATGGATTTAGACCTGCCCTGCTCACCTTCTGGTAGTAGGTCTTGATAAAATGAAACCAACTTTGCTCCATATATTCATGTTTGACCAATTGGGTGCCTTCCCTTGAAGTTAGAGAAAATCTGATTATTGTGTTGGTGTTTAATAATAGTTTTATGAAAGAATTTAGTACTACGCTCACCCTCCCTTAAATATTGGACATGAGACTTCTACTTCCATAAAAATTCTTCGTGTTTGAGACACTTTCAAATCATGTATAAGAATTCCTTCCTCCTCAGATAGGGTCTTAGATCTACCTTCAACTATACTTTCTCTTTCAATTTCCTCCACGCACGCTTTCAACTTCCTCTTTTCTATGTGTATGTTCCAAAATTCATTCCTATTCCAGGGCCTTATTTTTTGTTTTGAATCTTTCAACTTTCATTGGAACAATTTCATTAGGGTACCCCATAGCATGGAAATATCTAGCCACCACTTATCAAGTTTGGTCAGAAAATCAGAGTCTTGGAGCATAAAGATCTCAAAATAGAATCACCTATTTCAGGGGTCCATTTTCAAATCCATCTCTAGCCGAATTTTCCAGTGGTCAAAACCCATGCTTGGGAGAACCATTGATTCAATGAACATGTCTTTAACTAGTGTCTTGATCCATAAACTACCGTGGATATTCCACTAGACAATTCATCACAACATATTTGATATAATTATATTTGAAATATGAAATTCTACAATATTATAGTTTTATTATATTTAAGTATCTATATATTTACTATTATTAGTGCATGTATGCGAATGAAAATTATATAGAAAATAGATTATGGGAAAATAAAATCTCTCTCACACACACACATTTGACACAATATATGCTCTGGGAAATCCTTTCAGGAGAAAAACCTAGCTGGAAGGTGAGGTCGCTCCGCTCTCTTTCTCTGGATGGAAGTATGGTTATAGGTATAAAGAAGTATGGCATGTGGCCCATGGGTGGCTAAAATGCAAATATAATCTCTATCTGCTCTAAATCCTATCCCTCTTGGCTATTTTCTGCTTATATACAGAATAAATGCATATGAAAGAATGGAGTCTCGTTTCCTCCTAGTGACCCGGTTATAACACAACCCGATAGCATACTAGTGGTTAGGTTTGACTACCTCAAATTTTATCCAGAGTTACAATATTGAATATTCTAAAGTCTTCTAGATCATAATCATGTAGCCATCCCCTTTTCCATGAATATTGGGGCTAATGTGGCTTCCTTTCAAATTATGGTGGTGAAAACATGAAGGTAAAATTTTAAGTGGTATAACTTTCGCATACAGACTCTGATTAACACAATTATTATTTCACTTGAAAGGTATTTGTGTGTAGAATATCATGAAAAGGTGCAACACTAAAGCAACAAAGTTTTACCCCAAAAAAGTCATTTTATGCCTCAAACGCTATATATGGATCCAAATTGGGCATAATCTGATCTACCTATATGGATCTACACGACATATATATGGATCTGCAGATCTATGATATGTATATATACAAATACCTATATATAGATCTACGTATATATGCAGTTTTCATCTAGGTATTTACATATGCTTTGGTTGTATCCCATTTAGAAGTTGCACCAAAGTCCCTGTGACTATATCTCGTCATCCAGTCTATGGATGGAAATACATAGATATTTTCAATCTCGTGTCCATTCTCCCACACAACCATACAGAGATACCTTTGGTAAATCTCTTATCCTTATACGAAGTGATGTGTTCTCCTTGGTATCCCAAAGTGCACCTAGACCTGTCCAAAGAACAAGTTTGTGGCTTCTTTCCTGCTGATGGTATTTTTAGAGGGCATGAGAGCACACATATTGCTTAACCTGTCAACTAACGCGAACATGTAATCTTGTCCCTTCTCGATCGTTGGTAAACCTCCCACAAAGTCCATGGAAATTCTTTCCAAAGGACAAGTAGGTACATGTTAGAGATGATATAGACCTTTTTTCCTGTTACTAGGCTTTATGGTATAAAAAAAATGAATCCTCTTATGAACCTAGCTACCTTCTCTTACATCTTGGGCCAATACACATACCTCTGTAAGTTAGCCACGATTTTCCCTACACCAAAGTAACCTGCAACCTTGGAGGTGTGAGCATCTCTAATCAGCTGGAATCACTCACCTTTAGGAACGCATAGATTATCCATCATGTATAGTAACTCATCCTAGAGATGGTAGTAAATGATGATGTTGCCATCGTGCACATGAATCTGAATCTACAACTGGTGATACACCTCCTTAAAGTACCCATCCTTTAAATATGCATCTATGTATGCATCATGGTTGAATGGCTCCATGTGCATAAGAGTCCCCAAAGTTGTAATATTTTATGTGGGTGGTCGCGAAAGCATGTCGGCCAAATTAATTGTGTTTCTCTTCTTATATTTGATCACCAAATGAAAATGTTGTAATAAACCCATCCACTTGTAATGCCTGGTCTTTTGTATCTTACTCTGGACCTACAAGTATTGTAGCAAATAATGGTCTGTGTGGATTAATGTATCCTTTCCCATGAGATAATGCTTCCACTTCATATAGATCCTTGTCATAGGTAGGGTAGTTAAGGACTGCTCCATGAAATACTTCAGAATGGTAGCATATAAGACTTCCTCTCTACATCAAGGCCTCTTGCAATAACATACCAAATGCCCATCTGTCTCCACTTCAAAGGGCTACTGCAAGTTTGGTAAATTCAGAACTAGTTCTTGACTGATTTTATTTTTTAGCTCCTCGAAATACTGCTACTAACCCTTTCCCCACTGGAAACTCTTGCTACTTGCTGTTATGGCATGGAGTGGTGTTTCTATCCTTGAAAATGAGGCTATGAATTTCCTTAGGTACTGTGCTTCCCCAATGAAACTCCTAACCTCATAAATATTAGCAGGCACCAAATATTTCATTATGGCCTCCATCTTGGCAGGATCTATATTCAGTTCTCCTCCACCTATCACATACCCCAGATACACCACATACTATTGTGAAAACTTACACTTCATGAGATTTGCAAGCAACTAGTGCTTCTTTAATATCTCTAACACCTGCATCAAATGTGAGATGTGCTCCTCCCAGACATCACTGTATACTAGTATATCATCTAAATAGACAATAACAAATGAATCTATAAAAGGGAGTAGTACATCATTCATTAATATCATAAACATAGTTGGTGCATTACATAGGAAAAATAGCATGATAAAGCACTCATACAAACCTTGCCTAGTTTTGAAGGTGGTCTTCTAGATATCTTCTTCTTTCACTCGAACTTGGTCATATCTAGAATTTAAGTCCAACTTGGTGAATCACTTTTCTTGTTGCAACTGATCCAACATATCATCTATTCTGGGTAGGGGGTATCTATTCTTGAGAGTGTTTATTTTCAAGGCCCTGTAATCTATACACATCCTCTAAATCTCGTTCTTCTTTGGCACAATGATGATTGATGACCCACATGGTGATGTACTCGATCACATGATACCCTTTTTCAGTAGCTGCTGCAACTTTTTCTTCACCTCACTTGCTTCTATAATAAATGGCTTGTACAAACCAATGTTTGGAAATGGAGAGTTCTGAAATAGGTGGATCATGCCCCACTTCCCTCTTAGGTGGTAACCCTCTAGGATCTCAGAACACATCGATCTATTCTTATAAAGACTCTTCTAGTTGTTGTTTCTGTTTCTTATTACACCCTCCAAGGATGACTTGCCTCTTACTGATTCTTCTACAAACTGATTTTCTCTTAAAAACAATAAACATACTTCTTGCTGTAATTGATCAATTTATTGGCTTGGTTGGCACTTACTAGCGAAATTTCGACTTGCCTTTGTGCACATTGATGATGAACAATTTTCCATCCTTGATGAGCTAATACTGGTTGGATCTCCGCATGAATATTGCATCTCACATATACATGTAGGGATTCCAAAATACGACCACATACATCAAGGGAAACTACATCTAGTTCTACTTTATCAATAAAATCAACAATGATGGAAAATGTATGTTTTCACTATTTTGTTACCTTCAACTCTGCATTTTTATTTACACATGCCAGTGGATACGGGTTTGGATGATCATGAATTTCCAACCCTACTTCTTGACCAACTCTACTGCAATGAGATTCAGCTACAATCCTAAGTCAAACATAACATCAATCTTTGTCTTCTTAACCTGTATTTTTATATGGAAGAGCTTGGTCATTTCTTTCTCTTCCTTTTGGTGAAGGATACTCAAATTAACCTCCTTCTGGACCGAATTATAGGCAATCTTCTCATCCACGTCTGAGTTTCTTTCAATTTGGTTGCTCGAATCAGTGGCCATGAGATTCTTTTCATCATTATATTTCTTTTTGTTCTTTGGGTTTAGCTCTGGAAGCAAATTCTAACACTTCTTCTCTATATGGCCATCAACGTTGCAGTGGTTGCTGGGATATTTTCACTGGTGTGTTGTGGCTTTCGTCTTTTTATATTTCCCCTCTTTTTTCTTTTTCTTCCCCTCCTTAAAAGTGTATTTTTCTCCTTATGCTTCGATCCACTTGATTGTGCTCCCTTTAGGCCTATGTTCTCCAAGTATTGTGCCTTCACACAAGCCTCGTCCACCAATTTGAGCTTGAACAACATCACTTGCTCTAGCAGATGGCGGTGTAGTCCCCCCAATTAATTGAGGAGAACATTTGGGTTATTTGGGGAGATACTTGGCATTATAGCCATCTTTCTAAACTCCATGGTGTACTCCATCATGCTTTTCCCCAACTCTTGTCTAAAGTAGTGCCACTGAATCCACTGGCTCTTTACGTACCCAATAGGGTAAAAATATGAATTAGTGAGGGTTTTGAAGTCCTCCCAATTAGTCACTGGAGGCTCTCTCTGAAACCTCAGGGTCTCCGTGTGGCTCTCCCACAAAGTGAGGGCATGAACCTCTAATTTCAGCTACGGAAAGGAAATATTTTTTCTTCCTCAATTTGATGGATGTTGAAATACACTTCTAGTTGCTCTAACCAGTGATTCATATGTAGAGCGC
This sequence comes from Pinus albicaulis, assembly GCA_034641835.2. Lineage (NCBI taxonomy): Eukaryota > Viridiplantae > Streptophyta > Pinopsida > Pinales > Pinaceae > Pinus > Pinus albicaulis. The sequence continues at coordinate 26,927 of JAXQQM020058637.1, forward strand.
CGACCTCACCTTCGTACAGCTTGATATAGACCTTTTCTTCTATTTTAAACAAGGATTGTGATTGATTCACGACACGTGAACTGGTTTGATATTTTATGGGTTCTTTCTTCAACTGATTCTCAGTTTCTTCCTGATCTTCTGATCCCCCTTTTGATTTTCCCTCTACATTTGAACCCCCATCTTCTCCAAATATCCTAAGGTTATTGCTCAGGGTCACCATGAGAATATTTATATTACATTTTATATCAACAACTTGTTGTTCTAGTCCAGAAAATTTCTCCTTTGCAGGATCACAAATGTTATTCACGTATTCGTCAGCCATGATTAGGGTTTTACAACTTTTGGCCCAATTGATCTAGATCCCATGCAAATATCCACAATATTCCCAAATAAACCTGCTATGATACCAATATTATCCATAAATTTCCATGAATATTCCACTGGTGATCTGGAATTGGAGAAGAAATTTTTCTTCCTAATAACTAGCCGTCCTCTAACGCTTTGCAAGTAAAAATGGGTCTTATTATATTAACAAGTTTTATGGTATCTTCAAGGATAATGAGTTAGTTTTCATGTGAAATGTAAATAAGCAACATATCATCATTTAACTTATAAAGGAAAACATGAAGAGAGACAACACATAATTTGGTGATGGAGTTCACCCCTCTTGGGCTACATCTTTGGGCCTCCTAACAGAACTAGAATTCTCCATAGATTCCAGTAATAAGAGAGTACATGAAACGTGTTGAAAAATGAGTGACTAGTTTCCCCTTCAAGGAAACATTCTCCCGCAAAGAACTACCACTATAAAAAACATTACCACCTACAATCAAAAAATAAAAGGGCCCTCACATCAAGACCCCGTACTCCATCTTAAAATGAGCATAACAAGTACAAAAATTCCACATTGAGGTAATAAAAGGGATATTTCCTTAAAAATAAATAATGAGAACATAAAAACATGAGCTGAACCATAGATGTCACAGATGTTGCAAATAACATATGAAGGCTGCAAAACCCCTATAAGGTCCTCTCCATGTTAAAAAAAAACCTTCAAAATTGCTCCAAACCATTGATTATCCCTCACACTCTGATCCAGGTGGATATCGATGGCCACCCACCTATTCCATTTGGACTCGCACCATCAATTCTTGTAGCTTTTCACTTTCAGCACAACTTACTATTTTTAGCAGGTTTTCGGGTCCTGCACTCCCGGAGCTGTTTTGGGGCCCTAATGATCTAGGTGGATATTGGTGGCCACCCACCTATTCCATTTGAACCCCCACCATTTTTTCTTTCCGTTTTTAAGTTGTAGCACAACTTACTATTTTTAGCAGTTTTTTGGGTCCTAAACTTCTGGAGCCGTTTGAGGCCCTAAACGATGCTTTTTTGGGAAAACTAGGAGAAGCATATTTCTAACGAGCTATTGAGCGCATAAAAAAAAGATCGGATGCCAAAGTTACATCCCTAGGAAGTTGAAACACCAATTTACCCAAACGGGACACACAGTTTTGGCGCTTCATCTCCTAGGGTTAGGTTTTTAGACGTTTCGAGTTTTACATTGTTTCTCAAAAATAAATAGGCATTTGAGCCTCATTGTAACACAGTGGAGGGGCCTGTAGCCATCACATCTCTTCTTAGAGATACACTACCAGTGCCCTCGCCCACTCATTTTCATTACGTCTCATTGTAACGCAGTTCAGAGGCCTGTAGCCGCCACATCTCTTCTCAGAGATAAGCCTACCAGCACCCTAGATGTTTATTTCTATTGTGGCTGTATTGTAACACAGTTCAGAGGCGTGTAGCCGCCACATATCTTCTCAAAGATAAGCTACCAAAGCCTTGTCTATAAGCATATTTTAGTAATTTGATTTTAATAAAATGAAGCATTATTTCTACTGCATCTCTGTGCTTATGGTTATATGTGTATTCTATTGTGTTCCTGCATAAATCTGGATCAGTGGTATCAGAGTGGTCTGATATTTCTCTATTTTTATTTGCATGTCCCCAATGCAGTCAGGGTATAAGGAGTTCGGGCTCAATCTGGTTGAATCGTTGCAAGATCAACCTCACAAACCTCGACGACCTCCCATGGCAGAAGGAAAGAAAGACGAGGGAGCAGGAGATCCTATCAAAATCTTGCTCGAGGAGGCCCTCGAGAAACATAGGAACGCGATGATGGATAAATTTGCCCAGATCCTTCAATGGCTGCCCACCTGCGACACATCTACATCTAGCACGTTTGCCAATAGGTCTGCGACATCTTGGACAAATCCAATACTAAGTTCAGCAAAATTTGCCCCTCATGGAGGAACTTAACGTAATAGGGACCATTGCTTCCTAAGGAGGGAGGAATGATCCAGGTGGATATCTATGGTCACCCACCTATTCCATTTGGACCCGCACAATCATTTCTTGCAACTTTTCACTTTCAGCACAACTTTATATTTTTAGCAGGTTTTCGGGTCTTGCACTCCCGAAGCCGTTTTGGGACCCTAATGATCCAGATGGATATTGGTGGCCACCCACCTATTCCATTTGAACCTCCACCATCAGTTCTTTCCATTTTTAAGTTGCAGCACAACTTACTATTTTTAGCAGTTTTTCGGGTCCTGAACTTCCAGAGCCATTTTGAGGCCCTAAATGACGTTTTTTGGGAAAACTGGGAGCAACATGGGCATATATGTTGATGTTTCTCACTCAAAAGTTGTATTCCTTGGATAAATATTTCTAACGAGCTATTGAGAGCGTCAAACAAAGATCAAATGCCAAATTTATGTCCCCGGGAAGTTGAAACACCAATTTACCCAAACGGGACCCACAGTTTTGGCGCTTCATCTCCTAGGGTTAGGTTTTTGGAAGTTTTGGGTTTTAAATTGTTTCTCAGCAATAAATAGGCCTTAGAGCCTCATTGTAACACAATGGAGGGGCCTGTAGCCTTCACATCTCTTCTCAGAGATACATTACCAGTGCCCTTGCCCGCTCATTTCCATTACGTCTCATTATAACGCAGTTCAGAGGCATGTAGCCACCATATCTCATCTCAGAGATAAGCCTACCCACGCCCTAGCTATTTATTTATATTATGGTTGTATTGTAACACAGTTCAGAGGCCTGTAGCCGCCACATCACTTATCAGAGATAAGCTACCAATGCCCCGTCTGTAAGCATATTTCAGTAATTTGATTTTAATAAAATGAAGCATTATTTCCACTGCATCTCTGTGCTTATGGTTATATGTGTATTCTGTTGCATTCCTACATAAATTAGAATCACACTCCAAGAATCAAACCTCTAAAATTCCTTCCAAAAGTGCTCCAATTAGTAAACAAAGGCTTCCATTGGATTCATAATGTCCAAAAACCCCTATTTGGGCTCTTCCTGGGCTTAGAAAGGAAAAAAAACTCATCAAGTTATGGCTCTCCCTAGTTTTTCCTGCTATTCATCTTCCAAATTGGATCAAATTGCAAAGAGAAGAATTTTATCCCTTTGATTAGCTCAAAAGATGACAAATTTTCTTGCATCTGGTGCATTCTGTCGCTTCTTTAATTCGATCAAGAAACCTTATGTGCCAAACCGGGGCCACATGGGCTCCATACGACCAAGGTTTGGGTCAACGGTTTGTCCCCACCAGCCTTGGCGCATTTTTCTTCGGGCAGTTGGTCAGGTGGGGTTGATGTCGCCAGGCGCTGGGGCTAACTGCCTGCCCCGCCGCGCTAGCCCCCAAGTCTTTAGCCGATGGTTACACGCAGAAAAAATGACATGGGGCCAGACCTAAAACTCTGCCCCAATCGCTAGACCTTACCTCCTCTGTATGTGGTCTCATGGACTGTAATGGAACCTGGGGCTAAGGCCTACAACACTACCCCCTTTGCCAAGCGTCTCAACCCTTCACACCGGTCCTGTGGGTTGTGCCATGACCATGGGACAAGGGCTGGTCCCCTCCACCTAAGTCTTCCCACGAAAATGCCAAGTTCCTATGGGAATGAACATGATCGTGGTCATGTGGAGATACCCGTGATCCGGGGTTGAGCTTAATACATATCCCCTCTCCTTTGCACTGACGTTGGTCCTGTGGGGTAATGCAATTGAGGGTCAGGGCTCACCGCCCGACCCCTCCTCCCAAACATTCCCATACATAAAGTTTAAATAGGTTTGGATGATTATAGGGGTAATAACTACCCGTAGAAGAATTGGTAAGGTGTTGGGATGTGTATTGGAAGGTCACCTGATCAAACCCTGTCGAGGCCATCCAAACCATAATAAAAAAAGTAGCCAGTGAGGAGACGCCACGTCGCGGCCTCCGATTGGGCCATGTGGTAGCCTCCCCTTAGGTCACCAAACATAAAAAGAACCAATCATATTCAACCACCTGCACCTATACACTCCTGAAACGTGGCGAGTTGTGGTTGGTCCCTTACACCCAGTTGGTATTGTTGATGTCATCATGACATCAACAGTACAAACTGCCTAGTCAATAGCCCAGTCAACCCACCTGCAATTTTTTTAGATATTGAGCCAAAAAATAACAACATCATAACTTTGTCATACTACATCGAATTGAGGCAATTCGTGTGTCATTAGAATTAGAACGACCAAAAGTATGACTTGATGTCGGTTTCAAAATATTTTGGGCACTTTCATTTTGAGCAAAATTTTGATCTTCGAATCATACGGATTTTGGACTCCAAAATTTTATCTTCTCCTAGTAAAGAAAATGAGGAAAAAGCTCAAAAATTTGCAAATCTCAATCCTTAATGTTCTATCTTCAATTGGTGCCTTCAAGCTCCAATCAAGGTACTCCACCTATCCTTTGCATGAATTCCTCACCTTCCTGCCAAGAAGCGAGCCACAACTCTTATCACCATGCAGGAATAAAAACATCGATGGAAGGAATTCGAACATTCTCTCCAAAACCATATTTCATGGCTCAAACGACTTCATATTTAAGTTCCCTTGTTGAAGATCAACTTGAATTTCCATCTTGGAAAACAAAAGTAATTCAATGCTTGCCATGCACTAATTCAACTTTTCTTTAATGTCCTCAAACTATGTTTGTACACAAAAGTACTATGGCTGCAATAATTCAATGACACAGTTGGCTTTGTCCACAAAACATATTAATTTCTTATACAATATTTATCAAATATTTCATTCACAACAAACTTCATCTTGAGCACTTGTATCGGCGAGTACATGACACAACTATAGACAAACTGAACGACATACACATGTTCATCCCAAAAATTCCTCTAACAATTGAACTTATAAACAAGCCAACATAACATGACATGTCAATGAAAAGAATACTTGTTGCAAATAGTGATTTTTATTATTTCAAGTTACAAAGTACCCAAAACTAGGTAATGAACAACAAGTATTTACAATTTACAAACCAACAAACATACAAATAATTTACCCAATCTTTTCCTTTCCTAGGCTTATGGGTTCTCTTTCTACATAGATTCTGCTTTGAAGGTTTCCATAGAAGAATATCCACCGAGTCATTAGGGGAATTTTGAGGTCTAAAATGGGCCTCCTAAGGAAATAATAAATTAATAGCTAAACCAATAAAATAATATTTATGAATTTTCAATTCACTTTTTGCACCACAATCCATGTAACCATAGTTAAATTCAATTCAAAAGTTGTACCAAAATAAAATTAATAAAAAAATTGTATTGATGCGACTATAAATAAGAATGAGCTTTTCAAGAAAAAATCATTATCATTGAACAACTAATGCATTTGTCCTTTGTACTTAAATAACTTAAAATACATTATAAATATAAATTTATAAATTCTTAATTATATTATATGTTATTAATTAAAATTTATATTATTTAAATTGTATAATAACATGTAATTAATATACTATATAAAAATAATATAATATAATAAATGTATAGGGATATGCATTATTTCTTTCAATAAATATGAAATGACAATAATATATTTTTATTCAAAAAGTGTGAAATGACATTTATTATGAGTACTTTACTTTGACTTTAAAAGTACTTAGAGCACTACCATGGTTAACCATGAGTTTTTATCCACCATTGAGAATATGACAAGTAAGTACCTTTAACTCAAGCAATGCCACCTCAACCATTAGGGATGATGTCATCCCCTAAAATGTGATTGGTTCTCATAAAGTGAATTTTGATTGTACATTTTCCTTAGGAAGCCCATTTTACACCTCAAAATTCCCCTAATGATCCTCTTTTCCACCTGTTTTTTTCCTTGCATTGGTTTGCATAACCTCTTTATCCTTCTTGGGACGAAGTTTCCAACACCTTTCATTCCCATGCCCATTCACGTTACAATGGGTATAAAAGTACTTTTCTTTCCCATCGACAAGGAAGTATTCAAACTTGATAGACGTTCTTCATGCTTGATGCCAAGAATTTGATCCTTTCTTTTTACCATCACCTTGTGTTGCTCACAATCAACAACACAATGGTCAAATGCATCACAAAAAGTGCAAGGCTACATGTCCCACAAATAATCAAAATTACCAACATTTGGAAAATTCCCATGACATTTATACATGTCCCTTAGGTTGTAACATTGATTATGTGGAGTGGACGATGACATGCAAAGTCCTTTGAAGCATTCATCTCTCTTGGGAGACAAATTTCCATTATCACTACCATCTTGGTGTGACATATCATCATCTAATGATTTATTTTTCTCAAATAGTTTAGAAAACTCTCCAAACTCTTTATGACCATATCCCAATCCTTGATATCTTGGTCTCTCTTTCACCATGATAGAATTAGGATTAGTGATTCCTTGGCCATTGATTTTGAGGCCTCCTCCTTCATAACCCATCTGAACTCATTATAGGAAATTTCAGCCTAAAAGTGGCCTCCTAAGGAAAAATAATAAAATAATATTTAAAATAATAAAATAAGAGGTATGAATTTTGGAGGGAAAACAAAAAAACTATTTTTTTTAGTTGTATTTTCGACTTATATCCTTATTGGTTTACTCAAATTTCAAGTTTAGACACTTATTAGATGCAAAATTAAATTCTACATCCAACGAATACCCATTATGCATACTTTTGAGAGGACCCACATTGATAAAAATTGCAGACACATTAAAAAACATGTTAAAACACGTTTTTTCAATGTATCTGCAATTTTTATCAAGGTGGGTCTTCTCAAAAGTATGCATAATGGGTACTTGTTGGATTTGGAATTTAATTTCACATCTAATGTGTGTCTAAACTTGAAATTTGAGTAAAACTATAAGGAGATAAGCCAAAAATACAATTAGAAAAAGTTGTTTTTCTTCTTTTCCCTCCAAAATATTTACATGTACCTCTTTTTAAATTTAAAGCATATTGATTCGTTTAAATATTCTGACATGGAAATTACATGAAAAATTCATGGGCACTTTAAGGCCAAAATTTCTTCTAATGAGAAACTTCATACCAATGACTTCAATATGTTGTTTAAAGCCTGAAAAAGATGTGTTATTAACATAAACTGAAGGATTTGAACTAGAGATATTGATTAAATCCTTGGATTTTCCACCCATATTTTATGTTTTAGATGTTGATGATGAATTTAAAGACGACTCAAGCCACCCACTTTTACCAATAAACATATAATACGAATCTTTAATATACTGAAAAAACTCAAAAGCGTCATTCTCCACATAGGGTCCATAACTTGTGTTTGGACCATGCCCACAAATTGGCTTCACTTTGGAGGTATTATTTGTTTCTTCTGGAGTGAAACTTTCACCAACTTGTTCCTCAAGCACATGCTGCAGCTAAAGGATAATATGTCTCTTCAATAAGCTCAAACATTCTCCTCAATTCAACATTCTCCATTCGTAGAGGAAAGTTCATATCCTCTAGCTCTTGGAGACTTTCCAGCTTCTTGCCCATACTTGCAACTTGGTCAGAACCTGCTCTGACACCAATTGATATGGAATTGGAGAAGAAATTTTCCTTCCTAAAAACTTACCATCCTCTGTTGCTTTGCAAGTAAAAATGGGTCTTATTATATCAACACGTTTTATGGTCTCTTCAAGGATAATGAGTTAGTTTTCATGTGAACTTTAAACAAGCAACATGCCATCATTTAACTCATAAAGGCAAACATGAAGAGAGACAACACAGAATTTGGTGACAAATTTCACCCCTCTTGGGATACATCTTTGGACCTGCTAACACAGCTAGACCGCTCCATAGATTCCAGTAATAAGAGAGTAAATGGAATGTGTTGACAAATGAGTGGCTAGTTTCCCCTTCAAGGAAACGTTCTCCTATAAATAATTCTCACTCTAAAAAACATGACCACCTAAAATCAACCATGAAGCAGTCAACAAGAAAATGGCTCTCACATCAAGACCCTGTACTCCATCTGAAAATGAGAATAACAAGTACAACAATTCCACATTGAGGTATTAAAAGAGAGCTTTCCTCAAAAGACATAATAGGAAAAGACAAACATGAGTTGCACCATAGATGCCACAGTTGTTGTAGATAACATATGAAGGCTGGAAAACCCTTACAAGGTCCTCTCCATGCTAAAAAATCCTTCAAAACTGCTCCACACCACTGATTATCCTTGGAACCAAGACTCAAACCTATACAAATTCATTCTAGAGGTGCTTCAATTAGTAAACAGAGGCTTCTGTTGGATTCATAATGTCCAAAAACCCCTATCTAGCTTGTTCTTGGGCTCAAAAAGGTAAAAAATCATCAAGTTATGGCTTTCCCCAGTTTTTCTTGCTATTCGTCCTCCAAATTGGATCAACCTGGAAAGAGAGAAAAATTTTCGCCCTTTAATCCAATCGGAAGGTGAAAAATTCACCCTCATATGATGCATTCTTTTACTTATTTAATTAACCCAATAACCCTTATGCGCTAAACCATGGCCACATGGTCACCATAAGACCGAGGGTTGGGCCAATAGTTCGCCCCCGTCGGCCTTGACGCCTTTTTTGTTGGAATAACAATTGCCGTTAGACCAAAACCCACAGGTATTAGTCTCCGCTACAATCGCCAGAGTTAGGATCCACGAGAGGCGGTTAGTCCATGTCACGAAACACACGGGGAGTGTTGAACCCAATGTCCAACAATCTCCCCCCAACGCGAGCCGGGTGAGTTTCGAACTCGAGACCTTTCGCTCTGATACCACTTGTTGGAATAACAATTGCCGTTAGACCAAAACCCACAGGTATTAGTCTCCACTACAATCGCCAGAGTTAGGATCCACGAGAGGCGGTTAGTCCATGTCACGAAACACACGGGGAGTGTTGAACCCAATGTCCAACATTTTTCTACGATTTGTTGTTTATGTGGGGTTGATGTGGCCGAGGGTCAGGGCTAACCACCTTCCCTCACCACGATAGCCCCTGAGTCTTTATTCAGTGGTTATGCGATGAACAAATAACCTAGGGCCATACCTAAAACTCTACCCTTGTCGCTAGCCCTTACCTCCTCCGTCCATGGTCACATGGATTGTAATGGGACCCAGGGCTAGGGCCTACGACCCTAGCCCCTCCGCCAAGTGCCTCAACCATTCATGCTGATCATGTGGGTTGTGCCATGACCATGGGAATTGGGCTGGTCCCCTTCACCTAAGTCTTCCTGCGACAATGCCAAGGTCCTATGGGAATGCACATGAATAGGGGCTGGTCCTGTCGGTGCTTCTTTGATCTGTTCGCCTCCGTCATGGTTGTCTGGAGATACCCATGACTAGGGGATGAGCTTAATTCCTAGTCCCTCTCCTTTGCGCTGATCATGGTCTTGTGGGGTAATACAACTGGGGGCCAGGGCTCACCGCCCAACCCCTCCTCCCAAACGCAACCATACATAAAGTTTAAATAGTTGTGGAGGAGTATAGGGGTAAGAAATACACGTGGGAGAGTTGGTAAGGTGTTGGACTATGTATTGGAAGGTCACCTGATCAAACCTTGCCGAGGCCATTTGACCCATAAATTTTTTTTTAGCCTGTGTGGAGGCGCCACGTGGCGGCCTCCGATTGGGCCATGTGGCAACCTCCCATTGGGTCACTAAACATAAAAAGAACCAATCAGATTCAACCACTTGTGCCTATATGATCCTGAAACATGGAGGGTTTTGGTTGGTACTGTATTCCTAGTTGTCATGCTAACGTCATCATGACATCAGCAACCTAGTAAGCTCACTTGTAAATTTTTTAGCTGATGAGACAAACAATCACAACATCATAACTTTTTCATATGACATTAGATTGAGGTGATTAAAGTGTCATTAGAATCAGAACGACGAACACTACAACTTGACATTGGTTTCGAAAGATTTTGGGAACTTTCCTTTTTGAGAAAATTTTTGATCTCCGGATCAGCTTGACAGTTCAACACAACATATATGATAAAATTATATTTAAAATATGATATTATACACTATTATAGTTTTATTATATATCTAGATCTGTATATTTGTAGAAATTCCTTGTATATTCAAACTAATAATTATAATTTACTAAAACAATAGTCTTGAATCTACTCTACCAACTACGGAAACATTTAAACGATCACGAAATCACTTAGCATACAAGAGAAAGAGTTCAATAAATACATTACATAATGATTTTATGGGGAAATCCACAAATAAAAACCTCGCTATCTGTATATTTCATTATTCAGAAAATATGAAAAGATTACAATGCTTTTCTCAAGCCCGAGCAACCTCTGCACTACCTCTATCTGTCTCACTGCTTCCTAGACAAGCTTAGGTCAATACTTAACCAATTTTGTGCTAGACCAAGTACCTATTTCCTTGCGTTGTTTCCTTGGGTAATTACCCTCTATTAATTAGGTAAATCCCCATCCACAAGTATGCAATCCATCAAGGGCCCTCCTCTGACTGCATGCACCACCTATAAAATTTGGATGATTATACAACTGATAGTACACTTCCATTGAACTCCAATATTAACTGGGTAACTCTCATATCTGAAATGCATGAGTTATTTATGGATGATTTATCAGTTAACTGCTTGATCACTAAGTGTGGTTCAAGTTCAAGTTCCACACTTTGACCTCTCACTAGTTCCTCCAATAGTTGGAACTAGTTAAACTAAATTTAACTCAGATAAACTAAATTAATTAATCACAACTCAAAATAAACTCAACCATGGATCCTAATAAGTAGGAACCATTCTACATGACTCAAGTTAGACCCTCAACTCGAATTAATTGAACCAAATAAGTCAAGCTAACTTAGTTAACTCGTACAAGTTGCCATGAGATGTGGAAGTACAATTTTCTTCTAATTTAATTTAAGGGAAAATTAAATTATAATTTTTTTTTCCCAATCTCAATATTTCTTGTTTCCATTTTCAAAACTCCCTCTCAACTGTTGAGATTCAAAAATATGATGAAGCTTAGTGAAAATCAGTCACCTTCACTAAGTGGGCCCGCAGACTATTTTTAGGTGTAAGTTATTTTTTAGGCTATGTCTATTTTTAGACATGGTGATAATATTTTAGAAGTTGCAGGATGCTATTTGTGGATGGTTGGTCAATTTGGAAAAATAGATGAAATTATATTTTTAGAAGATTGGGCGAAATCTATTTATAGATCGTCGATCTAAAAATAGATGTGTCAATTATTATTAGCCCTTAATAATAATCAGACTCTAAATATCAACTTATTCTCTTAGAGCACTTTATTTTAGTATACACATTTGGAAAATCAGTGGGCTGAAGGAATTACGCAATTCCTAGGGTTTACTGGTGGTTCATGCATGGAGGAATCAGTTAGAACTGAAGTGGCAAAGTTATGACAGAGTTGGAAGAGTAGTTCATGGAGTTGTTATTCAATTTAACTCAGTTAATGGAGTTAAACTTAGTTGAGCTAGTTGTATCTAGTCTAACTGAATGATACACTAGTGAGAGTGGAGTGAATTGATTAGTTAATTAATTCACAAATACTAAATCACTAATCATCTGAACAAATACATCAGTTAACTACAGTGCATGTCAGTTCCAGTGTAGACCCAGTGGAGAGGTAGGTGAAAGGGTGAGATGGACTATCTGTTATGACTATAGTGATGCATTGATTGCATCACACACACATTGGAGTTTCCAATGAGGATTGCGTAGTCAAGGCAAGGCCAATTCAAATTCTTTCAAGGGTCTTCTTCAGTAGGGATTGCGCAGTGGAGGCAGGCTATCAGGTGGCAAGAAATCAGTGCATGGATTTTCAGATTTCTTCATGTTAGTGTGTGACGATTGATTGTACTGAGAGCTTGATGTACTAAGATTTGTATGAGATTGTTACATGATATCCATGATACATAATATATGATAGCTGGGGTTTTTAGCTTCAGGATTTCCCGTTAAAAAACTGTGTTATATGCGATTATTTTTATTGCTTCATGTGTTTGCAATTGAGTTTAAATTTCCGCAAAAGATTAACAGTGGAAGGATTCTGTATTTAGCAAGAAGATAAATATTGTTAGATCAGGAGAATCTGGATATATACAGGCATATGTTATATAATTTCTACATGGTATCGGAGCAGTGTTAATTCTTGAAAATTTCAATTGTGAATAATGTTTGAGTTTGTGATGGTGGACAATTCGAATTTGTTGCAGAAAATTCTTGGTGCGACAGTTGAGTATACATTGAAATGTATTTCAATGGGTTGCGATTGGAGTATTCCCTTGAGAGAAGATCAAATTACATAGCCTGGAATGATAGGATGGAGGCGGTGCTAGAAGATAATGGACTGAAGGAGTTCATCGATAGCGATGTTCCTAAGTCGGGTTCTAGCGATGCTGCATTACTTGATGCATGGAAAAAGAAGGTAGCAAAGACAAGAAGAATTCTGTTGGAAGGTGTGAAGGACCATATTGTGTCCAACCTTCATGGGAAAGCCACTCCATTTGCAATGTGGAAGGCTTTGACATATTTGTTCCAAAGCAGCAGTGACCAGAGGAAGTTGGTGTTGAAATATAAGCTCAGAAAAATAAAAATGGAGAAGGGCGACAGTATTCAAAAATATCTCATGAAGTTTGTCCACTGTAGGGATGAACTGGGAAGTGTGGGGATTAATGTTGATGATGATGACTTGGTGAGATTGGCTCTCCTTGGGCTTCCTAAGAGTTGGCATAGATACGAAGACTTTGTCAATGGTCAGGATAAACTGCTAGGTTGGGAGCGACTTTGGTCGGATCTTGTGCAGGAGGAGATAAGGCGAAGTAGCAGGGATGAATCTTCATCGAAGAATGAAGATGAGGAGAATTGCACTTTGGCTGCCAAATAAAGGCAAGGGAAGGGGAAGAAATTCCCTTCAAAATCTGAGGCTAAAGGCAAGAAGCAAGATTATTCCAAAGTGAAGCTTTTTCACTATCACGAACATGGGCATTTCGCCACTAACTTCCCATAGAAGAAGAAGAACAAGAAGGTTGCTGGAGCTACAGTGGGTGAGGCCTTAGCCTCACAATTTGAACTTGATTTATCTTTGATCACATGCTTGGTTTCAAGCGCAATGGGATCAATGTGGTATCTTGATAGTGGTGCGTCTTTCCATATGACGGGAGACAAGAAATTATTTAGTGACTTGGAGGAGAAGGACCTCCAAATGCATAAATAGATGGGCGACGATGGTTGATACAGTGATACCGGCATTGGGACCATTACCTTTGAGAGGGAGTCAGGTAATCCATTTCTGTTGAAAGATGTTATGCAGGTTCCAGGTCTGAAGAAAAACTTGGTCTCGGTCGCAATGTTATAAGGCAAAGGTTATGACATTGTTTTTAGCGATGGAAAAGCTTTCTTGTGACATAAAACAACAGGTAAAACCAATAGGATAGGGATTCAAGTTAAGAATCTCTACAAGCTGGAGGTAGATGGCTGCGCTGCAATGATGGGAAAAGCAGAAGAAGTGGTGAGCCAGGATGAGGGCGAATTATGGCACAGGGGATTGGGCCATCTTCACCATGGCACTTTGAACATTTTGCAGCAGATTTCTACTGGACTTCACAAGGGTACTCTTTTGCAGTAAAATCAGTGCAAGGGATGTACTATGGGTAAGTTTTTGAAGACCACCTTTCATGAGAAGGAGAACCGTGCTTCGGTGATCCTCGAGAGAATTCACATAGACGTGTGTGGACCTTTCTCGGTTGCTTCAACAACAAAACACAAGTATTATGTTATTTTTTTTTATGACTATTCTAGTAGATGATGGATCTTCTTCATGCGGAAGAAGATCGAAACATTATCAAAGTTCTGTGAGTTTAAAGCATTGGTGGAGAAGGTGTCGGGGAAGCAAGTGAAGGCTCTACGGAGCGATAATGGTGGTGAATATATCTCGAACGAATTCAAAGAATTCTGTAGAAAAGAAGGAATTTGAAGAGAACTCATAGCACCTCATAACCCACAGTAGAATGGGGTCACGGAGAGGAAGAACAGAACTATCATGGGTGCTGCACGAGCTATGCTTGAGAGGGAGCTAGACTTGCATGCAGAGGAGGAACTGGCAATTTCGGAAGATGAGCCTCCAGATGTGGATCAGCCACAGGAGGAAGTTCATGGAGTGGAGGAGTCCACTCATGCAGAGCCAAACATCAGAACTAGCAGGAAAAGTACCACAGAAGCTGAGAGAATGAAGCTTGATGCGGCACAGAATGTAGGAGTTCCTACATCACAATGCAGACAGAGACATTCACCTGACCGATTTACTAGATACATGGATCTTATGAGCAAGTGTATCATGACAGAGCCATCTTCTTTCGAAGAAGCAGTGCGGGAGCTGTTAAACGGACAAGAGAAATCTCCCTAGTATCCTAAGGATATCTAGAAACAAACAGATAGATGTAGACCATTTTCTCTAGACTATTTTGCTTATGAATTATTAATTAACGATGGAGACATGCTCCTACCTGAAGTCCAACACTTATTCGATCTTCAATCCAGTCGCTCCAAAAGATATCAAACTAGCATGTAAGATCTGCAATCAAAGACAAGCGAAATGGATCAAAAGCATCTACGAGATATGATAATTCAAAAGCATAAATCTATCTTGGTGATCAAGGAATCCAAGAATTAAATTATCCAAAAGATACATGAACAACTTAATGAGAAAATAGAATCCATTTGTATTAACTTTGAATAAAAGAAGAAACCTTACAACCGTGATGCCTTGATGTTCGTACAGGTTCTTCCAGTGTCCTGAATAGTCGTTTTCCTCAGTTTGACAAGACTCTGAGTCTCTTTATCAGCATAAAGCTATGTCCATGAGTTTGTAATATCTCTCATGCCAATGATGCAGAATATGGAGAGTATGTTCACTCAGCAATTCCTATCAAAACTATTGAGTTCTAAGTACTCTTTCCAAATCAAGAAGCAAGCACTCTAAACTCCCTATATGCTAAGTATTAAGTACAATCTACCCTTGAGACTGAAGCTTGGCCCCACCTAAAATGAGATGGGATGTAGTTTCCTCACCATGCAAAAGGAAGGGATAAAGCCCTCTCATCATGGGATTTTAGCTCCAAAAACCAAGGGATTACTCCATTCATGAAGGGATAATGGTTCATGAATGGAAGGGGTGAAGCTCGACCAGAT
>JAXQQM020061921.1:0-52464 GCA_034641835.2 Pinus albicaulis
GGGAACATGACCCTATTCCTTTGTACAAGAATCTTCAGCACCTGCTTCCCAGCATCATACATTCAAACAAATAACAGAAATAGATCTCTCAACTTCTTAAGAATGAATGTACTAAACACATGCAGCGTTAAGGAAACATAATACTCAATAAACTACAGAACTGTGTAACTGGTGTTCAGCAAACAGAATTAAAGTAAAGTGCGAATAGCATAAAGAAATTAAACAAACTACAGAGACAGTCGGGTGAATCTTGTGAGGAAGGCGGGCCCTTTCCCTCTCACAAGATTCCCCAGGGAAAGAATTAAATTGGAGCGCTCAAAAGGAAATTTTATTCATCTGTCAAAAGAAATGATACATTACAAATGGAGCCTAGCTCCAGTTCTCTCAAACACAATGTTCTCCTGTAGCTTTCAAACTCGAACCCCCTTCTAATGATGATGTCTCCTCTTTTTAAAGAGGAGACATCTCTTACAATTACATGAGAGCAAATCTACGTTTATCCCGAATCTGTTCTTCTTTCTTAAAACAGGCTATTCTGTTCTTCCATAAAAATATATTGTTACAACAGATACCAAAAGAGTACTATCTTCAGAATAATCCGTGTAACCACGTCTTCATGTTGTTGCCATTGTGTCCCACTGGGGCAATGTTTTTTCCAGTGAATCGCTTAAAATTACGCATAGTGGGCGGAATTTATTTGTCGGCCGTCAAGCTTGAAGAATCTCGAGTCGTGCGTGATCAAGCTTGAAGAACGGAGTCGATCGCTTCAAGCAACGGTTTGACTCGCTTCAAAGAACGTTTCCATTGTTCCAAAGACATCATATATAACTTATCTCGCTTTATCTTTTAGACTTATGTTAGCAACAATCTACTTGATTAATGATAAAATATAGATAAATATGGAATTATATGTAAAAATGATTAAACATTATAATAAAGAAGAGGATTTTATATACCTTGGGATAAAGTAAATGAAAATGATGATGGAACTTTTAAACATGGTCATAAAGGTAGCAGTGGTGTCAAAAGCATATAGTAAAAATGATACATAAAAAGAGGTCCCTAACAATTTGGAAAAACTAGATCTAGATGCTAGTGTAGAATTCCATGTGGAGGTCACATGGAGCCCACATGAGCATTTTTGGACCCTAAAATAAGGCAAGTGCTAACATGAAATGATGATGTGCCATGATGATATGGAAGGAAAAACATGTTATTTGAGACATGGCATGCTAAAATGATGTTGATATGTCTAGTTGATGTGGCATCTAACACATTGTTGATATGCAAGTTGATGTGGTAATGTGACATGGCATGGTAATGAAAATGAGTTAATATAGTGGTTTAGATGTTTCCTATTGTGGCAAGGGACACTGAATCCAAATATTTGGAAATACATAGTCCTGTGAAATGAGCTTCTTAGGGGATTTTTTCGATCCAGACGGATTTGAATAAATTTGGAAAGTTTGAAAACATGAATATCTAGTTAAGTAGGGATTTGAGCACATGGACCTAGTTGACATGGTACAAGTTACTGAGTATTGAAGTGATGTAGCAAAATCGAGGTGGAATTAGCTATGTGGAAACCAAGATAAAGGTGACATAGATGGTCAAAGGTTATGAATAACTAATATGCTAAGGTATGGTGATTTATTAAAAGGGAAATTTAGAAAATTTCCTAATCTAGATGGATATATAACTTCTAAATGACCCAAATGAATCCAAAAGTTTACATATCTGGAAAAAAATCTAAAGCAAGGGATTCTTGAAAATAATGGATCTGGATAAAAGTGGTGGGTTGACATACCCCACCTTAAGGACATGGCCCTAGGTTATGTCGACACATGGGTAGGGACTACCACATGTCTACCACATATAAATGAAGTGGCATTGTATGATAGGTACATGGCAGAAATGGTTGACACATGGAAATAGAATTGATGCTAACATTGTGCTTGGAAGTGCATAAAATGGGCATATATTTTTTCCCATAGCTTAGATTATGATGAAATTTATATCATTGGAAAGTTCTTGGTGAGCATAAAATGATGGTGATCTCAAAAAGGAGTTTTAAGGTAGTTGAAGAGGAATTTTGATAAATACATCTCCATATAGTAACCTTGGAGGCTAGTTCTAAACATGTCATTCCATTAAAAAGGAATTGAGGAGGTTTGGTGTCATTATAAAGTGGTATCAAAGCTAAGGCTCAACATTTGTGTTGAATCAGATTAGGAGAGTGAGATGGGTTTTAGTTAATGTTTTCTATAATAAAATTAGTGAATTAAAATCTACTTGATGTATCTAACCCAACGTTGAGTGTGATGTGCACCAACGGTAGAACACCAATTTTAGGCCAACATAGGCCAATGCATGTGTAACTAAGGAAACCAGATATACTGAATTTTTATTTATTTATTTTCCTATGTTAACATTAATGTGTTGTTTCAACACAGAAGAAGAAATATAATAGTAAGAAAGGAATGCTCAATATAATGGTGTAATATAGTTTGGATAATAATTCACACAACAAAGAAAATGAATCAAATGAAAGAAAAGTGGGTGAGAGCCCCACTAATCAGTTGGAAACAATTGGAACTTTGAGGATGAAATTCAAAGCTATAAAGAAGATAACTAAATGATTATTAAATCCCAAGAGAAGAAAGAGGAAATAAATGTAGTATTGTTATAAAGAATATCATATTTACAAAGTTAGAGGCAATGTGAACTAACTACTAGTATGTGGACAAGCATAAGTCAAATAAGGTGCTTAGCCCATAAAAAATTCAGAAATATGGGCTAGCAACCAACATTACAAGAAATTTGTTTTCAAGGAAGAGGCATAAGAATGTCAGGAGGTAAAAATTTAGTGAGGACACCTTAACAAACACCTTTGGTGAGGAAATCAACAATTTAGACAAATTGTATAGCACAACCAAATCAGTGTTGCACAAGAAGATGAAGAAGAAGAAGAAGAAGAAGAAGAAAGTTCTTATAAGGAGTTCCTTTCCCGGGGAATTAATAAAGGAAAAAAATCCTACATTTGATGATGAGGTTATAAATTTGAAGAAGTTGAACTATAACCACTTAGACTGAAGAAGTACTTTAGGGTACATAATCACTATGAAAACATGAAAGCCAGAACATACACATTCAACTTAAAGGGAGAATCTAACATTTGGTGGTGGGATCTCAAGAATGTAAAGGCATTCAGGAGAAGAGTTGACCTAGAGTAAACTTGAAAAGTATTCATGGGAAAATACCTATATGAAAGGTATTATGATGGAAAGATTAAGGAATATGGATGCCTATGTATTATGTTTATCGAGATGCTAAGGTATGTTCCTTAAATTAAATATGTGAAGGTGAAAATACAATGTTTTCTCATTGGATTACCACAATCCTCTCAATACTATATTGATTTCGATGAACCAAGAACACTTGTCGCAATATTAGGAAGGAAAAATATTGTTATGACTAGTCAAAGAACAAGATCAAATCCTAGACAACATAGACAAGGGAAGAGAAGGTTAGCTTTAAGAATAAAGGATCCAAGTTCTCACACTACAAGAATTATGGAAAAGGTGTCAAGTTTGATGTTCAAGTAAGGATTGAATACTATCAAAATGGTCTCGCTCAAAGTGGGGATAAGCCAATTAGGTTAGTAAAAGTAGAGGACGAAGAGCCAAAGAAAAATCCATTGAAGTGATGAAGGTGTAGGGAGGAGCACATGATATGAGATTTCCCTTATAAAATGCACAATGATAGGAGGATTTTAAATGTACAAAAGCCTATAATTGTTAATGATGTAGCTAGATGTATATTTATGCAAATATGGAAAATATACAAGCAAAATACCAAGCGTAAATGGTGGAAATGGAAGGTATAATAATTAAACATTGTATTTCAATTCTTATTGACCCCAACTCAAACATCAACTATCTTTCTCCACAAGTTGTTGTACCCTACATTTTATAGAAAAATAAGCATGCCAAATCTTGCTTAGTGCATATATCTACAAGAAATAAGAGGAAAGTTGTTAAATTAATTGAATATTTCCCGTTTCAAATGAGTGAAATGCACAATCAAGGCACCTTAAATGTGCTACCACTAGGTTAATACAACACATTGATTAATATGGATTAGTTGGTAATGCACAAGGAAAAAATTGACTTTTTTAATAAAATTTTAGAATGTGAAGATGGAAAGAGAAACCTAATATTCTTGTAAGGTAAGATAAATATGGTATTAGTCAAGTAGATTCCAATGTTACAACTTAAGAAATTCTACAAGAAAATATGAAAGCTATGTGCTAATTATGTAATAAATTTCGTTAAAGAAAATAAGTTACAAATATAGGATCATCTGGTGTTATAGGAGTATAGGGATGTATTTCTAGAGGAAATACCAAGATTTCCACCTAAGTGAGATATTAATTTTTCAATTGAGCCAATGTTAGGAGCAGTGCTAGTTTCTAAAATACCATATAGGATAAGCATGTCTAAGTTGGTAGAGTTGAAGTTGTAATTAAAAGAAATGTTGGGTAAGGGGTATATTAGGCCAAGTGTATCCACTTAGGAAACACCAACCTTGAGATTTGTGTAAAATAAATATTAGCAACCAAAAAAAGTAACTATAAAAAACAAGTACCCATTACCATAGATAGAATATATATTTGATCAATTGAGGGAAGCCGCAATGTTCTTCAAGATAGAATTAAGATCAAGGTAACATCAAGTCTTGATAAAAGAAGAATATATTCACAAAAATTCTCTCAGGACTAGGTATGATCATTATTAATTTGTAGTGGTACCATTTCAACTTATTAATGCACCAAATACTTTCATGTTCTTAGCAAGTACATAAACAATTTTGTTTTAGTATTTATTAGTGATATTTTGGTGTATTCCAAGAACAAGGAGGAACATGAGGAGAACCTCATGGTCATATTACAATGGTTGAGAGAGAATAAGTTTTATGCAAAATTTAACAAATGTGGCTTCTTCCAAAAGTTAGATTTCCTTAAAACCCAATAATTGATTCACAATTTTCTAAGTGTAAAACTAGAAATAAAAATAAAAATTGTTCCAGAAACTTAAATTGAAAATACATTGAATTTTCTAACATAGCATACATGATGGAAATTAATAATAAATCAAAAGAAAAACAAATTCAACACATAGAATAAAAGATATACTCAGGAAACCCCAACTCCATGGAAAACCTGCAATCTTTATGTGTCTTTTATTATATTCAAGAAAATGCCAATATTCAAAAAAATTACAGCAAGGGAAAACTCCGCTTTCATCACATGAAAATAACTAATCAACTTCCAAGATAAATATATCTCCCTTATGTGCACTCGATATACCAAATGGATATATAAATTGGCTTATACATTCCTTGTACAAATGCACAACTCTCTCTCTCTCTCTCTCTCTCTCTCTTTCTCTCTCTCTCTCTCTCTCTCTCTCTCTCTCTCTACGCACACATGAAATTTGAAGGGATATGTCAATGTTGTATAAGTTAGAGAGACTTAGACCTATGTTAATGTTGTCACTGAAACTCTGTGATTTACTAAAGCTCTAGTCTCTCCCTTTGTTGATCTGACACACACTACTTGTGCTCTTTGAAATGGCCACACTTATTTTATTTCCTCTTATAATTGAGACCTAAGCCCCTCCTTCACTCTCAACGACTAAGATTAGATCTTGGTGAAGGGTTGAGATTAAATCATAAGTTAACTTAGGGATTTTAAATTTTTCCTAAGTCCAACTTTAGGAATAATAAAGAACTTTTGATGTCTAAAATGGGCCTCCTAAGAAAAAAGTAAAACCAAAATAAAATTTATAATAACCAATAGGATTCAATATGACGATGTCAACCATGGGGGATAATTCACCATTTTTAGAGTAAAAAAGTGAAAATATTACAAATTTATAAAATAATAAAACTACTTTTTCAACTTGTATTTTCAACTAATCTCCCTAAGGTTTTACTCAAATTTTAAGCGCGAGTACTCACCAGGTGAAAAATTTAATTCCCCATCTAAGGAGTACCCATGTTGCATATTTTCGATGGACCCTGCTACACAAAAAATGAGAAATACATGAAAAACGTGATAGCAATCATGTTTTTCATGTATTTATCATTTTTCGTGTAGAAGGTTCTATGGAAAGTATGTAACATGGGTAATCCTTAGATGAGGAATCAAACTATACATCCAATGAGTGTTCGGACTCGAAATCTGAGTAAACCCATAGGGAGTTAAGTTGAAAATACAAGTTGAAAAAGTAGTTTTTTGTTTTTTCCCTCTAAAATTTGATGATGTAATCTAATCTTATTTCATTATTTCCACTATTATTTTATAATTTCCTTAGGAGTCCTATTTTAGACCTCAAAATTCCCCTAATGATAACTAAATAAATTAATATTATGATAAAGTGGTTGTATTGTAGGTCCCTCTGCTAAGGCTTATCACCTAGGAAAGTACAACCCTTACTGATCTACTCCAATAAACACTCCCTCTTAGAGAGTAAGGTGTTCTACACTGCACCCAAATTCTTGTTTATTTTTCCTAGTACTTCAGAATCATGTCTATGTCTAATCATGATCATAAACACAATGAAATACACACAAATTCAAGAACTTTGCCCAGTGGAAATGTAACAATATTGAATCAACAAAGTCCATACGAATTTAGATGATACAAAACTTTTTTATATCAAAAATTTAATAAAAAAAACATAGAGATCTTGTGCGAGTGATAATGGCCTTACAAAGCCCTAATACAAAGAAAAACAAGGCTTGAAGTTAACAATGTTTGACTTTCAATCTGACCAAGAACAAAGAAAAAATTAACAAACTTACTTGTTGATGATACACATTATGCAACAACCCTTTCAATTCTCTTTTTCACTAAACACTTGGTAGGTCTATTTCCACCTTTTTCTTATAGTTATTGGACCTTCAAAACCTCTACAAATCATCTTCTCAGAAGGGGTTTGTTGCTCCAAATTAATTACAAAATCAACTTCAACCAATTTTCCTTCTCACAATAAAGTTTCCCACCATATCACTATACAATTGGCTTCTAATAGAGGTCTGCAACTAATTGATGAAACTTCCCTTCAAATCACTATACAGTTGCCCTTAAACAATGTTTCCCAATCCAACATTCATTGAAATAATTTGTTACAATATCTCTCCAACCATCTACTTCATCAAATCATCCCTTATGACTGTCACAAGTCTTTCTCATCTACCCTAACTCCGTTTTCCTTGTTCACAATTTGAGGCTTATTTTGGCCTCTTGTAGGTCATAATTTACCATAGAGAACCACCACACCATTTTGAAGCCTTGTGGCCCTAATCAATAGAAAAGGCAGAGGAATTTTAGGCCTCTTTCAGTGGCTCAGTTTCCTTCTAAAAATGCAGAGCAAAATAGATATATATGAAAAATATTTTATAGCTTGTAACTGGCTAGAAAGAGCCCTAACTATGACACATAATTGACACAAAAAATTGAATTAGCTCCTTAAGAAAAATCAACTTCTCTTCAACAGAAGATAGACCATAAATGATGCTTCTCTCCAAGTTGTAGCAGTCCTGATGTTTTGCATCACTTCTTGGGATTAGTATGCTTCATAAGATGAGATGAAATGGTGTGTTCATACCTCACTTGGTCTCCCATATTTATAATTTTATATCATTTCCTTAGGTTCCCCCATTTTTTCATCAATGGTTCCCTCACACAATAATTTATTTTGGGTCTTTAGCCCACCAAATTGTGCCCAAATTCCACCATTTCGGTACATTTCCCACAAACCATAATTTTCGTGGGTAAAATACTCACAACCTAGTACCCTAATGGTTGTGGGAGCACCTACCAAGATACACTTCTCAAGAATCCCTCTTAAGGAGGAAGGTACTTCCACTACTTGGAAGTAACTCATCAACAACACTAGCCTAATCTCTAGTGTCCACCACTACAACACACCCTGTAGAATGAACAACACTATCCAATGTAGTGTTCTCACCACTAGAAGCTTCACACTTCTTCTTCTCATGATAGGAATTTATCCCATTTTACGGTTCCTTCTTGCTAGTTATAGAATTCTCCTTTCTCCCCACTGATCATGCGCTCTTTTTGGGTTCTGGATTCTCCATCTAAACCCATAAACTCACACTTGAACTTGAATCCCTCTAATTCTTAGGAATTTATTTTTCTCTTGATTTATGTGCTTTCCCATTAGCTATTTAAAATCAAATTAACTCAGAAAAATACATAAAACACAAATAATAAACCAAAGACTAAATATTGGTGGAAAAGGCTTCAGCCTCATCGCTTCCTCAAATGTTTTCTCATTATTAAAATAATGTAGTGTTACAATTAAATAGATAAGGAGACAATGTCTCAAGATAGTGCGTGCTATCTTGGACAGCTTGGTTGAGATACTTTCTCAACCAAACACACACCAATATAGGAGCTACCTAAACTAACTCCTATCTTAGAGGAACAACCGAAACTAAAGAGTTAGGCATAAATTTCTAATTTTTAATATTTAATTCATTTATTTTATTTTTGGATTTATTATTGTTTTATGAGAGAGGCTAACATTCCCCCTTCAATGATAAATCCAAAATAAGAACGAGGAACCATCTTCCAAGTTCTCATGTTGATCCTCAAAAACATTGCCTGAAAACTGCCAAAGCTAGATGCTGAAAAAACTACAATCTGAAGATACCATGAGTCAGCTACATATTTGATTCATCTATGAATTTCGCTTGAAAAACCCATCACGTGCCAAGTTGCAAAAGGATCCATTTGTCCTTTGCGTGAAATCAACATCCTTTGTCCACTGGAAATTTTTTTTGAACGCCCACTGGCTGATGATGTCAAAAAAAACTCTCTGTGCAACACTCCTACACTTGAAGGGGGGGAGTTTAGGAATAGTTCATAGAGAATTGTCTCTCCTTTTAGCTGAAAAAGGGGGGAAAATGTCAATGAAATTGACGGTGGATTTTATACTGAAAGTCTTGACAAAACCAGCAAAATCAGCCAGTGGGCATCAACAAATTCTCCAGTGGGCAGTCAACAGCAAAGCAGCAGTGAGCAATTTTCAATACAACAAAAGCAATAGAGAGTTGTTTTTGACATCATTAGGCAGTGGGCGTTCAAAAAAAAAATTCAGTGGACAAAGGATGTTGATTTCACTTGATTTTTTTACTTGAATGACAGGCTCGCTTGCTATGTGGCTTGAATGGCATGCTCGCTTGATTTGTTTCTTATTGCGCTTGCTTGGAATACTTGCTAGAGTTGTAGAACTTTCTTGCTTGAACTCTTGAATTCACGCTCGCTTGATGACGATCTCTTTTCTTGAACGTTCACTTGACTTGCTTGATTACTTCATGCTCACTTGAATGAATACTCATGCTCTCTTGCTTCAGAATTTGTTGGATCTCTTACTTGGTGAAACTTGTTTCTCTTGTTTCAAGTTTACTGGAACTCACGCTCGCTTGCTGTAGAATTCAACTTGCTTGATTGGTGTTAGAGTTGAACTTGTTTGGTTGCTGCAATGAACTTCACGCTGGCTTGCTGGATGGTTTGAACTTTGTACTGACTTGATGCAAATTTCTTGAATGAATACTTAAGCTCGCTTGCAGGAGATGTGAACTTGTTGCTTGTTTGCTTTAGAGTTAAAACTCGTGCACTCACTTGATTTTTCTTAAAGGAAGGGTGTCAAACATTGTCAAAATTGCACCCAAGAAAGCTTACAATGATTTTAATGATTCACTTAAAACATTCACTTTTCCTCTTAAAAAAAAAACATTTAGGTGTTGGTTTCAATTGAGAGGGCACCCTTACAATCAAACTCAATTTGAATTTGATTACAAGTTCTTAAATGTATTTGCAAGAATGTTGATGTAGACTTTGCTTTGAAATGCTGGAGTTTCCAGATTCATGAAATTGATTGTATTGAGTGAATTTTCTTGTTGAAGTAGAATGTTGATGTTGAGTATTTTTCGGAGTGACGCAAATGCATGTGTTGAGCTTAATTATCCTTCTTTGTAGCTGCTTTGCTACAGATGTTGTGCTTGTTTGTATTGAACTTTATGTATGTGTTAAATGAAATCATTTATGTGTCAAAACTAGACAAAAAGAAACAACATGAAGCATGCACCATCATCAACAAGCTCTTCATGTTCCTAAGATCCCCTTATTCAATTTCGGGTGGATCTAGGACACATTCACCACAAAAAATATATGCTTTATTAAAATTTGGAGTACATAATCTTGCAACTTCATAACATCTTCATGGAATCAAAGTTTCAAAAATTCTTGGAAGAAAAATGTCTTCAAAAACTGACTCAAGCTCCTACAACAATGAGCTTTCCTTTGAAAAATTGCTCACTCCAAACTTACAAAAAAAATCAGCCTTGTATCACTCCAAAAAATTGCTTCAACATTCAACTTATCACTCCAAACATTACAAAAATGTTAATGCACCTTATCACTCTAAATACTTTAAAAACAATCACCCTTCTTACTCCAAAATAATTCAAATTATACCTTTATAACTCCCAAAATAATTGGTATAACAAATCACCTTATTACTTCATAAAAATTTACTCTTTTAAAAATCCTCTGTGATCATGCTTTTCATGAAGTACTTGATAAAAAGTGATGAAAGGGTTTTTTTTTTTTTAATATGTAAGTTCTTCCTTTTTGTCTTTTTATTTTTTAAAAAATCCTAATCCTATACTCTTCACTCTTCTGAAAATATTTGAGTGTCACTTTTTACTTTGGAAAACTACGACCTTTTTTTTTTTAAACTTCGGAAAACCTTTTAAGCAAACTTGATGCACGGGTTGAGTTGGTTTTTGGTTTGGCCATATTGATTTTTTTATTTTGAAGAAGCTTAATCTGTTTTTCAGCGTGGATCAATTAAAAAAAAAACTGGCTTGCAAACTTCAATAGTTCCAAAGAATGAATGAGAGGCTTACCATTTTAGGTTGTTGACTATGATGGACCCATTGACAGAGATGCCCCCTGCACACGCTTTACCTTTATTGCGTGAAATTGATCTCAGTGAACTGAGAAGATTTTTGGAAGAAATCCATGACTAGAGCTCTGGAAAGAGTGGCTTCCTATTGGTCAAATATTTGAACACTGGGCGCTTTTGCACAAACGATTTTTTTTTTTTTTAATCTCTGCGTGTTGAAATTTGTTGCTGATTGAACAAGCTGAGAAAGTAGGTTGAGAAAATAGTATCAGACTATTCTTAAACAATTTAGTGCAAGCAGATATGGAAATTCATTTGTGGATGCCGATCATATTTTGAGGAGAGGATATCAGTGAGAACGCCACATTGTTCAACCTCTGGGTTCTCGACCAAAAAAGAAATAAATCGACGCTGGTGGAGTTGCTCCAGGACGGCTGTCCAGCGACAAGAAAGACACGATCGTGACACTCTTTAATCTCTGCATAAGGCACGAGAACAAGGACACTTTGGTAAAGGAATAAAGCTCTATGATTTTTCACTTAGGCAGGGAACGAAAGCAGTTCAAACAGTGGTATCACGACAACGAATCTACACAGATTTCTTCAACGAGCCTTAACAGCCACGTTCTGATCTGTAACAACACCACATGCAGTCATCCGTTGTGAATATCTACACTTTCCAATCTACACCAGTGGAATGAACAACACATTCCAGCTCTCTTTCTCGGTTCACTGTGGGCTGCAGGAATGAACATTCCTCTCCACGCTTATACGCTTCTAACAGATCACTTGAGATCATTCCAATCACCAGCCCATTGGAATTCTGGCACGTAGGTTGTTACTCCCTACTGCGTGTCGGAAAAGTATAAAGGCACAGATCCACGCAGTCTCCAAACACTAGCCTGCTGCAACGATGAAGTAGAGATGTAGTTATTTGTGTGGGATTACCACATGGATGATGTGGAATGTTGTTTCATCTTACTTTCTAGAAATCGACTTTGATATGTAATAGTCACACAGCATATCCGCAACCAGTAAAAATCATACACAAATACCACAACGATTTCATATATGCTCCAATCGAGCTCATAACATCGACTATAGAAGTAAATGGTGCATAGGTCCGAAATAGAAATTATAGAAAAAAATACAAATGCCAGATGCGCATGTAGGACTAATTCATTTAATGATAGAGAGAAGCTATGTTTTGAGGTTACAAGTGCACAAAAAAATTGGCTGTTGCAATTGCATGTGATAAAGCTCTACCTACAAAATTCTTTCTCGAACTATAGCTTAGAAACATTTCTGCAGCTTCCAAATTATTCCTGCACACCCATAGAAATTCACTTAAAGCACTCTGGGTGCAGAATGGATACAACCCGCATGCTGGCCATTAAAAAATGTTCACAACATTTTTTGACCGCAAACAAGAAAGGGTTGAGAATAATTTATCTACCATCAGTTTGCGTGAGGAAGGCTCCTCAAAATAATTGGAGTAATCTGGCTAGTATGCATGGCTGAGATAAGCGTCAGCGTGATTGTTCCCTGTAGCAACGCCAATTAAGCTTGTGAAAAAGTACACGCTTTCTCGAGACGACTGCATTCATCACCCAGCTTACGCTAAGCTCTGATACCACATATTGAAAATCAAAGTAACTCAGAAAAAAAATTACATAAAACACACATAATAAACCAGAGACTAAATATTGGCGGAAAAGGCTTCAGCCTCATGGCTTCCTCACATATTTTCTCATTATTAAAAGAATGTAGTGTTACAATTAAATAGATGAGGAGACAGTGTCTCAAGATAGTGCGTGCTATATTGGACACCTTGGTTGAGATAATTTCTCAACCAAATACACACCAATATAAGAGCTACCTAAACTAACTCCTATCTTAGAGGAACAACCCAAACTAAAGAGTTAGGCATAAATTCCTAACTTTTAATATTTAATTTATTTTTGGATTTATTATTGTTTTATGAGAGAGGCTAACATTAGCCTGTATATACCACTCTCCCTAACTCCAATGATATCTCCAGTAGAGTTAGAACCTTTAGGTCTGAGTATTGCTTTGCAATATTGAAACATCGCATCAAAGCCCTTCTCCTCGATCATTGAAAAAAACAACATGTTTCACTTGAGCTTCGGTACCCATAATACACCTTGAACTTGTAGCAACCCACCTCACTCCATATTAAATGACACAACACCTGACCCTTTGACAACTTTCTAACTCTTATCGCTAACCTCCATGTGCAATTTGGAGTCGCATTTAGTTAGAGTCTCAAAAACTTCCTGTGAACCTGTCATATGCTTGACACTTTGCTATCCATGTACCATGTACCATCATCAATGGTAACCTTAGAGAAATGAGAAACCAAATAAAATACTTCCTTGAACCTTCTTAAGGAGTCATTCAACTCACTTGAAGATGTAGCAACCATATCTATCTCCTTCTTCTTCTCATTGTCTCCATTATTTTGACGTGGCCACTTACTCGCATAATGAACATGCTCTCCACACATGTAACACTTCACCTTACTGAAGTCCTTCTTCAATTTTCCCTTCATTTTTCCTATGAGAGCCACATTATCTTCATTAGAATTCTTCTTATGAAGATCCTCATCCTAAAATTATTCTTGGATGAATTCGTCCCATAACCTATTATAATATGGAATCTTATCTCAAGCAACTATCCATTTGATAAATGAATTCCATTCCTTGGTGAAACCCTTTAAAGAAATCCTCACTAGATCTAACTCTGAAATTTTATCCAATGGTAGCAAGCTCATCAAAAACTTAAGAAAGCCTCATTAGAGACAAAGCCACGCCATCGTTATCCAACATCTTGGTGTTCTTCAACTTCTCTCTCGATACCAACAATTTTTTCTCATTCTTATTCTGGAATAAGTCTTGCAGAGCCTTCCACATCACTCATGCAGTGTTGTTCCCAGTTAGATGAGGTATCAGGTGATCCCTGACACCAATTAGGATGATGAACTTAGCCTTAGCATCCAACTCTTCATATACATCCATCTCGTTAGGGACTGTTGGTTTTTGAATCTCCTTGTCGGAAAACTCACATATATTGTTCACGAACAATACCAACCTAATCCTTTACTTCTAAGGACTATAGTTGGATAAGCCATCCATCCTATCTTCATAGCTTAGAATAGTAATGAACTTATCCATGTTGTTAATCCTTCAACAACAAGTCAACCAACTCCCTCTTCAGTTGTTCATTGTGCACACTCTAATTCAACCATCTCTTAAAAGTAGCACTGACTTGTAGGTTTTAACCCTAAACAGAAATTATCTACACACAAATCTTATAATAGAACATAAACAATAGCGAGAGCATAAAACATAAAACAGATAAACACAAAGATTTTCCCCTGGATCCCTAACCGGGACGACCAGCTTAATTTTTCATTATATTCCTTTTGGTGTTACAACACATATATACATGCCGAAGCATACATAAACCACAATCCATTAACCCTGGATTAGAACATAATATAACCAGAGAGTATAATTGTGCAAAAGATTCTTAGATCTCTTCCATCCAGATTTAATCCCAAGGTGTCTGCAATAGAAGAAACAGCTGATTGGGAGACCTTGACCATGAACCAGTTGCTTGGAAATCTAACAGCCTATGAAATGAGGCTCCCACAGAAAAAGCCAAGTACAAGGGAAGCAGCCTTTAAAACAGAAAAGAAGAAAGAAGAAGAGGGAGACATATGCTCTTGCTCAGATGAAGAAGAGGCAAAGTTTGTTAAGAAATTGGATAGAGGCTCAGGTAAATACAAAGGTAAACTCCCCTTCAAATGCTTTAACTGTGGAAGAGTGGGACACTATGCTGCTAAGTGTCCTCACAAGAAAGTAAGAAATCAAGCTCAAGAATCAGAGAAAGACACATCAAAGAACTGGCAGAAAGGAAAGAAATTCAGCAGAAAATCCTTCTATGCTCAGCAAGACAACAGTGCATCTAAAGACTCAGATGAATCCTCGGGAGAAGAGGGAACCTCTGAATTTTTACTGATGGCCATAGAAGATCTTGAAGGACTCTTGCTAGAAGAAGAAGAAGAAGGGGAAATTGACCTTGAGGGGGAGCTAAGAAGTGCTCTGGAGGAGATTGACAGACTCAAAATAAAATGCAAAAAACAAAAAGAGATTCTCCTAAAATGTGTGAAAGAAGAACAAAATTCAGAAGTCCTCATGCAGCTGAAGGTAAAGCTTGAAGAAGCCAAGAAGATAGAAGATATGTTACTTCAGCAAATCAAAGATAAAACTAGAGAACAAGAGAAGCTGGAAGAAGAAATTCTGTGTCTGAGAAAGAAATTAGAAAATGCTCAACAGAAAGTTTCTATATACCCTTCTCAAATGACAAGTTCTGGTAAGTTGAATGAAATCTTAGATGTTCAAATATCTCCTCTAATAAAAACTGGGATAGGCTATGAAGGAGAATCAAGTAAAGGCAAAGAAAAGGAAAACAAAAATATAATTTTTGTGAAAGCAAAGAAGGCTGATGAAGCAGCTCAAATAATTCCTACAAAGGAAGAAACATGTAATGAGAAAGAAAGAGACCAGAAGAAACTTCTAATAACAAAGATTGTAACAAATACTAATACAACAGAGAAAGGATCATATACCCCAGAGTATATCAAATTTGGAAGCCATCAAAGGAGATTCTTGCCTCCTATGAAGAATGCCGCCTGTTATGTCTGCCACAAGCTGGGACACATTGCTGCGTACTGTCATGCAAGGAGGAATGATTCAAACCGGCAAAAGATGCAAGCATGGAAGAGACAACCTTACATCAGGTATGCAAGTAATTTCTATGGTTATTGTTTTTATTGTAAGGATTTTGGCCATAGAATTATTGAATGTAGAAAGTATGGACAAAGACTGATGTTCAATACCTCAAGGAGGTTTACGAGTCAAAGTAATTTTGTTCATGCTCACAATTCTGCAAAAACTATGATCAAATGCTTTATATGCAATCAAGCTGGACATATGCCTTTCAAATTTCCTTTGAAAGAGAGTGATTCATCATCTCACAAAAGATATAAAACAAAAGGATGCCTCCAATGGAAAAAGAAGGAGAATAAGTGTGACCTAGCTCTAACTGCTCAAGACCTGAAAAGCCAGTGGTATTTGGACAGTGGCTGCTCTAAACACATGACTGGAGACAAAAGCAAGTTTATAACTCTTGATGAAAGGAAATCTGGCAATGTTACTTCTGGCAATGATAAATCAGGAAAGATCAAGGGAAAAGGCTCAGTCAGCATAGACAATGGTAGAGGAAAGGCCCAAGATGTACTATTTGTGGATGGACTGAAAGAAAATTTACTAAGTGTCAGTCAGATGTGTGACAAAGGTTGTGAAGTTCTTTTTAGAGCACAAGATTGTGAAGTTAGATCCAGCACCACAGGTAAGACTCTGCTCAAGGGTGTTCGAACAGAGAGTAATGTTTACATTGTGAAAGAGGGAGATGAAGCATGTCATCTTAGCAAGCTAGAAGAGTCATGGTTATGGCATAAAAGGTTGGGACATCTAAGCTTCGATCACATCATCAGACTAAGTAAGAAGAAAGTTGTCAGAGACATGCCAGAAATTAAGAGGCCTTCTAATACCATATGAAAATCTTGTCAATTGGGTAAATAGACCCGCACATCCTTTAAGGCCAAAGAGGAGTTATCAACAAGAAGACCACTCCAGCTTGTGCACATGGATCTGTGTGGACCTGCAAGAACTAAGACACCAAGTGGAGAATCCTACTTCATGTTGATAATAGATGATTTCTCCAGAATGACATGGGTTTCTTTTCTCAAGAACAAATCAGAAGCACTAGAAAATTTTAAGACATTCAAAGCATTAGCAGAAAATCAAACTGGATGCAAGCTAAAATGTATCAGATCAGATAGAGGAGGAGAATTCATTGATTATGACTTTGCAGACCTATGCAATGAACATGGCATAAAACAACAATTTACTATTGCGGGAACACCTCAGCAGAATGGAGTAGCAGAGAGACAAAACAGATATGTTCAACAAATTGCCAGAGCCATGATGCAAGAGAATAATATTGCTCAAACCTTTTGGGCAGAAGCTGTACACACAGCAGTACATATTCTAAACAAAGCTCATTTAAGACCTAACAGTGACAAGACACCTTATGAGCTATGGCATGGTAAACCTGCATCAATCAAGCACTTTAGAGTCTTTGGTAGCAAGTGATACATAAAGAATAATGATGAAAATCTGGGGAAGTTTGATGCAAGAGCAGATGAAGGGATATTTCTAAGATATGCATCCAAAAGTAAAGGATACAGATGCTACAACAAGACTCTTCGGAAAATTGTAGAAAGTATTGATGTAAGATTTGATGAAGAACTTCCAAACAAGACAAGAGATATAGATTGCAGCAGCCATCCTGAAAACCATGAACAAGAGGACCAGTGTTACAGCCCCATCACCCCTTGACATTCTGTGACGTATGAGCTCATTATTACTCATACTTCCTCCTTTTACAAGTCTAACATATCAGCTGCAAGTCCAACATACCATCTCCTCATGTCAAGCTTCAAAATCAGAGAAAAGTCCCTAAAATCCCCTAAGAATTGGTATCGCACTTTCTCTATACATTCCCTGCGGTCCCGCACCTAAATCTTAGCCTGCCTGCGGAACCATAACGCACTTTCTTTGTGTAATGGGTGCGGACCTCTGTAAAATATAAAAAGGCGAGAAAGTAAAGATAAAAGTGAATTTCAGATGAATTCTAGAAGATTCTGGATGGGAATTTTCGGGAATGGATACGCTTTGAGAAGGTTCATGCATCCCTCACTTGATGGAGCTAACCCCTTGATGTAAGGAGCTAATCCCTTTGAAGGAGGATTTTATCCCTTCATATTTGGAACAAGAAACCTCCTCTTTTCCACTATAAAAAGAGGCCTTGGGTAGCCTCAAAGGGAGTTCAAGCTTAAGATATTTGAAGTGAAATGCTGTTGAGATTCAGTCTCAATTAACTAAGACTTTCTGTGAGGTTAAATCACTCTTTCTATGAAGTTCAATCACTCATCTCTAGTTGTCTTGGTTCAAAGAGTGCAATGCTTGTCAAATTAGAAGAGATTCCTGCTTCGGACCCCGGGAGGACCTGCACAACATCAAGGCACAGGTTGTAAAGGTTTTCTATATTTGAAGTTAATACAAATATACTCATTTCTCTCATTAAACTGTCTATTCATGGTTTATTTCATAAATTCCTTGATCATTATGATAAGTATGATTTATAATAATGTCTATACAGGTGCTGTGTAATATTTTTGCTTGTTTGTGACTGCAGATTCACGAGGAACGTTCTTTCAGTGCACGGGAAGGACTTCAACGAAATCAAGCAAGCGTTGGACATAAGGTAGGCCTTACATCTATATAGTGTTTTTATGAATCCTATATGCTTAGAGAGAGATTAGTATAATTGGCTGTTTGTTGCTAGTTACCTTTAGTACTAGAGAGATCGGTCTTGTCCGCAAGACGGATTAATCTACACAACAAAATGGCGACTCCGCTGGGGAAAGAACTTGTTGTTTTTGGTTCTCTTTTATTTTTGATTTGAGGAAATATTTTTTCCTGGTTTTTGATTGATACACATCTGTCTGGGTATTTTAGATTTTCCCTGTTTTTGAAAATTTAGAAGTATTTTGAGTTTTTCTATAATTTTTCCTAGGACCGCACTCTGCCTAACTTTGACAGTGCGGGCAGTTTCGCACTTTCTCTATAGAATACAGTGCGGGACCGCACCTGTCAACACTGGTTACCTGCGGACCCTGTAAAATTTTTAGAAAATCTCTAGGTTTCTTTTTCTAGTTTATTTTTAGATCTTTGGTTTCTGCCCAGACTGGTTATTGTGTCTATCAAGAATTTATTGTGAATGAATTCCAACAGTGTTAATGTTTTGATGATTTTCTAGAAGATTTTGCCGATTGGATTGTTTTTCCTGCTTGGTCTTTGTAGTGATTCAAACTTTTGACAATTTGCAGTATCTCAGATTACATTGATCTCTTTTTGTCTTTTGAATCCGACCTGATTGTGAAAACATCCTATATTGAGAAATTAAGCCTTTTGTTTCTTTGCAAATCTTCGAAAAAACTTGGTTGAAAGTTTTGAATTTCATTTTTATAAAAACATATTTTGAGTGTTTTTGATCTGTTTGTTATCTGAACAAATAGATTCTTAGTTTGCTGAACAACTAAGGAAAACATTCATAAAAAAATTTAAAAGCTTTTACTCAATTTATATTTTAGATCTCAAGATTAGATTTTGTAGTTTTGAGTATTTTTAATTTTGGTAGCTTTCTTTCGAAGGAAAATTGTTTTGTAGCTTTTAGTTTGGAAAAGAAAAGGATTTTTCTTGTGAGCTTTGATAGTTTATTGAAAAGACAAAATAGTTTCTTTCAATTATTTTTCATGTTTAAAGAAGGAATTTAAAGGATTGCATTCTCTAACTCTTTCTTTAGATAGAAAGTTCATTGAAAGAAAAAGAATTGAATATCATCATAGGTGCATTTTAGTGTTTTTTTGGAAGTCGAGTCTTCACATCATTCAAAGTTTCATTTCCGCACCCTTTGACTTAAGAAACAGCTCTTAAAAGTAACGCTTAAATAAAATTCATCTAGTAATATTTTTATTTCTAGGGCTCTCATCACCAACATAGCTTAGGCTAGTATCTTGGAGTAGGGAGTAATTAACTCTCCAAGATAGATAAAACAAACAAGTAGACATATCTTGCGGTAGGAAGAATTCCAGTTGTTGCATGTATGCTCTGGGAAGCTCCTCTTAAAGGAGTTAAGCACGAGATCATATCTGAACCAGTGGGGTAATCGATCCTTCCTCATTGGGAACGATAGAAGATATACACGTATTAAAAACGGTAAACCTCGGATAGACCATTGTCGAGGAGCCTGGGGTCACTTGTCGGTAAACCTTGAATTATTTCAAGGAGCCTTCAAGGGGATTGAGTTTTGTTACTCTGCCCTTGCGTGTGTGTCGGATCGTAGACTGTTCCCCCAGGTATATTTGTTTCAGTTGGTAACCTTAGTGACCATAATCTTTAGGATTCTTTCCTAAGGTGACGGTGGAGGGAAGATCCCACTGTACCTGGAACAGACGTCGACTAGACTCACTTGGACTCTCTAGGGGGTTCTCTTCACTCGAGATGGTTATGTGAAGAAACTTGTGCCAGTCTGTTTCATTAAGCAGGTTTTCGGGGTAACTGTTCCAACCGGCCTTTTCGTGTTAAAACTCTACTAAGTTGGATTTCATCACCAACTAGTGATTTTAGTACGGAAAGTTACTTGTTTGTGTGTGGTTTGAACTCTTAGATTTTTTAAGCGAGTGATTCAATTGTTTGTTTCTTAGAGACTTTAGGTGTTTTCATTGAAATTTTTCTTTGTTTGCGTGTGATTAGATAATTTTTAATCGTGGCGGAATTGTCGAGACAATCCCGGAGAATACAAGGGAAACCCCCTGAATATTCACCAAGTCAACTTGAAGGGCTTCGAGCTCTGGTACCACACAGTAGCCGTAGACTTAGGTCAACAGAAGTTGAAAGCTCCTCTATAGTTATACATCCTGATCATCAAATACCTACAACAGAATACATTCAAGAACTGATTTCAGTTTCTGAAGTTACTGAAAATATTTCTCCTTCTGGTGAATTATCTGACGAACCTGAAATCTCTGAACTTGAAACTGAATCTTCTGTGTTAGAAACATCCTCAGGATTTGTTACACCAACTTCTAGCGATCCAGGTTCACCTAGGGTAAGAAGTATCATTACAGAAAATCTTCCCTCTGGACTTATTTCTATTGAAGAACTTACTAATCCAGACGAAGACATATCTTTTCCCAACTCCCCTCAATCGTTAAATCTTAGGGAGCGTGAATCTATTTTCTACAGCCCCATTCGAACTAATCCCTGGTATCTCTCTTTAACTGATTTTTTAGAGAATCCGGGTCTTGCTTTTTATCCACCTTGAGTTCCATTTCATCCTACACCCAGAGGATATTATCCGTCATCTATTATGGCTGGAGAGTCATCCATGTTTTCTCAAACGCATGAATCATTTTTACATGGTGGTCCTTCTGTTCCTTCGGGATATCAGTCTTTGTCTGGTACTTTCTCGGGAGCAAATCCTCAACCTATCGAAAACGTGTTATCATCTGGTCTTGGTGGACTTAAAATTGAAACGTCGAACGCAGAGCAAGTTTATATGATGTCTGGTAACATTCCTAATCCTCAAGCTCAAGGCAGTCAGTTTCCTTCTGGGGGTCAACCTCAGGGAACTCAGTTACCGCCTGGGGGGCAACCTCAGGGTAGTCAATTACCGCCTGGGGGGAAACCTCAAGGTAGTCAGTTACCACCCGGGGCACAACCTCAAGGTAGCTTTTTCCCAGGACAAACTGTGGATCCATATTATTTTGGGGGCAACCCCAGGGACAGTACATACCTCAAGGTTATCAACCTCAAGGACAGTACATTCCTCAAGGTCAACCCCAAACTCAATATGCTCCTCGGGGTCCTCAACAACCCCAACTTCAGTACGTGCCTCAAGGTTATCAACCTCAAGGGCAGTACCCAATGCAAGGTTACCAACAGCCTTCTGGTCAACCATCTGTTCAAGGAGCCGAAACTTTACCTTATTATCAACCCTACGTTCAACCAGGTTTTGGTCCTTACGTTCAACCTTCTACGGGACAATACCCCGGAATGATGGTGTGGGATCCGTCCCAATATCAACAGCCTTTGCAGCCTACTGTGCAGTTACCTTATCAACCTGGTCAGCCATTAGTTTCTGGTTCAACTCAGCAACCTGTTCAGCCAGCTATTCAAACTCCTACACCTAGTTCAGTTCAGCAGGCTGGGCCTAATACACCTCAGACTCCGCCCCAAACTGCTGTAACTGCTACAACGTCTGTTCAACCTGTTACACCTATTTCTGGAGTGTCTGTAGCCCTGAGTTCGGCTATCCTTGTATCCGTGCAAATCCCTCAAGTCTCTGTACCTCAGTCAGGACCTTCAGTTCAGACTACAGTTCAGATGCCTGCAGGACAAGCCGGTACAAGTACAGTTGTTATGAGTCAACCTCAATTTACTTATCAACCGTACCAGGGACAGCCGCAATTCGGTCCCTATGTTCAGAATCCGAGCTATCAACCATACCCTGGTTATACTTATCAACAACCTCAGTATGGTCCGATTCATCCTGGTTATCCAGGAGGTTATACAATACCTAATGCTAATCCGATTCCTAGTTATCCTGGGTATCCGCCTCCTGGATCTGCTTTGGCTTCTCAAGGTTTTCGTGACCCTAACCATCAATTACCGTTCATCGCAACTTTGGACTTACCTGATTTGACGCGCCTTACAAATGATCCTATTTTTTATTATCAGAACTGGCCGTCAATGCCTCATAAGTTGCCCAGTGATATACCAAAGTTTGAAGGTAAGTCAGGAGAGGATCCATCGAATCATGTTATGACTTATCACCTTTGGTGTGCATCTAATTCAATCATTGATGGATTCGATTCGCTTACGTCTTTTCCAAAGAACCCTCATAGGTCTTGCAGCCAAATGGTACATTGAGTTGCCACGAGGCTCGTTTCATAATTTCAGTCAGCTAGCAACATCTTTCTTAACTCATTTCCAGTTGCCTGTCAGATACGACAATGGCACAGAATTATTAACTTCGCTAAAACAATCTACGTCCACGTATATTTATGATCATATTCATGAATGGCGACGTAGACGACGTTTGGTGAAAGTTTATATTCCGGATCAAATTTTGGCAGAATGGTTTGTTAAATCATTACTACCCAAGATCACTGAAGATGTAGCTAAGGCTGGTGTTGTTACTGAAGAGCAAGTAATTGCTCAGGCTCAGTACCTTGACCTCGTCTATACGCAGTCAGGTACTCTACATGAGAAAATTCCCGATCTTCCCAGACAAGGTCAAATAGCTGCTGCTCCTTCAGGGTCTCATGCCACCGACGGTATGATTGGTACAGTTAGTTCTAAAAGTAAGAAGAAATCCTCAAAGAATTCTTCTCCAATTATAACTTTACCTGATTCCCCGAAAGGAGAATCCTCTCCCAAAGTTTCTGCTGACATTCATGTCGTTGAAACATCTACGGCAAAATCAAAATCCGGTAGTAAAAAGAAGGGGAGGAATAAAAACAAAAAGAATTCGAAAGAAAAAACAGATAAAGATGAATCCAATGACGAAAAACGTAAACCTCGTTATCCTTGCTTCATTTGTGAACAAGATCATTTCACGAAAGAATGTCCATATCGAGAGGAAGTTACGAAACTCGTTAAAGGATCACAACAACCTGCTGTCTTGAAGGATCCTTTTCCAATTCAAGATAGTAAGATGATTGGTTCTTCCTCGACTACTTTAGAAGAGCCTATTATGATGATGTCTCATGTAAGGGTTGCGACACGATCGCAAGATTACGGTTCTAAGAATCCCGTTGATGGCAAAGAAGGAGAGTCTTCTAATGCGAATACATCAAATACAACTCCTCCTGTTTCCGGTCCGCTACAGATCGAGAAACAAAATCTAGACTTGATAATCAAACCGCCTACTAAAGGTGTTCTTCGTAAATCAGCTTTCAATCCACATGCGAGAGCTGCTCAGAATTACAACATTGTTGAAGACTTAGCCGTTTCTCCTTCAGCAATGTCGGCTTTGGAAGTGCTGCAATCGTGTCCAGCACAACGTAAATTATTATTGTCTGCCATAGGAGCTGTCGATGTTCGGGATTCTAACCTTATAATGTTTGATTTAGAAAATAGTACACCACGTCTTCCTCACCAAATGGCTTTCCAGATTCCAGTGTTAGTCAAAAACAGACCTATTTTTCGGACTGTGATTGATGAGGGAGCTTCGACGTGTATTATGTCAATTCAGTGTTGGAAATCACTTGGATCTCCTACACTTAACCAATCTCTGACAATTTTAAAGGCTTTTGATGTTCGAGGTTTTCAACCTTTTGGTATTTTGCAGGATTTACCCATAGGGGTTGAAGGTAAAATCGTTAATCTAGATGTGGAAGTGGTTGATGCCCCTCTAGATTACAACCTTCTTCTGGGTCGTAGTTGGTCCTATGCTATGACTGCTATTGTCTCTTCGGTCTTTCGGCTCATAAAATTTCCATATCAAGGAAAGATCGTGACAATAGATCAGTTAACTTATTTTTCGTCCGACCCAGCCTCTACAGAAACAATCCAGCATGTTGGTAAAACGGCTATCCCTTATAAGGATGTTGGAGTAGGTTTGATTAAAGATTCTGGTTTACTAGGAACTTTTTCCTTTCCTCCTCCTAACGTATCGTCTTCTACTGCAAATATTCATATGATTTCATCAGACACTATTATGTTTGATGATCCTTGGATCATACCTTCCGAATCCGAGATAGATTCATTTGATGGCATGATGCCCTTGAGTCCATTTGAAATTGCGTACCAGGCTGTACAGTCATTTTCCGACCCCTCTTCAACCGAAATTGATCCAATGAATGGGATCCAAGAGGAATCACTTTCTATATCTAGTTCAGTTACAACGACATTTCCTGAACTTGTTCATACAGATGAGCAAATTCGTGAGTTTTTGTCTGTTGATGATTTACCATGGGAAGATCTCCATCACCGGTCTTCATTTTTACCTGAATTAGATCATTTTGAAAATGATTTCGCTTCAATTTTTACTGCTGAATATGCCAAGGAACCTCAGAATCCATTGCAAAATCTTGATTCTGAGTTAAATTTGGAAAATATATCTAGAACGGTTCCAATTGACATTTCAGTAAAACCAGGAATAATTGAAAACATTCATATAGGTGCTTGTTGTACAGATGAAGAAATTCAGACTTATAAAGCCCTATTTCAAAAATTCCATGACGTGTTTTCCTGGTCTTATGAAGAAATGCCAAGAATTGATCCATCGATCGTAGTTCATGAGATTAAGACTTACTCGGATGCTAAACCTGTTCGTCAACGATTACGTCAAATTCATCCTAGAAAAGCTGCTGCTATAAAAACTGAAGTTGAAAAATTACTTCGAGCAGGATTCATTTATCCAATTCCCTTAATGGATTGGGTATCGAATATTGTTCCTGTGACTAAAAAACAAGGAGCGATAAGAGTATGTATCGATTATAGGGATATTAATCGAGCGTGTCCAAAAGATAATTATCCAACTCCCTATATCGATCAAATAATTGATGATTGTGCTGGTAGTGAACTATTTTCCTTCATGGATGGTTTTTCCGGCTACAATCAAATAAACATACTCCCTGCAGATCAACCTAAAACAGCTTTCATTTGTCCATGGGGAACGTTTGCGTATTGTAAACTACCTTTTGGACTAAAGAACGCTGGAGCAACTTTTCAACGGGCTATGTCTTATGCATTTCATGACATTAAGCACATTGTTCAGCCATATCTCGATGATTTACCTGCTCATTCGTTAAGTAGGGCCGATCATCCCATTCATTTACGAGCAATATTTATGAGATGTAGGCATTATCGGATAAGGCTGAATCCACATAAATGTGTTTTCTGTGTAGAATCAGGTCGATTACTGGGGTTTGTTGTTTCAAAATCAGGCATTCGCGTCGATCCATCGAAGGTCGAAGCTATCATTAAATTTCCTCCTCCTTCGACTTTACGCCAACTCCAAAGTTTGCAGGGGAAAGCAAACTTTTTACGTAGATTTATTCCTAACTATGCCGAGCTTACAAAGGGTTTTACCCGGTTGTTGAAACAGGACATTCCATTCTTTTGGGACGAGATCGCTGATCGATCTTTTGATGCACTCAAACACGCGTTGACCCATGCACCGTTATTGCATCCTCCCAACTACAACCAAGATTACATTTTGTATCTCGCTGCTTCTCATTCCACCATTGGGATGGTACTAGTTCAGGAAGATGAGTCTCACAATGAGCATGTGATTTATTATCTTAGTCGAAATCTGCATCCGACTGAAATCAAATACACACATGTGGAGAAATTGGCCTTGGCAGCTGTTCAAGCTGTCCAACGTTTTAGACATTACATCTTGTTACGTAAAACCACGGTAATTTCTAATTGCAACCCTATGATGTATATTTTGACCAAACAATTGCTAGGGGGCAAATATTCTAAATGGATAGTTATCCTGCAGGAATTTGACTTGGAATTTGAAAAATCCAAGGCAAAGAAATCTTTGGTTTTTGCGGAACTGATGTGTGATTTCCCCTCTACTGATACTGAAACAGTGGCAGAAGAGTCCATTGTGGACGAATCTTTGTTTCTTATCAGTACGCTTGATCCATGGTATGGGGATATTATTGTGTATCTCCAAACCCAATCTTTTCAGCCTGACATTTCACGAACTCAGCGACGGAAAATACGCTTCCAATCCCAACAATATAATATCATTGGTGATACACTTTATCGACGTGGAGCGGATTCTGTTTTCCGACGTTGTCTAACTCATGAAGAAGCTGAAAAGGTGTTAAATGACTGCCATTCTGGAGCATGTGGCGGTCATATGTCTAGGTATGCCACAGCCCAAAAGATATTGCGTGCAGGTTATTTCTGGCCAACGCTGTTCAAAGATTGCATTTATGCGGTTCGGAAATGCCACAACTGTCAAATTTTTGATCGGAAAATGCGCGCACCACCCGCTCCTCTTCACCCTATAATTGCTGTTGGTCCTTTCGCGAAATGGGGTATCGATTTTATCACATGTAACCCTCACTCGGCCGGGGGGCATGCCTATATTATTCTCGCGGTAGATTATTTTACAAAATGGGCCGAGGCGATGCCTACATATTCAGCTGATGGCAAGACTGCTGCAACATTCGTATTTAATCACATAATTGCTAGGTTCGGTGTTCCTCAAGCTATTATTACGGATCATGGAAGTCATTTTCGGAATGTCATGATGACTGAACTGACAGACCAACTTGGCTTGCGCCACGATAGTTCCACTCCGTATTATCCGCAAGCCAATGGTTTGGTTGAAGCCATTAACAAAGTTTTAGTCACCATGATCAAACGAATCATTGGTATTCACAAGACGAATTGGCATTCCATGTTATTTTCAGCGCTTTGGGCATATCGAACCTCGGTCAAAACATCAACGGGTTTCACTCCTTTTCAACTAGTTTACGGTTTAGAAGCTGTGCTACCAATTGAATGCGAAATACCGTCATTAAAATTAGCCATAGAATTACTTCCAGCTATGTCTGAAGAGGAAAAACGTTTCTTGTACTTGGCCCAATTAGATGAGAATCGGCGAAGTGCTGCAATAGCAAACGAGGCTCATGTTAAAAGGATAAAAGCTCGGTATGATAGAAATGTGACCCCTCGAAATTTTTCAGAAGGAGACCTAGTTTTACTTTATGATCAAGCTAACGACAAGCTAGGAGCTGGAAAATTCGTGCCTATGTGGCATGGTCCTTACATTGTGAAACGAAAGTTAGCA
This sequence comes from Pinus albicaulis, assembly GCA_034641835.2. NCBI lineage: Eukaryota > Viridiplantae > Streptophyta > Pinopsida > Pinales > Pinaceae > Pinus > Pinus albicaulis. The sequence goes on from JAXQQM020061921.1 coordinate 27,539, forward strand.
AAAGGGGCCTATGAGTTGATATATTTTGACGGTGTCCCTTTGGATAAACCTAGAAATGGGCTTTATCTAAAGCGATATTATGCTTAAACGAGGTGTGGAGATTTTTGTTAGTTTAGATTTCTTTACTGCTGGTGTGTTTTAGATTAGAAAAGTGTGCCTAGTTTAGAAGTGTGTTTTTGTCACTATGACTGCTTATCTGAGTTTTACTCTTGATATTGCAGATTTCGACGTCTCTTCAAACCTACATTGGTTTTGCTGATGGTGCTTGTCGTAGTACACGGAACATTTCTTCCGCAGCTTGGGTTATCTATTCACCCTCTGACGAGTTAGTATCCATGCATGGGGTAAGCCTTGGTCAACCAACAAATAACATTGCCGAGTATAGTGCAGTGATTGAGTTATTATCTGAGTCCATATCATTTGGAATTCGGAGTTTGATTGTAAGGTTGGATTCTGAACTTGTTGTATTACAGCTTAACAGGGTTTATACCATTAGAAATCCGGTGTTATTACGGTTATTTTTGAGAGTTCATCTCTTGGAACGTGAGTTTGATTACATTGAATATCAGCATATTCCAAGACATTTAAATACATTAGCAGATTCAATTGCTTCTGGTATGATAAATAGACATTTGCAATAATTAAAAGTAGTAAAACAAACAAACATTCACATATGTACACAGATAGCCGTCAAAATAGTGATATATATCATAGGAGTGTGTTCAAAAAAAAAATATACATCGTCTTCGATCATAGGTTGGAAACACCTTATGATCGGCAAAATGATAATACAAAAGTACAAAAATATCAGTCTACACGATCATCCCATCACTGATGGTGATCTCGATAAGAAACAACTGCCCGGGCCACCCTGCATAGGAACCTCCTGAAAGGTCCTGGGACTCCAATCACATATCTTTGTAGCCTGAGAGGAATGTCATCTATACTGGTCTCTGGTATATCTAGAGTCAAGCGCTCTAGATGATGCTCCAAATCAGTCAAAATCTCTACTGATTGGCCTGCTGGGGCTGGTGCGGGCGCAACTGGTTGTCTCCTCTCGAAAGGTTGGAGATGAGCTGGTCGTTGTGGACCCACATCTGTATTCAAAAAAACTTTTGGTTATTAGTTTTCTAAGACGATAAAAAATTTAAAAAAATAAAATAAAATTAGAACTTAGCAAACGTTGGAAAATGTTTTACCTGAATCATCCCACTGTTCCCCTGCAGGGAGAGACATCTCTCTGTCGCCGCGGAAATCCATCCCGGCATACGGAAAATCCTCTATCATGAAAACTTGGCGATCCAGCCAACGAAAATAAGAAGAAGGGAATCGTACAATCTCAGTGCCCTCAATAGCATGACGGGCCATCAGCGCGGACCAGCGAACCATTCTCGGTTCTCGAGGTCGACCGGCATCAACTGCAATACTCTGTGGAGCTAATTGAGGAATCCTCTCCAAAGAAAAAGAAACGACGATGGATCCGTATCCAAAGTTTTTTAGTTTCCCGGTTTTTGCTCTGGTAAGTTGGCCTTTTATATTGGCCAACACAGCTTCGCACCAGTTGAAGATGGTGCCGCGAAAACAGTCCACTGCAACACGCATTTGGGAACCAGTAGCTACATGAAGCGCGGCGCTCCCACACAGTTTGGTAACAATGAATGCTATAACTTTCAGTTCAGGACGGATGATATGTTTTATGTCAATCCGTTTGTCCCGAGGATTTGCCTGATCATTGCAAAATTCGAGTTGAAGACTAGCGACAGTCTGGCCACCTGGCCTAGTCCCAAACAAGGATACTTGTTCGCCCCTCTTGGACAAACCAGTCAAAAAGTATATATCCTCCAGCTCAATTTCGAGCTGGTGGCCACCAATGAAGAAACACTGGTCCTCCACATGCCATCTGTCTACCAACCATGTTAAGAGTTCCACTTGTGCCCTCATGCCAGAGATGGCCCAGAATTTGTATAAGCCACATGCTTTTAATGCCCTTTGTGTGGGAAAATGAAGTATTGCAGCTTCATCCACTTCCTCGTGCTCTCTTTCTCGCCAAATAAGCATCTTGTTAATCCTGCAACACAAAATAAGGCAAGTTAGAATGATTTCATTTAAAAAAATTTGGCAGAAAAATGAGAAAACCGTGTTTTAAAAGTGACCGCGCGGGTACCGCACCCGCTCTTTGTAAACAAAGCGTAGCTCCGCACGCGGGATGAATGCTGGGTGCGGTACCCACGATTTTTTCTCGTTAAGAAAAAATCGGGCTCCACAGGTAACCTGTGTCCCACCTGCGGACCCCGCGGGCGCATTTTCTAACCATTTTTTGCCCTAAAAAATCAAACTAAAGCCTAAAAATGAATTTCAAACAGATGAAAAACAAGATAAGGAGGTCATGGATTACCTGGGGCTGACGATTTTCGATTCCAACGGTTGAATTTTCCAGAATATTCACCGGAACTTTTTATCCAAAAGCTTTTTACTTTTCACTCTGCAACTGAACGGTAAAAATGAAATAGAAAAAGTCCTTTTTATAAGTTTTTTCGAATGAATGAATTTTTAATTTATTTATTTTTCACTTTAAAAGGGGTATTTTTGAAAGCATTTTTACTTATCTTAAACAGGTATGTGTAATGTTTTGAGTTTTTGTGCAGAAATAGGATTTTTCAGGTGAAATGATCGTTTTTCAACAAAGAGCATACTTTTATCACTTTTTCGGACTCTTCCAAAAAATTTACGAAAAAGCGAAACCTTGGAGTCCTCTTTTAAGCCCTTTTCAGACTCTCTAAATATGAAAAGATTGTCGAGTACTTGACTATTCGAACTCGTTAAAGTAAATGAACAGTCGTCCCTTCAGTATAAGTTTACCCCTTTTACAGACTGAAATGGACTATTTACGAAAAAGGTATACGTTGACTAAATACGGTCAATAGAGTTCTCTCCCGCATTATTTTATCCTTTTCGGGCTCGAGAGACTAAATTTACGAAAAAGTACACCCACGGAGTTTTCTTAAGTTTTTCTTCTGACTCCCTAAAACTGAAAAACACCGAGTTTCTCCTATACTGGACTCGTTAAAACTTAACAGTAAAGGACCTGTTTAATTTTCAACAGGAACGAACCACTCCTTCTTAGGGTTCGAATTTTAAACTAAGTTGGACTCATTCGAAGGATGAGCTTATAATCAAGCAAATGTTATCCTCCTCAAGCTTGTCAAAAATAAAGAGGTACTTGCCAGAAATGGTGGGGGAAAAGAGAGAAAAATGGGCGTGTTTGTTGTATTTTAAATCTTCGAAAACTCAGTCAACCACTCTTGGACACGACACTTATATTCACCTGGGTTGGGAAATCCTTTGCCTAACAGTTAATCAAACCACATTGAAAGTTTTCAGCCGGTTTCTGGGTATTAGCTTTGGGTCAATTGTCACCAAGCCATCTGCAGTGTCGTTATGTGTCCAAGAGAATAGTTCAAATAAAACCATTCATCTGCAAAATATCTGTCATCCATCTTTGACCATCCCTGAGTCAGTCCTTGCCAATATATTTTCAAAAATTGATCTATGATTTCATGTTGTGGGCTTGCCTACGACAGATCACTTTCTATCGACATCAGCACATTATCTAGGAAGTTGATCCAGAAATCGTCAGTACCTTGAAATCTGCATGCCTTAATGGCAAGTTTCTCGCTTTCGACGACAGGTTGCATCAATGACCTTCGATCGAATGACTCCGTGACATGTTCGACTTCAGCTCATTCATTCACATTTCATGGACTGTACTGAGTACTTTGAGAGCCATTGACATTATTGGTGGTTTCTCTCACACTTGTTAACAGTTCACATCATTGACTGGTAATCAAGTGGTTTCTACCATGTTCGACTTCGACACATTCATTCACATGGATAGAATCGTACTGGTTCGAGATGCGGAAATCAAGACCCCGGATCTAGTTTCCACCATCCAGGCTGCGAGGAATTTTGTTGTCATCTATACAGTAGACTATTTATAAACAGATGGCTGCATCCATACTGTGTCTACATATATCTGTACTATGATGTATTCAAAATCGTTCCTGTATCAGAACAATTTGAGTTAGTTTCTAGTTAGTTTTAATCTGAGTATGGGAATGCCTACCTCAGTGATGACATATATATGTATATATTTTGCATTGAATGTTTTTACAGGTTCCGACTGGGGTGTCCACAGGATAATCTTTGAAATGATAAAGTACCGCACTCTTCATATATGACAGACTACAGCTTCATCTATTCCAGACTTTGCACTTTAGGGGGCAATTTGTTACACTAAAATCTGTCATCCTGACATTTTACCATGAGTATGAGCTCATTATTACTCATACTTCCTCCTTTTGCAAGTCCAACATACCAGCTCCTCATGTCAAGCTTCAAAATCAGAGAAAAGTCCCTAAAATCCCCTAAGAATTGGTATCGCACTTTCTCTATACATTCCCTGCGGTCCCGCACCTAAATCTCAGCCTGCCTGCGGAACCATAACGCACTTTCTTTGTGTAATGGGTGCGGACCTCTGTAAAATATAAAAAGGCGAGAAAGTAAAGATAAAAAGTGAATTCCAGATGAATTCTAGAAGATTCTAGATGGGAATTTTCGGGAATGGATACGCTTTGAGAAGGTTCATGCATCCCTCACTTGATGGAGCTAACCCCTTGATGTAAGGAGCTAATCCTTTTGAAGGAGGATTCTATCCCTTCATATTTGGAACAAGAAACCTCCTCTTTTCCACTATAAAAAGAGGCCTTGGGTAGCCTCAAAGGGAGTTCAAGCTTAAGATATTTGAAGTGAAATGCTGTTGAGATTCAGTCTCAATTAACTAAGACTTTCTGTGAGGTTAAATCACTCTTTCTGTGAAGTTCAATCACTCATCTCTAGTTGTCTTGGTTCAAAGAGTGCAATGCTTGTCAAACTAGAAGAGATTCCTGCTTCGGACCCCGGGAGGACCTGCACAACATCAAGGCACAGGTTGTAAAGGTTTTCTATATTTGAAGTTAATACAAATATACTCATTTCTCTCATTAAAATGTCTATTCATGGTTTATTTCATAAATTCCTTGATCATTATGATAAGTATGATTTATAATAATGTCTATACAGGTGCTGCTTAATCTTTTTGCTTGTTTGTGACTGCAGATTCATGAGGAACGTTCTTTCAGTGCACGGGAAGGACTTCAACGAAATCAAGCAAGCGCTGGACATAAGGTAGGCCTTACACCTATATAGTGTTTTAATGAATCTTATATGCTTAGAGAGAGATTAGTATAATTGGCCGTTTGTTGCTAGTTACTTTTAGTACTAGAGAGATCGGTCTTGTCCGCAAGACGGATTAATCTACCCAACACCAAGATGATGAAGAAAAAAGAAAAACATCAGAAAATGTTGAACTGAACTCAAAAACCCCCTCAAGATACACTCAGAAGAATCATCCCGAAGATCAGATCGGAGACAAGAAAGCAGGGGTCCAGACAAGAAGGCAACTAACAGAACAAACTGAAGAGGTATACATAGCGATGTTGTCACAAATAGAGCCAAAGAAATTTGAAGAAGCCAGCAAGGAAAAGTCTTGGGTGAATGCAATGAATGAAGAATTGGATCAAATTGAGAAAAACAATACCTGGGAACTAGTTCCTAGACCCACTGAGAAAAATGTCATAGGATCAAAATGGGTATTCAAAAATAAAATGAATGATGAAGGACAAGTAATCAGGAATAAAGCTAGACTGGTCTGCAAAGGATATTCACAAATTGAAGGACTTGATTACAATGAAACATTTTCCCCTGTAGCCAGAATGGAAGCTATCAGAATGTTCCTGGCATTTGCATGCTACCAAAACTTCAAAGTATATCAAATGGATGTTAAATCTGCATTTCTGAACGGAGACCTAGAAGAAGAAGTCTACATGGAACAACCAAAAGGTTTCTCTTTAACAGATAAAGAAGACTATGTGTGCAGACTGAAAAAGGCTCTATATGGACTGAAACAGGCTCCCCGTGCTTGGTACTCAAGACTGGACAAATATTTGCAAAAACAAGGCTTTAAGAGAGGTGGAGTAGACAACAATCTATACATAAAATCCCATGAAAATGAACTCCTGATTGTGGTAGTGTATGTTGATGACATTATGTTTGGAAGCAACAGAGAAGAGCTAGCAAAAGGGTTTGCTGATGAGATGAAAACAGAGTTTGAAATGTCCATGATTGGAGAGCTCAGTTTCTACTTGGGACTGCAAATTCAACAAAATAACACAGGTACTTTCATCTCACAGGAAAAATACTTAAAGGAAATGCTGAAAAAATTCAAAATGGAAGATTGCAAGCCTGTGTCAACTCCCATGACCACAGGATGCAAGCTATGTGCTGATGATGGATCTGCTGATATAGATCAAAAACTCTACAGATCCATGATAGGAAGTCTGTTGTATCTGACTGCATCAAGACCAGACATCATGCTAGCAGTAGGTCTAGTGGCTAGATATCAAGCAACACCTAAACAAAACCATCTTCTGGCGGTAAAAAGAATTTTCAGATATCTACAAGGAACAACACAGTATGGGCTTTGGTATCCTAAAGGAAAAAGCTTCACTTTGACAGCATACACAGATGCTGATTGGGCCAGCTGTGTGGATGACAGGAAAAGTACAAGTGGAGGTGCTTTCTATCTAGGAGAACTTCTGGTGGCATGGTTAAGCAAGAAACAAACATCCATCTCTCTGTCTACAGCTGAAGCAGAATATATAGCAGCAGCAGCATGTTGTACACAAGTCATGTGGATGAAGCAAACTCTTCAAGACATGAAGGTAAGCATTGATGAACCTATTTCAATCAAATGTGATAATACAAGTGCTATAAGTATATCTAAAAATCCCGTGCTTCACTCAAAAACCAAACATATTCCAATCAAGTATCATTTTCTCCGAGAACAAGTAGCTCAAAAGATAGTCAAACTGGAGTATGTACCAACAAAAGAACAAACAACAGATATATTTACCAAACCACTTGCTAAAGAGCCATTTGAATATTTGAGAGACAGATTAGGGGTAGTATTTGTAGATGCTACTCTCTGATATGAAGAGAAAGCACAATTTCAGGGGGAGAACAGAAACAAAAATATCATTCTCAGGGGGAGATCAGCCAGCAAGGGAAGCATGAAAGTGGGTCCTCCGGATCAAAGGGATTATGGCAATAATACATTCAGCATAAAAGAATCAACAAAAAGGCAAAAGGGTCTGTCGTGCAACAGAAGAATAGTGAACCCGACGTGTATCTAATCCAAAGTTTGGAGCAGCAGCGTACAAAGTCAGGAAATTTCACGAAATGCATGAAATATTGAAAAAGGAATAAAACCGCAGCATCAGAGAATAGAAGCTTCACAAAACATTCGAACCCCTTGCCATTAATGTCAAAGAGGGAGGAAGAGAAAGCAACAGTAAGAAGAGGAAGCAACAGGAGAAAGGATCCTATCAGGCAAACAGAGGAAGTGTATTGCCATCAATGCCAAAGGGGGAGACTGTTGGAAATATTGTCATTGATAGCAAAGGAGGCAGCAAAGACAGAGACAGGCAAAGAGAGCAGCATAGCAGCAAGATGTAGAGAGAGTCGAGCAGTAGAGACAGGGTCATTTAAAGAAGAGGCAGCAAAAGGAGAATGAAGGAGTCAAGGAGCAGATGGAACAAAGAAAGCAAATGAGACATGCGGAAGAGAATGTCGAAATGTAACAGTCAAACAGTAGAATGGAAGCAACGACACAGACAGAGAAAGAAGCACAGCTAAGGCAGAGGAAGAGTCGTGAACATAGAGGTAGAACCATTATCACAGCAGTAGAGGCAGAGGTCTAGCAGCAGAAGCAACTAAGTCAGAGGCAGAGGCAGCGCATATAGAGGCAGAGCGTTACATATAACATAAACACAAATTACGGGAATCGCTACCCATGCTGGAGTATATATGCAACGCATTACATATATGTGCAGCGCATCATATAAACAAAGGTCATATATATAAGTGGAGCGCTTTATAAACAAATAACCAAAGTACCATAAGGTGGGACCCTTCCTAATCGCACAGGAGCATCGCAGTATGGGCATATCGCAACATCGCAATATCGCAACAATCGCAATATCGCAATATCGCAACCATCGCACCATCGCACCATCGCAACATCGCGCCATCGCACCGTCGCGCCATCGCACCATCGCAACATCGCAACATCGCGCCATCGCACCATCGCAACATCACAACATCGTGCCATCGTGCCATCGCAACATCGCGCCATCGCACCATCGCACCATCACAACATCGCACATCGCAAATTTTACATTGCGCATTTTTTTTTGTTTGATCCGCCGATCGCCATTGCGACGTGTTGTCCACCGTCGGATGTGGGGCCCAATCCTTTCATATATTAGAGGATGTGATCCGATTTATTGGATTGTAATATAAGACCAAAGGCTTAAGGTGGAGGGAAATTGTTAACGTAAAGTTGTTGCGATCATATTAAAAAGTGCCGCGTGGTCCGTGGGTTATATATATATGCCTCGGCTTATTGGGAGGGTGATTATTAATATAAAACCATTGTGATGAACGTATGTTCCGCTTGCGGTACTTGCCACATCAACAAGACACTCGTAGCATGAAAAGGGTTGGAATTGCCCTGATTTAAAAGTCAACAATTACATTTTATTTATTTAAAAGGCTCAGTAACACGTATGCAGCAATTACACCCCCACAGAGGACAGAAAAGAAAACAGAGCTGAAAGGAGATAATACACAGTCACAGAAAATACAAAGACAGCCAGAGAAAAAACAAATGTGTAGCGATTCAAAAGACTAAATGAGTTGAGTTGGAGTTCACATTGTAATTCGAATGTAAATATTTTAATTGTTTTTATTGTTTGTGATGCAAAGGCAAGTATCCTAAGGAAAAGACAAAATCCCACTGTAGCTTGGAAATTTGTACATATTGTAGTAATTCTAAAAAGGAGTTGGAAAAAGGAATAAGAAGACAGAAGCCAAAGAGTCATGACTGTTCACTTCAAATTCCTTGTGAAATACAAACAGTCATGTGAGAATTTATATATATAATATCAATTTTGATAAGCTCATGTTGAGTAATAGAGAGAAAAAGAGAAAATATAGAGAATGCATAATACAGAAGAATAAACCAGAGAAGATTAAGAGAATAAGAGCATAAAGAGAAGCTACAGAACATAGCTGATATCTGAAGCAAATCAGCAAACATTCAGTTTGATAAATTGAGGAAGTTGGAGCTTCCCTATCAAGTTGCAGCTTGATAGCTGTCAGTTGTAGCTGACTGAGGTTGGAGCCTCCTGTAGGTTGGTGCCTGCAGAAAATTGAAGGGAGTTGGGGCTTCCTTGCAAGTTGTAGCTTGTAGAATTGAGGATAGAGCCTCTTGTAGGTTGGTGCCTGCAGAAAACAATGGTGAGAGGGAGTTGGAGCTTGCCTTTGCATCACAACAATAATAAGATGTGGTTTTATCCCTTTTTGGGTTTCCACTTACATCTGTTGTCTCTATGTGTGTTTCTTATGTGTTGATGTGATTCTTTCAATCTGCTTAATTGTTTGCTGCTCTCAACATAAGTATGGTGTCACATTAATTTAATATTGGCTGTAACATTTTAAGACTGTTCACATATTAAGTTGTAAATAAGTTTGGTGAAAATTTAGAATTGTTAAATATGTATTAAACTGATTCACCCCCCCCCCCCTCTCAGTTTAATTAAAGGTCCAACAATCCGAACTCCCCGCATTACTACCAGTGCTCCCCGAACCATCTTGCAGGCATCTTTCTCGAACACTGTTTTTACACCTGCATCATCCATCTTGCTTACAGAAATCAGATTTCTGGCCAATGCAGGAATATGCAGAACACCAGGAAGTGTTCTAATCCTTCCACCTTGCAGCTTCAGCTTGACTTTTCCACGTCCGATGATTCTAGCCTTCCTATCATCCCCTAGGAAGACATCACCACCATCATATTTCTCATACTCATAGAACCACTCCCTATGGGGAGTGAAGTGAAAGGATGCACCTGAGTCAATCAACCATGACTCATGATCTACATGTGTATTTGAAGAAGAAGCCAAATAAACATCCCCACCTTCATCCGAGGTGGTTTTTGCCTCTGCAGAAGGAGCTTCATCAGATCCCTTTCCTTTCTCAGGAGCTTTAGATCTGCATTCCTTTTTGTAGTGTCCTTCTTTCCGCATTTCCAGCACACCTTTACAAACTTTCCAGGAGATTTAGATCTCCCTCTAGATTTAGATCTCCCACTCGAAACCTTATTCTTGTTTCTATTTTGGGACCTTCCTCATACAGATAAGGCATCTCCATTTTTACCCTCCATATTTCTCCGTCTCATTTCCTCTGACAGCAAGGCTGAGACAATGTCATCAAAATTCAAGGTAGTTGTATTGCTACCTATTGCAATAACCAGACTGTCCCACGAGTCTGGTAGAGAACACAACAAATTGATGCACTTATCTTCATCTGAGATTTTAATATCAACAGATGACAGCTGACTTACCACAATATTGAAGGCGTTCAGATGCTCTGTCACCGAGTCTCCATCCTTCATCCTCAGGTTATACAGCTTTTTCCGCAGGAACAAATTATTCACCAGAGACTTAGATTGGTACAAAGTCCCAAGTTTTTCCCACAAATTCTTCGCCGTAGCTTCCCCAGATACATTCAACAATACCGAATCTGACACACACAACCGTATTGTGCTCTTAGCCTTCCGATCCAGTTTCTTCCAGTCTTCATCTGACATTGCCGTTGGTTTAGTACCTAGATCTACCGTGATCCACTGATCTTTATCCACCAGCAGATCCTCCATCTTGAGCTTCCACAACTCAAAACTCTGACCATTAAATTTCTCGATCTCTATCTTCCCACCGCTCGCCATCTTCTTTCATAGCAAGAATCGATCCTGCAGATCTCCCACTGAACAGGGTCTACCTCAGGCCCAAGCAAAAAACCCTCAGCAGCAAAGGCGTCCCCTTGAAGCCGAAACAGCTCCGATACCAAATGTAGGTTTTAACCCTGAACAGAAATTATCTACACACGAATCTTATAACAGAAAATAAACAATAGCGAGAGCATAAAACATAAAAAAGATAAACACAGAGATTTTCCCCTGGATCCCAAATCGGGACGACCAGCTTGATTTTTCATTATATTCCTTTTAATGTTACAACACATATATATACATGCCGAAGCATACATAAACCCCAATCCATTAACCCTGGATTAGAACATAACCGTAGTTCCCTTGACCGAATCTACAAAATACCAGGGGTCGAAAACCATCGTACCCCAAAAACCATGTGCAAACTCATGCACAAAACATGGGTGGGTCCGCCTATGAGTGGGACCACATACCAAAACATTTTTACCGGGCGCCGCCGGACCCCCGTGGGGCCGCTGCCCCCCGTGACCCCCCCCGCCGCTGCACCCGACACAACGTACAACGTGTGGGGCTAGTCATGGAAAGAATATAACACATACCCAACATGAATCTCATGTTGATTTTTCCTAGTACCCTAGAATCAGATCTATGTCTATAATTTAGCAAAATAGGAAAAGATAGTAATACAAAACAAAATAATTGGAAACTACATAAATATGGAAATAAAATGTAAAAACCATAAAAATATATAGAAAATCTGAGCCATTTTATTAACAAGGAGGTGAAATAGAAGTACAATAGTGCTAAAAAATAATAACACTCAAGCCAAAAAAGATGGCTAGAGTGACCCTCAAGTCCTTTCAATGAGAACACTGCGTAATTGCTGCTTTGCTGGAGACCCTAATGTGCTGTCCCTGCTGGAAATGCTAGAAATGTAACTACTGGCTGAAAAGGGGTGTGTAGATAAGGTTTTTTCTGAGATCAGAAAGTGTCGGGATTTGAAATCCAAACTCTATAATGAAAACCCAGAATAACCTAGAAAGTATTTCCGAATTGGCTCACCTCGAAAAATCACCCTCCCAAGGATTGAAATACATAACTGCTAGGTATGCAGATCAATGGCATGAACTAAAATATAAAAGGGCTGCAATAACACTTGATCAACTCAATGCATGAAGGGTTCACCCCTTCTCTTGATTCCTAAGCAGGAAGCTTGAGATCTAGCTCCTCCTCTCAAGTTGCAGCTACTGAATTGCACAACTGCTGGAAGTGACTGTGCTGTAAAGAGGGCTAATGCTATAGCCTGTTGCTAGATGTTGCAATACTACACAATGGATGGAAATTATCTCACAAAAGTGAGGGTATGGTTCCTCTTAGGATTCCAAGCTGAAATAATTGGAACTTCCTTCCTCCTCTGAACCTACACTGCTGGAATGCATAATTCCTACAGGAACTGCTGCTGCATAGAGGAGTAGAATGATGGCTTGATGCCAGATGTAGAAATGCAGCTCTCAGAATATTGAAATGGATGCACAAGGTGAAGGGTTGATACCTCCACACGTTTCCCAGCTGAAATACTGAGAACTACCTTCCTCCTCTCAATCCCTAAGGCAGGAATGCGTAATTCCTGATGCTGTAAGTGCTGAAGAGAGGGGATGAATGTGGCATAATTACCAGATGATGAATGGCTACTCAAAGAAACCTTCTAGAGTATTCACTCAAATTCCCCCGTGGATAAGGGTGGGATCTCCGCTCGAAGACACTCATGTGCTAAACATCACAATAGACTTAGCTAAACAGCTGAAGCGTGCAAAATAATATCGTAAACGACAATACATTATCAAAATCCAGAATGCCCTCTATCGCTGCCCTCGCCTTCCTTTTATGCTTGTGAGCCTTCCCTAGCCTTGGCCCACCTCATTACTATGTTGCACATGTGGCCACTAGCCTCCATAAATATTGCGCTGTCCTCCATGATCTCCATGATCTCTGAAATTACTCTCCACTCCCTCCATCATGTGTGCATTTAATGCACCACTTCCTCCATTACTTCATCATTATTTCTCCATGATCTTAAACTTAGTCCTCCAATATCTCCATCATCTTCCTCATTATTTCTCCTTGACCTCCAATCTTCCTTCATTATTATGCTGCTCCACTACTCCATAATGCTACCCCACTACTCAATTGACCCACATTCACACTGTAGAAGTGGATTTTATTCATCTACTTGGTTTATGGGTCCCTCCACCCTTTTATTTAATTAACTAAATAAGAAAATTAATAACTCTAATATTCGAATTAACTGATGGAAAATTTGGAATATTACAGTCCTCCCTGCCAAAATGTTGCTTGTCCTCAAGAAACTGCAAAAGTAAACGCTGCATAAATCCATCTCCCTCCCAAGTGGCATCCTCATATGGAAGGTATCCTCATTTGCTCCAATGTGTTATGAATGCCCAGCTCCATAGTTGCCTCTCTAGAATGTCTAGAATGGCCTCCAGCTGTGTAACTAGATGCCTCTCCTCATCAATGAGTCCCTTTGTGGAAACCATCTTCTATCCAAAAGTCTCTTCTCTGAACAAGATATATGAAGTGTAGTAGTTCCTTCCTCCTAAATAAGGTCCCAACTCATAAAATATCTCTCCAACCCATGATACATGGAGTAGGTTGTGTCTCTCTGTGATCCAATCCTTGGCCCTGGTTGCCCTTCTTGCTCTAAGCTTCATCTCAACACTGTGAAAAGTAGGAAATAGAGACATATGGGTTGACATGTGAAATGCCGAACCATACTCTTCCAATAACATACACCGCAACAATGCCCCTTGCTTCCATTCCACCTCATCATCATACCAAGTATGGTGGCCATAATCTCCTGACAGAAGCCAACGCAGCAAGGCCTCCTGTTGCCATCATACATCATAATCATCATGCAAGGTATGGGAGAATGTTAGCCCATATTCTCCCAAGAGTAACCAGAGAAGTAATGAATCTTATTTCCACCCCATATCATCATAATGTAAAGCATGAAGCAATGATATACTAATTGACATGTAGAATGTAACACCGGACCGACATAACCAGGCTTCATGTTGCCACATCATATGAGTGCCATGCAATGTCCCAAACAATAATACACCCATTGAAATGTGATATGTCATATGATGGCCAAAATCTCTCAAAAGCAACCAATGCATCCATGCCTCCTGCTTCTGAATCACACTAGTACTATTCAAGGATGGATTATACAAATGTGAAATGTCGGGGGGTAACCATACTCACCCAAGAGCAGCCCACACAACCATGCTTCCCGCTGACCCGTGTAATAGATCTGCAAGTAGCTTTTCAACCACCTGCCCATCACCCCCATCCATCCATCCAGTTGTGGGTGATGACTCACATCATGCTCCTGCTCGGTATCCACCCAATGGAGAATACCATCCTCCACAATCTAATGACAATATTTTCACTCCATGATATGTCGAAGTGCATCCTCCTTGAGGTATCTCCATGAGAACCTCTCACCGATGGCCTAGTATAACCTATGAGGTTCTGCATATGCTCTACGAAGAAGCTTCTCTTTGAGCTGTGAGATTCTCATCAAGAAGGATATATCATGATAATGGAAGATGTTATCCATCACAAGATGTCTATCATCTACTATCTTCCCATCCAATGCTTCATAAGTGAAGCGGTCATCAGAATGCTCAAAGAATAATTGGGCCCACAAATCATTATTGTTGATCTCCATGATAGTGCATCTGCTGCCACCTGGCCCTCTCCATACACAATGCTGAACTCATAGTCCTGTATTGTACTAATCCACCATTGCTACCTCTCATGCAGCTGCTGCTCCTTCTAAAAAATATGTTAGAGACCATGGTGGTTGGTCTTTACCCAAAATCTATTGTCAATAAAAAACTGCCATAATTTGACCAATGCCTGCATAATGTCCAATATCTCTTTGTCGTAAATAGAATACAACAGTTCATACAATAGTAACCTTGGGTTCTTGAAAGCTATTGTATAGCTTCCCTACATTAGGACTATGCTCATCCCATCCTCTGAAACTCCACACTCCAACACAAAGTGTCCTCCTTGAACAAGTCAAGGGTCCTCTGCGCAGTGATATTCTGTTGATCCAAATCAAAAAGGTGCTCTAACCCTTGGTCATGCAATTGCCCTGATGGCATGACCCCACAAATCTCAATCTGAGATGCTGAAATAATATGGGGTGGAAATGTTTGCAAACCTTGGATCAAATGATACTTGGGAACATCTTACAAAGCTACACGAGTTCCTCCAACTGGTGCAATTTATTCTCCAACTACTGGTGATGGTGATGAATGCTCCTATACTACTACACCAGCACTAGTCTATACTTCCTCTTCCTCATGCACCTCCTGAATCATGCCTGATACTCTCAATGTCAAATTCTCAAGATCATCTTGCAAAGATGCAAGTGCTCCTCCCACTGATGCAAGTACTTCTACTGCAGTTGGTGGTGGTGGTAGTTTCTCTTCTCCTAGATTAATAGTGCTGATATCTTCCCTTTTCTCCTCATATACTTCCTCATCAATGTCAGAAAATGTCTCCTTGGGAAGTGCCTCTGGTTTCCTTCTGTCAAACCTCTCTACCAACCTTTTTTGAAGTATGCATACACAGTCACTCTTGCATGCTCCATATGGCTGAACCACCAATCATTTGCTTCACCCTCAAGGTGCAGTGCTGCAATCTCAATGGCCTCCCTTTCCTCTACTGGGTGTAACTGGAATAAATCATCTAACTCCCTCATCCAATATTTTTCCGTGCTTATGGATGACCCATCAAATGTATGCAGGAATAATCTATTCTATCTGTGCCCTTTTCTTCTATTTTTGTTGCAGGGTCTCCGGTTTTCTTTGATCTGGAAAAACTGTTGGAGAGTCAGATTCTCCTTGAATGCTCTAGATTGAGATCTGTACGTTGCAAGATAATCACTCAGAGTCTCATGCTCAAAATATCCTCCATATCCATGTCATTCATTTCCTTCTACAAGGAAAGTGGATATAACAGAGTGTTGTGGAACTTTCTGCATCACCTGTTGCTTATGCTACTGATAGGAAGTTCTCAGACCTTCCCAATTCTGAAACTCTCTTGAGGTTTCCCGTTGCCTTTATCTTCTCATTTATTTAATCTCTATGGAGAGATCTTGCATAAATCTGAAGAGAAGTGTGGAAAAAACAAATCCCTCCGCCATTGTAGAACTCTTCTTTTCTACTTCTTCTCCTGATGTCATGAAATGTAGTGCCCAAAATTTGAGCCAAAGATCATGCTATGATACCACTGTAATATCCCAAATATGGAAAGACAATAATACAAAACAGAATAACTGGAAACTACAACAATATGGAAGTAAACTGTAAATACCATAAAAATGGAAAGAACAATTGAGCCATTTTATTAACAAGAAGGTGAAATACAAGTACAATAGTGCTAAAAAATAATAGCACTCAAGCCGATAGAGATGGCTTGAGTGACCCTCAAGTCCTTTCACTGAGAACACTGCATAACTATTGCTCTGCTAGAGACCCTACTACGTTGTCCTTGCTGGAAATGCTGGAAATGTAACTACTGATTGAAAAGGGGTGCATAGATAAGGCTATTTTGGAGCTTAGAAAATTTCTGGATTTGGAATCTGGACTCTATGATGAAATCCCAGAATAACCCAGAAAGGATTTCCGGATTGGCTCACCTCGGAAAATCACCCTCCTAGGGCTTGCAATACATAACTTCTGGATATGTAGATATATGGCATGAAATGAAAGATAAAAGGGCTACAATAAAGATTAGGAGATCATGTGTTATGCTCAAAATTTAAATTTCTTGAAACAAGACTGAACCTAAGCGACTGGAAAGGTCTGGTCATTGCGATTCCGGCATTGCAAACGGTTCGAAAAACCGATGTCGTATGAGGAAGATATCGCGTTCTGTCTGTTTTCCCAAAAAACAAGTTTTGTGACTGGGATGCCTAGTCAGCATGCAGGTATAGTCAGCAGGTATACCCTAGGGAATATTCCCTTTTCTTACATCCAATCAAATTGCGCCACGTGGCTTAATCTGGGCTGTTGAATTTGTGGTATGGAAGTGTGATAATTCTGACCGTTGGATGGTTTGCATGTTTTTTTGTTTAATCCATTGGATGAAAGACACGTGGCAAGCCCGGAGGCTACTATGTGTCCTTAGGAGGGTTGATTAAAATTTTTATTGGAGTCGGGGGGCGGCGGTCGATCTCGCGACCTCCATAACGCCCGCAAAGACCTTCGACCAATCCACCTAGCACGTGTTTCTTAACCTTATGGTCTTTCGCATTATTATATCATGTAAATGTTTTAAAATTAGGGGAGGGGATCGCCAGTGGTCCCAACCCGCTAGAGGCCCCGTGGTTACGGTCACATGATATATGAAAACCCGCAACATTAATCTTGAGAATTGACGGTTATTTTAAATGCAGACTCTGGCGGTTACAGTGGATCCGATCACATGCGAGGTGGTAATAGTTAAGTTTCAGTTGACGGTTTGTTGGGTGGCTTATCCGGCGAAGAATTAAAGACCTGTCACATGGAATTTACCTGACAGTTATACGAAACGGTCTTCAGAATGATGCGTAGACTCCAGGTTCCGCTCCACCATTACCGAGTTATTCAAACGGTTCAATGTGGAGTTAGCGACGGGGGGTCAGCATGTGACCACCCCGCCCAAGCCACTTGACTTTAAACCAAACGATCTATTCTAGCGAAAAATATGGAGGCACCCTAATTTTAGGGTTTTTATTATTTTTAGTGCCAGTTAAGTGTCAGTCTCCACTTTTAGTGGAGTTTTTCTAGTTGACATTGAGAAAAATGCATTGGGAGGTCAATTTTCGACCAATTTGGGTGAAACAAGAGTCTACCTAGACTAATTTGAGCATTCTGGAGCCATTGGGGCAGAGAAAACAACCATTAGAGGCCTGTAAACACATGTGATTTAAAATTTTGTGCATAATGACAAAGAGGGAAATGCCATTGGGAGTTGGACCAGCAGATGTAGCACAGGAGGGGTGAAGTACTTCATCATGCTTACTGTGTAAAACTTATGGGTGATTTTATTTCTCTGTTATAAATTTTTGTTTAATGTTTTTTTAGGCTTATTTTCATGCTTAAAGTTCAAAAATTCATCTATGTTTGATGGTTAAAACACTCATTCCTTAAGCAAACAAATGGGGACATACTGTACATGTTTTTAATACTGAAAGGTCACTTAGCACAACAAACTAATACACTCCTTTAAGATCAATTTGGTATCATAGCTAGAGTTTAATCTCTGGTGTTTTTGTGTGCAATATTTGTTAACTGCTTGCAAGGGTTTTCATGCTTACTAGGCTCAAGCTTAAGAGAGGATAAGGCAAATTGGTGAAAACAAGAGGTTCTCAAAGTGAGCCACAACAAAGGGGGAAAGATTGCCACATTCTCCACTACCTAGTTCACCTCCAAAAGAAGTAAAAGAAGCAATAAGCATGCCTCCAAGAGAATAAGAAACCCATGAAGAGGTGGATCCCAGAGAATAAGAAAGAGTGTTCAGGAAAGCATTCCTTGACATGAATGAAATGGTGAGAGTCCTTTATCAAGAAAGGAATGAAAGAATAGAAGGAGAAGGATCCAAACTTCACAAGGAAGGTCAGGGATCATCAGGAGGCCACAATGATGAAGATAAATCAAATAAGGGCAATGGAGGAAGTAGAAAGTCACCATCCTCACCCTCATCATCATCATCCTATACTTCATCTTCAGTACACCAGTCACACAAGTCAAAGAACACTAGTAAAAGTCCTTTTCTAAAACTTGATGTTAAGTTTGAATTGCCAATGTTTAATGGTGAAGTCAATGCAGAAAAGCTTGATAATTGGATTAGGCAATTGGAGGTTTATTTGAGAATTCAGAACCTTCATGATGATGATACCAAAATCCAACTAGCTTCATTGAGGATGGAAGGTGAAGCTCTTGTTTGGTGGGAAGCCAAGACAAAGGAGGATATCAAAAAGCATGGTAAGATTATTCTATCATGGAATGATTTCATTACTGTAATAAAACAATAGTTTTATCCATTAGCTCATATGCAGAAAGCCATAATGAACTGGAAAAATTTTAGACAATTGAAAGGACAAAATGTACAAGACTACACCCAAGAATTTAGGAGAAGAGCTCTCTTATTAGGGGTATATTTGCAGAGTCAAAATACTTTGCTTAAGTACATAGGGGGCTTACATAGCTACCTTAAACATACTATTCTCATGTTTAATCCTACAAGTCTAGATGAGGTATGTGTTCAAGCTACACATCTAGAAGCTAGAGGGAAAAATAGTTTTGAAGAGGGTAGAAACAAACCTTTTAAGGGTAAAAACAAAGAGAAGACCTCAAAAGAAAAAGGAAAAAATAATGCATCTGTCAATAAAGAGGGAGAGAAAGTGGTTTTTAAACATTGTTCAAGAGAAGGACATGAAGAGAAAAATTCTTGGAAATTACATCCTAAAAATAGACCTAAGTATAACAATAACAAAGGAAAGAAGAAAACTGCAGCTACAACTCAACATGACTTAGGAGAGGATTCAGGTGATGAAACTAAAATTACAGCCATGGGATTGAAGAACATGAAGGGGAAAGAAATTGAAACAAAACCCAGTACTAGTACTTCAATCTGTCACATACAAGCTCCAAACAAAGAAGAGAGAATTAAATTGTTTCATGTGAGGGTCATATCCAAACATACCAAGATTGAAACACTGTTCGACAGTGGGTCACAAGAAAACTTAATCTTTGAATACTTGGTCAATAAAATTAATCTTGAGACCATTCCACATCCAAAACCATATCCACTTGGTTGAATTTGTAAGGATGCAAATTTATAGGTTTCAAAGAACTGCATATTGCGCTTTGCAATCACTGCACATTTTGTTGACATAGTTGAATTAGATGTGGCTCTGCTTGATATTACATGTGTTGTGTTGGGTAGTCCTTACTTGTATGAAAGGAAAGGGATCTTCCATCGCCATGAGAAAAAATACCATTTATTCAAAGATGGCAAGGAGTACATTATTAGAGCACATCGCAAGAAGACAAATATTGCAATGGTAAATGTTGGACATGTAAAGAGGTTGGTAAATTCAAGTAAGAATTTTGTTCTTCTAATGATTAACCCTAAAGCTGATGTTAATAATGAGTCATTTGAAGATTGTGATACTAAGTTTAAATCATATTTATATGATGTATTTTATGCACATCATGAGATATTTTAGGAGCCAACATGATTGCCTCCTAAAAGGGAGATTCAACATGAGATTCAGTTACAAAAAGATTGTCCTCTTCTAAACATCGGCATGTATCGCATCTCGATAATGGAGAATGCTGAAATAAAGAGGAAAATCAAAGACTTGTTGGACAAGGGACTCATAAGGACAATCACTTCGCCATGTGGTTCACCCATAGTCTTGATTCCAAAGAAAGATGGGACTTGGTGCATGTGTGTCGAATTCAGAGCTTTGAACAAGATAACGGTAAAGAATCAATACCCACTCCCAAGGATAGATGATTTTCTAGATCAAATGAAAGAAGAAATTTTTTTCACTCAGTTAGATTTATGAAGTGAATATCATCAAGTAAGAATTTCAGAAAGTGACATATGGAGGACTGAATTCAAAACCAAACAAGGACTCTTGGAGTGGTTGGTTATTCCATTTGGTTTGTGTAATGCACCGACGACTTTAATGTGTGCTATGTATAATGCTTTGCTTCCATTTCTTGATGAATTTGTGATTGTGTATTTAGATGATATACTCATTTTTAGCAAAACAAGAGAAGAACATGTCTTGCATGTAAAAAGGGTACTTGATGTTTTGATGAAAGATAAATTATTTCTTAAGATGTCAAAGTGTGAATTTGGAAAGAATTCTTTGGTTTATTTGGGACAAATTGTAGAAGGAGGTGAGTTGAGAGTTTATCCTTCTAAAGTGGAAGCCATTGTGAATTGGCCCACTCCCAAATCAGTAACCGAGGTATGAAGTTTCTTAGTTGCAACTCAGTATTGGAGAAATTTTATTGCTAACTTTTCTGCAATATCAGCTCCTATGCATGCAATGACAAGTGTGAAGAAAGGCTTCCAATGTGGAGGCAAAAAAAAAACAAGATTTTAAAGCTTTAAAAGACAATATTAGTTCAACTCCGATCCTTTCATTACCAGATTTGAGACAGCCATTCGAGATACAAACCGATGCTAGTGATTATGCAATGGGTGCAGTACTTTTGCAGCATGGTAAGCCTATCACTTTTCTTTTTGAAACATTCAATGGTGCTGTAACTAAGTATCCTACATATGACAGAGTTGTATGCATTGGTACAAAGCATTAATAAGTGGAAACACTATGTTGTGAAACCAGCTCCAAAATAGAAGAAAAGAGATATCAACGCCTTAGAAATAAGCCACTTCGAGGGGGCAACCTCCAATACATTACATGAGTGAACAATTCTTGGATGCTCAAATGAAAAAACCTCCTTTCTATATATAGGAGTCCATGAGGCCACAATGTAATCCTAGCCGACCTAATAATAATAATGTAAGGGCATAATAATAAAAATATTGGGGTTAGATGGGGCTACAATAATAACAATAAGGGGGCTACACTAATAACAATAAGGGGCTAAACTAGTAATATAGGGACCTAACATGCCCCTCTCCTTAAAAAAGGTGTTGTCCTCAACGCTTGAGTAGCTCTGGGTGCTTCTGTATAAAATTCTCATCCTCCCATGTAGAATCTTCAATGGGTAAGTTCTTCCACTTGATGAGATACTCTGAAATTGATCGATTTCGTAGCTGTCGAGTTCTTGTTTCCGTGACCGCTTCAGGTTCCAATATGATTTTTCCTTCCTCATCAAGTTCTGGCAATATTGTTTGAACTGGAAGATTTTCACCTATAACCTTCTTTAAGCATGAAACATGGAAAACTGGATGTACTCGCGAAGAAGCAGGAAGCTCCAATTTGTATGCCATAGTACCAATCTTTTGCAACATCTTGTAAGGACCATAGTACTTTGGCGATAATTTATTATCCTTCTTTGCTTGCTTGAGGGACATTTGTTTGTATGGTTGTAGCCGTAAAAATACCCATTCTCCTACATCAAAACTTCTCTCGCTACGATGTTGATCTGCTTGTTGTTTCATTCGATTTTGTGCCAAATTCAGGTTATCCTTTAAGAGTTGGAGAACTTCTTGCTGATGCTCGATGTGATCTTCCACTGCTTGAACCTTCGAATTTTCCCTCAAAGATGATGTGATGGATGGTGGATGATATCCATAAAGACCCATAAATGGGGTCATTTTTACTGCAGTATGGAAGGAAGAGTTATACCACCATTCAGTGAGAGGTAACCACTTGACCCATTGTGTTTGTTTATCAGATACAAAACAACGAAGATATCCTTCCAAACATTTATTTACTATCTCAGTTTGACCATCAGATTGAGGATGATAAGATGAGCTATGAGCTAATTGAGTACCCAAACAAGAAAATAACTATGTCCAAAAATTTCTAGTAAAAATGGGATCTCTGTCACTCACAATAACCCTTGGGCTTCCATGTAGCTTTTGAATTCTATCCATAAATGTAGTAGCAACTGTACTTGCTTTAAATGGATGAGATAATGCACAAAAGTGTGCATACTTGGTAAGTCTATCAACTACCACCATGAGGACACTCTTTCCTTCGGACTTAGGTAAACCTGTGATAAAATCCATTGAAATCTCCTCCCAACGTTGACTTGGAATGGATAAAGGTTGTAGAAGTCCCGGGGTCTTAATTGTCTCAAATTTATTCTGCTGGAAAACCAAACATTTTTCCACAAAATTTTGAATATTAGATTTAAGGCCATCCCAAAAAAATTCTTTCTTCACCCTGTGGTAAGTTTTTAAAAATCTTGAGTGTCCTCCTAAAGGAGAAGTGTGCAATTCCAGAAGAATATTTTGTTTTATTTGGGAATTATTACAAATATATAAGCGATCTTTGTACCATAAGGAATCATTTTTCCAACTAAATGTATCAGATGTACTAGGATCTTGCTGCAACTTTTGAATGAGTGTCCATACATCTTTGTCCTTCTTCCATTCATCTCTTGCTTCGGTTATCCAATCTGGTTGGATAATAGAAATGGCACAAAGCAAGGCTTCCACCTCTTCATTCTTTCTTGAGAGTGCATCTGCAACAACATTAAGCTTTCCTTTTTTGTAGATTATTTCAAAGTCATAACCCAACATCTTTGTGACCCATTTTTGCCGCTCTTCTGATGATAGTCTTTGTTCCAAAAAGTGTTTAAGACTATCATGATCAGTTTTTACCTTGAAGTGTCTTCCCATTAGGTAAGTTCGCCATTTCTTTAGTGCATGTAGTATTGCTAACATTTCCTTCTCATAAATAGGTTTCTGTAAATACTTTCCTTTTATTGGACGACTTTCAAAAGCAATGGGTCTTCCTTCCTGCATTAAAACTGCACCAATTCCATTTCCTGAGGCATCACATTCCACAATAAAGATTTTTGTGAAGTCTGGTGTAGCTAATACCGGTGCTAGGCACATTGCCTCTTTAAGACGTTCAAAGGCCTTAGTTGCTTCAGGAGTCCATGAAAATGCATCTTTCTTCAATAATGTTGTTAGAGGTGCTGCTATTCTCTCATAATTCTTAACAAACTTGCGATAATACCCTATTAACCCGAGAAATCCTCGCAACTGCTTTATGGTTGTGGGGACTTTCCATTCCTTAATGGCTTTAATTTTGTTAGGTCTACTTTAACACCCTCGTGAGATACAATATGACCCAGATATTCCACCTCTTGTACTCCAAAGAAACATTTGGATGTTTTTGCATATAATTGTTTCTCCTACAATAGTTTTAGCACCCTGTCAACATGTTGAACATGATCCTTCCAAGACCTGTTGTAGATTAGTATATCATCAAAAAATACTAGCACAAATTTTCTAAAAAAGGGTTTGAAAATGGAATTCATCAACCCTTGAAATGTAGAAGGTGCATTGGTAAGGCCAAAAGGTATGACCAAAAATTCATAATGACCCTCATGAGTTTGAAATGCTGTTTTCATAATATCATCAGTCTTCATTCTAATTTGATGATATCCTGAATGAAGATCCAAGTTGGTAAAATAAATTGCTCCATGCAATGCATCCAATAATTCATCAATCACATGAATAGGAAATTTATCTTTAATGGTGAGCTTATTGAGCTCCCTATAATCTGGACACATGCACCATGATCCATCCTTCTTGTGCACCAATACTACTGGAGCAGAGAAGGAACTCTGACTAGGTTGAATTATACCAACCTCTAACAATTCTGCAATCATACAATCAATTTCGCTCTTTTGGACATAAGGATATCTATAAGGCCTGATGTTTGGAGGAATACTTCCTGGAATCAAATGAATAGCATGATCATGATCACGAATAGGTGGGAGTCCTTTGGGAGTTTCAAACACCTTGGAATGACAGTCCAAGGCTTTTTGGAGATCTATAGAAATAGATGATTTTGATGTTGGAACTTCTAGTGAGCATAATTGTGCAATTACGCCTCATTTTTATTTCTTTAGAAGCTTTGTCATTGTTGGGGTCCCGTGTTTTGATAGTTTGGAAAATAAAAAGACAAGGCAACATCAAACCAATCTTTACAGCTCCAGGATCTAGTCCTCCTTTTCTCAGAGAGGGATCTCTCAAATTTATGTTTTGCAAAGGTTTATCTTGTTTGCTTTGAGTATTGGTTTTAGACTAGTTATTAAGTGCAAGTGTCTATTTGTTTGTTTGGTTGGTTGAAGTACATAGCAGAACATGAAAGATCTAGGAAATATAGGTAGAAAGGAGAAATATCAGATTGATAGTGGTAAAAATGGGGATTCGAACCCAAGATATTCAT